>PVJO010000449.1:0-241177 GCA_004026905.1 Hystrix cristata
TGAGCATGCTTGTTGCTGAACATCAGAAAACAACTGAAACCAGAAATTGATTCCATCTCAAGAACTCAGGAATTATTCTGTCCTAGTCACTTTTTAGGCTGCTATAATAAAATAGCATAGACTGGGTGGGTGACTTGAACAAAAGACATTTATCTCTCACAGCTCTGAGGGCTGGGAAGTCTGTGATCAAGGTTCTGGCAGACTCAGTTTCTGGGGAGAGCTCTCTTTATAACTTGCAGGTGGCTTTCTTGCTGTTGAGAGAGGAGTAAAGGGGACAAAGAGCAAACTTGTCTTTGTTCTTATAAGGACACTGTAGTCCCATCATGAGGCCCCAACCTCATGACCACATCTAAACCTGATTATGTACCAGTGGTCCCACCGCCAAGTACTGTCACACTGGACCTTAGCACTTCAAAATGTTTTCAGAGAGAACACAACATTAGTCCATAACATTCTCTTTTACTTTGTTTCTTTCCCATTGACAGACTAGTTTTTCCTTCCTTCTCTGTCCACATGCTTGTGTCATTTTAGCTTCCAAGTCGATAGGTTACAAGTCTAGCCATGGTCAGATTAACTAGCTATTTATATTTCCATTTTCCCCATTCCTGGAGAGTGACCCATTTTGAGTTAGTTGTCTACTGTAGATAAATTAGCTATGACCAGAGGATGATACTCTGTAATTATGACATATAATCACCAAGTCCAGATCTAGTAGTCATTTCAAGGCTGCTCTGTGTCAAAGTCTACACTCATTTTCTTTTTCTGCCTAACCTACTGACCTATGCATTTTTATTCAGTGTCATTGTTTAATTTACTTTAGCAAAATGTTACATTTTATGGATTATTCTTTAATATTCTTTTTCAGGATGTACTAACCAATTGTTTACATTTTTCCAGCTGAAATTTAGATTTCTTGGGGTTTTTAATTGGTTCATAAGATTTTTAATGGAATGTTATTAACTTCATAGATTAGGTTGAAAAGAATTGTAGTCTTTATAATATTAAATTTCTTTTGCCACTTGGCTGATTGTGTTTAACTGTCCTTTTGTCTTTCAAAAAATTTTTGATTATTTTTATGAATCTTGTATATTTCTTTATTTCTTCACCTTTATTGATTTATTTTTTGAGATGGAATCTTCTGTGTTGCTCAGGCTGACCTCAAACTCCTGGGCTCAAGGAATCCTGATGATCCTCCTGCCTCCTCTTCCTGAGTAGCTGGAGTTACAGGCATATACCACCATGCTCTGCTAGGTCTTAGCCATTTCTTGCTATGTTTATTCTTTATTCTTAGGTTATATGTCCTTTGATAGTACTATGCAGAGTGTATTTATATTTTTTTATAATATTTACTAACTGGTTTTCTTAGTTTACTACTAACTAGTTTTTTAATCTCGTTGCTACTATATTTTCATTTGATTCTTTCAGGAAGTTAGGTGAACATTCATATTGTCTTATTTCTTTGAGTTAAACTTCCAGAACAATATCCACTGGGTAAGTACTACAGAGACTTTTTCTTTTCACAAGGAATTTACATTCCAATGGAAGAAACAAACATGTAACAAATAGTTTTAAAGTGCAATATAATAATGGTATCTCATGAAACTTCTCAGCATGGGGGTTATAGACAATTAACTTAAAAATTCATAATACAAAAATAGAACAACTAAACCTGCCTGGTGGACTTAGCAGAGAATTTAGAGGAACTGTTGCTTTACTGAATTTTAAATAAGCAAGAGTTTACCAATAAAAGAGATATGCAAAGATATGGCATGAAAGCATAACACAAGCAGCTTAGCTACCTGAAATATGATAGAGTAGGCAAGAAGTTGAGTTTAGGCTTAGACCATAGTATGAAGAGTTCTGAACATGATAATAAAGAGTTTTCATTAGATCATAAAGTGGAAGCTACAGGTGGTAACATGAATGCAATTCCATTTTTGAAACATCTCTCTGGAATCAGTATATCAAACATAATTTGAAGGCAGCCTAAAGACCAGGGCCAAGGATTATCGATGCGTACCTGAGTGTGATGTTTAAAAAATGAAAGCAGATTCAAGAAAAGAATCCATTCTTTTGGTGGCAAGAAAAAGGGGGAAATGTAATCTTTAGGGTAATGGGTAGTGGTGCCTCTCAAGAGATGATTAGCAAAGGGGAGAGACAGTAGAAGGTGATGTCCAAGTTCACTGTGAGCCCTTTATGAGACATCTAACTAGAGATAGCCAGAGGATGTAAATGTAGAACAAGTAAGGATATGAAACAGTAACAACTAGGTAAAACAGATTTTCTGTCAAAAACGGAAAAATAAATGAGGGGAATTTATTAGGAAAAAAGTAGCGAAGAACTAAATGAATGTAATAGCATAGAAAGCAGAATCAGAATCATAGAAATGAGACGGGTGAACCATGTCAAATACTGCTGAATAAAATAAGGACCAAAAAATGCCCATTGTATTTATTGTGTCAAGGACTTCGATGAGTTGATGAGAAATTTTCATGTATGTCGAAAACAAACTAGATTTTGCAGAACAGATTGAATGGGAAGAGGTTGAACATGGCTGTTTTCTTCCCAGAATTTGGTTTTTATCAAGGAAGGGATTTCAGGTTCAGGATAAAAGTTGGACATATTTGTATAATGGTAAGAAGGTGTTAATGGGAAGTATAGATTGAAAAAATAAGAGAAAATAATTGAACAACTGCTCAGAGGTGAATGAGATCAGGAGAGGGTGGATGGATTAGATTTGGATACAATGGCCTATACCTTCAGGTAATTTTATAGGTGAAAGGCAGAAAGTTGAGGGAGTATTTTCATTCTTTTTTTGTTATGTGACAGGAAACAGTGCACTGAAAATGGATTTGAGAGGAAATACTATAAGAAAGCCGAGAAGAAATCAAAGTTATAGTCCTTGATTAGGGGAATAAGAGAGGTAGTGGGTTTGTGTGTGTGTGTGTGTGTGTGTGTGTGTGTGTGTGTGTGTGTGTTTAATAAAATAGCTCAATAACTGGTTTGAAGTAAGTTATGAGAAAATTCATACATGACTCCATAGTTAAAAGAGTAGGAAATTAAAAGCAAAGAGGGCTATGAAAAAACTTGTTTAGGGTCAATTATCAATTTTATAGTGATTGAATCTTCCAGTTGAATCATCAAACAGGCAGCACAAGCTGGAAAATCAGGAAAGAAGTCAGAGGCAGGCTTAAAGGTCTTGTAGGCCACTTAACCCTTTATCATATCCTTTCTTCAATGTGCGCAAGATTTTTATTTCTTACATATAATACAGATTGTCAGTTGAAAAAAGATGGTGAACCTTGGTTCATGTATCATTAGAGGGTTAAGAATCATTCGTGCTTGAAGAATGTGCTATGATTTGTTATAAGCAAGGGCATAAGCTACCACAGATTGCTTTTTTCTCCATTTCTTTTATTAACTCTGAGCATGTTCCTTTATACTTATTTTATACTGTCTCTAGATTGTAGACTCTGTTACTTCAACCCTTTTTTTTAAAAAAAAAGAAGCTGTTTTATATGTTTATGTAGGAATTGCTTTTTATATAATATTTTATCCTGTTTTCTTTATGCATTTTTTTCAACATCTGTTTCATTTGGTGGGGTCTTCATGTCTTATCTTTGAATCCTGGTTCATTGCATACTGCTTAGAATGCTTTTCATAGTGAACAAATTATTGTTAATGAGTAAATTGTGGCTTGTCCTTCTTTTCTTTTATCTTTCGCAGGTCCTCTTTTGTGTTCCTTTCTGTCAATTATTTGGTCTGTTCATATTCCAACAATTCATTCTCATCTTAGATTTCCTAAACCTATTGTTTTCTTCCTGTGATATTCTTTCTTCCTTGATACACTGGTTTATCCCACCACTACCTGTTTTTTTTCTTTGTTTACCCATCTTACCTTGTATAATTCAGTACTGATTTGGCAGCCTTATCTCCTAACTCTGTTTATTCCCCTGTGTCATTCTCTGCATCCTGAACATTCTTCATATCCCTCTCCAAAAAAGCCAGTTCATTTTAGAATATAACTAATATTAAATAGTAGTATTTAGCTGGGTACAGTGGCATACACCTATTGTCCCAGCTACTTGAGGGTTGAAGCAAGAGGATCTCTTGAGCCAGGAAAAGTCTGGGCAATGCAGCAAGACCTTGTCTCAATAATAATATTTACTCAGCTAGTATTCTTTGAGAAGTACTATTCTAAATGGTTAATGTATATGAATTTAATCCTCACAATAATGTTGTGAATAGTAAACTATAGTTTATAGTTACCATAAGTTAATTTGTTTGTTTGTTTTTTCCAAGACAGAGCTCACTATAAAGTTCAGAGCTCACTATAAAGATCTTGAACTCACTATGTAGTCCAGGTTGGCCTCAAACTTGTGGCAGCCTCCCAAGTGCTGGGATTACAGGCAGGCCCTACCACGCCTGGCATAATTTATCTTGATTAATTTATTTTTGTGACAGTTTATTCTTGCCATTAAAGAGCATGGCTGATGTTTGTATTTCAGATGTTTTGAACAGAGATAAGGATGAAGAGCCCACTGTGAAACAAGAAATTGAAGAACTTGAAGAAGAAGTGGAACCACAGGGTGTTATAGTTACAAGAATCAAAAGTGAAATTGACCAGGATCCCTTGGGTAGAGAAACTTTTGAACTTGTTGGTAGGTTAGATAAACAGAGAGGGATCTTCTTGTGGGAAATACCACGGGAATCTTTGACCCAGGAACAGAAAATGTTCAGAGGAAACTCTAACATCCAGAAGAGGCCAAACACAGAAGAGAAGTGCCATAAATGTGAAGAATGCGGAAAGGGTTTTGTTCGTAAGGCCCATTTCATTCAACATCAAAGGGTCCATACCGGTGAGAAGCCTTTTCAGTGCAATGAATGTGGGAAAAGCTTTAGTCGTAGTTCGTTTGTTATTGAACATCAGCGAATTCACACTGGTGAGAGGCCCTATGAGTGCAATTACTGTGGAAAAACCTTTAGCGTAAGCTCTACCCTTATTAGACATCAAAGAATCCACACTGGAGAAAGACCCTACCAGTGTAATCAGTGTAAGCAGAGCTTCAGCCAGAGAAGGAGCCTTGTTAAACATCAAAGAATTCACACAGGTGAGAAACCCCATAAATGTGGTGACTGTGGGAAAGCCTTCAGTTGGAAGTCACACCTTATTGAACATCAGAGAACTCACACTGGTGAGAAACCCTATCACTGTACCAAATGCAAGAAAAGCTTTAGTCGTAATTCACTGCTTGTTGAACATCAGAGAATTCACACTGGGGAAAGACCCCATAAATGTGGCGAATGTGGGAAAGCCTTTAGGTTAAGTACATACCTTATACAACACCAAAAAATCCACACTGGCGAGAAACCTTTTCTTTGTATTGAATGTGGAAAAAGCTTCAGTCGGAGTTCATTCCTTATTGAACATCAAAGGATACATACTGGTGAACGACCTTATCAGTGCAAAGAGTGTGGGAAAAGTTTCAGTCAACTTTGCAATCTTACTCGTCATCAGAGAATTCACACAGGAGACAAACCGCATAAATGTGAGGAATGTGGAAAAGCCTTTAGTAGAAGCTCAGGTCTTATTCAGCATCAGAGAATCCACACCAGGGAGAAGATTTATCCATGCAGTGAAACTAAGGAAAGTTTCGATCCGAATTGCAGTCTTGTTATACAGCAAGAGGTCTATCCTAAGGAAAAATCTTATAAATGTGATGAATGTGGGAAAACTTTTAGTGTTAGCGCTCACCTTGTACAACATCAAAGAATCCACACTGGTGAAAAGCCCTACCTATGTACTGTGTGCGGGAAAAGCTTCAGTCGGAGCTCATTTCTTATTGAACATCAGAGAATCCACACTGGTGAGAGACCTTATCTCTGTAGACAGTGTGGCAAAAGTTTTAGTCAGCTTTGTAATCTTATCCGACACCAGGGTGTTCACACAGGTAATAAGCCTCATAAGTGTGAGGAGTGTGGAAAGGCCTTTAGCCGAAACTCAGGTCTTATTCAGCATCAGAGAATACACACAGGAGAGAAACCTTATAAGTGTGAGAAATGTGACAAAAGTTTCAGTCAACAGCGCAGCCTTGTCAACCACCAGAAGATCCATGTAGAGGTCAAAATCCAAGAAACCCATGAGTGTGATGCTTGTGGTGAAGCCTTTGATTGCCATATTTCTCTTATTCAGCATCAAAAATTGCATACTGCATGGATTCAGTAAATGTAGAGAAATAAGTAGTTTCAATTTGAGACCAGCTATCCAAGTGCAGTTTTAGTATGGTTTAACATGGGTTAGATTTAGTGATAAATTGTCCTTGGCATCAAGCAATGTTTTCTAAAGATCTTTGAATAGTAGACAACTGCCTGTGGGCAATTGGCTTCCAACTTTTGTTTTCATGATCATGGAGAAAGACTCACTAATTTACCCAAACATCTTTCTTTAGCAGATCTTTCAGCGGAGGAGTTGAATCCAGGTGCAGAGCATGTGGAAGTGCTCCGAAGGACAAAGTTGAGTTAGTGCAAGGGAACCGATAGTAGGAAACTGAGAAAGAGTCCTCTGCCACCATCTCTTGGTGGTCCTTTCAGTTCTGTGATAATGTTTGGCTACGCATGCCAAAGCCCAGTGATCAAGCATATAGAAGTATCAAAGTCCAGGTGTCACTGAAACCAGTATACAAAGGTTTTTTCACTGGTACAACAGCTGTTTGTCATGTGAGTAAATGAAAGGCAGTTTCAATGCCTGGTGGCTCTCAGATCAGTGAAATGAGTGACTCATTAACTTTATACATAAAAGTTGTATGAGTAATTAACAAGTCCAGCAAAGGTATTGCCAAGGAATCTTTGGGAGTGCCTTCCCCCCGCCCCTACAAGATGGGTCAAAAAAAAAAAAAAAAAGAAAATATTCTGGTGCCGTCCCATCTGTGAAAGATATTTGTAAAACTAGGTGAAAAAGCTTATTCCTGCACTATCAGGAGCATGTGAAAGTGTACATATTTTGATTACCAATAATTGGAAATAAAAAGACCTGGAATTTATGCTAGGAAGCTGAGATGTTTTGGTGTTGCTTTGGGTTTTATGGTAACTAGATATTGCATGCAACTTTAAAGTCTTTATTTCTGGTTCTAGGGCTTCTTTTAGTTGATGATAGTTATGAACCTATTAAGCATCTTTGTTTTGTTTTGTTTTGTTTTTTTTCAGTGCTGGGGATCGAACTCAGGGCCTTGTGCTTGCAAGGCAAGCACTCAAACCACTGAGCTAAATCCCAGCCCAAGCATCTGTTTTAATTATTAAAACCTGTTTTGTTTTTTGCTTTGCGTAGGAGTTTTTTATTTAGTGTAAAATCACTCCTGTCAAATACTGTTTTTAAAATTAGAATCAAGGGTTTGAAAGAAATTATACTCATTTATTGTGCTTGTGGTTAACATTTTCTGGACTAGTTTAAAGTCAGATTTAAATCCAGGTTCTTTAGTTTCTGAATGTAGAGTTCCAAATCATTAGAACTCTGTAATTCTAACTTGCTAGTAACTTGAGCTAATAACCTTTTTTTTTTTTTTTGCTGTAGTGATTCTAAAAATAACCTTCAAACCTGCATCTTCTCATCTCTGAATGTCCCATGTTTCTGTGTGTGTGCATGCATGTAAATGTGGAGGTTATTATGCATATATAAAGTTATTCCTATCTTTGTGCACCCCTTTAATCAAATGAGGTACTCATCATATACAGAGTTTGTTGCCCAACGAAAATAGTTAAAAGAAAAAGAAATCAAACTATCCAATTCAACAGAATTATAAAGTTGTACCAGTGGTTCCCAGGCCAGAGTTTCAACTAATAATGAGATTCTTAGACTTGTTCTGAATATTTTTTTAAAAGTGTGAAGTATGTTTTTGTTGAAAGCACATTAAAACATTTCTCTGCTTTTCATGAAATTAGTGTATAGAGCAGTGATGGTGAGCCTTTTAGAGATGAGTGCCCAAACTGCAACCCCAAACCCACTTATTATCACAAAGTGCCAACACTACAATTACACCTGAATACTGAGGTTTTAGTTTCGAAAAAAACAACATCTTTTGTCTTAAAAACAACATGCATGTCATAGGTTCATCACCACTGATGTAACGATCTTACTCACTGAGGCAGGGATAAGATATACCTGGTGTGTAGTGCTTATATGACTATAGAGCCAGTAGTTACATTGCTTAGCTGAAATTCCAACTGTTTTTTTTAATAACATCATCATAATTCATGATCATGTTGTATGAGATTTTCCTACTAGAATTGCCTAATTTTTAACATCCTTGGATATGAATCTGGAATAACAAAACTTTGTTAGTAATAAGCAAGTCATTCTTGACTATTAAAAACAGCCAAGAGAAAAATGTTTTAAAGGAAGTTAATGGGTTCACATCTATTTCTCAAGAAGCTAATAGAAGTATGCTGAGAGCTCTAGAGAGGGAAATAAAGTGGAGGGAAGGAACATTAAGTCTTTTAAGAGGAGATGTTGAGATGAGGCTAAAAGGTGTGTACCAGTGACAATGACAAATACTGTCTAAAAATAGAGAAAAGACGACCTGGTAGCTGTTGCAGCGTGAACTAGTTGCTTGGTGACTCAGGGATGTGGCAGGAGGTAAGGCATCCCTTAATGAGGACAGGTCAAGAGGTGCTATCATATGAAGACTTATGCTTAAAATTTCTGTGATGATGTTTTACTGGTATGTAAGTATACTGGCTATATTAAAGGAACATACAGTTGCACAGCCGAGTTTTGAAAACCAAGCACCTATGTAACCAGCACACCCAGCTTAAGGAATGATTTTTACAGGTACCCCACATTACTCTTGTGCATCTTTCCAAATACACCAAATACTCTGAGGTGCCTGCACTTTAACTTGAGGGACATTATGGAGGTGAATAGGAGAGGAAAGGGTTGGGTCCATAGTTCTTGACCTTTCTAAGATGTGTGGGTATTAGCCTTAGAAAATTGTGCCTGCAAAATCATTGTTTCAGGGGTTTGTGGTTTGTGTGAAGGCCCTCAACAAGCCCGTAAAACAGCTGAAAAATTATGGTGCTTCTCCTAAGCCCATGGGAGTGTGAGGAGATGGATTTGAGGAATTTTATAAACAGCAATACCTAGTTGTTGATTGGAAAAGAGAGGAAAAGTAGGGTAAATATTAAAGTGGGTTTGGTAAAAGAGGAAAAGTAGGGTAAATATTAAAGTGCTTTTACTGAGAAAGGGGTCAGGAAAGTACAATTGGTATGGAATGAGGAAGTTACTGAAGTTGGTTTTGAAAATGTTAGTCTGAGTAGTCTGTGAGACAGTAGGGATGTTCAGATGTAATTGGAGGCAATGTGCCTAAGAAGAGACCTGGGCTACAAATTGATTTAGGAATTCACCGATGTTTAAACAATTTGATAAGGCTTTAAGGAAAGAATAAAACAAAAGCCTAGAGGTGGGATCCTAAGGACCATTATTGTTCAGTGAATACATAGGATGCAAAGGAGACTGAGGGAGAAATGGCCAGAAGCAAGCAAGACCCAACATGTAACGGCTACGGTAAAGCAAACCGGAAGATTGCTACAGAGAAGTCGAAGAAGAGTTAAAGAGTATCCTCTGGACTTGATCATTAGAAGGTCAATGTGTCTGAATAAGCAGTTTCTGCACTTGGGCACAGCCAATTTTCAAGGGTTAAGTGTGTTTGAAAAGTGTATATCGTCAGGTCCCAACACTGCCAATTCGGACAAAAATTTCTATATTCAAGTAAAAATAAGGACAGTATAGTATCTTTCTAAAGCTGAATTGATTAAAGACCTTTATTCTAAAAGTATGCCCTGTTTAAAGTAGAAAAGCCCTTTTTATGAAATAATAGTGATTTGAGGGGATACATTTGTTAAATATATGTCTTAGTGGAGAAAAATTTTGACAACCTTTTATTGGTAATTCTTTTTACTTGCTGAATTTACTGATCTATAAAAGTCCGGGGATAAAGGTAAATGCACATTCTATCTACCCACCAGCTGTGCTGGGGCAGTGGAGCAGGTTGCCAAGAGGATGAAGAAAATACCTAGAGACAGCTTGTGAGAGTTTATTAAGACTAAGAGGTTTTAAAAGGGGGGAGGGCACACAGGATGCACATACTGGTCCGCAACACTATCCAGAAGGTCCACAAGGTTCATGCTACTTTTTAATAGCACTGTTTAACAAGTCCATGAGGGCTGAATGCTCAGTGGTGCCACTCAGCAAAATCCACAAGGGTCGTGTACTTAGCAGCACTGCGGGGAGGTCCAATGGTAAGAAGCTAGAGACATACTCAACAGAAAGTACTTCTAGTGTCCAGTCATAAGTATTGGCACTTATCCTCTCCACAGTTCTGTTTCATATCTGACTAGCAGAGGGAGAGGGGTTTTACAGATCAAACTACATGCATGTATATTAAATTAGTTGATTCTTTGAATGCTGATCAGTGGACCAAAGCAAGCTAATGCTGTCACTGTACCTGGCTCTTTCCATTCCCCAGTGTTCTCCCAATATTTCCTCACAGTAATTTTCATTATACAGGTCTTTCGCCTCCTTAGTTTGATTCCTTGGATTTAATTTTTAAGTTATTGTGAATGGAATTGTTTTCCTGATTCCTTTCTTAGTGGCTCATTATTGGTGTACAGAAATGCTATTGATTTTTGTGTGTTGATTCTGTATCTTGATGTTCATTATCTTCTGTGTCTATTACCAGTTTTTATTTTTAGTAGGTATTCAATCATTGCTATAATAAATCTGGAAAAAAATAACTAAAGCTAGGAAAGCACTAATGTATCTACTCAGTGATCACAGAGTTAATAGAAATTGAAGTCTGTGGCCTCATAACACTTGCTTTCATATTACCTTGAGTGGGGAAATTACTGGAATTAAGATTTTGAAGACAAATGTAATCCTTTTATATGGAAAGTACATCACACAAAATGCATTATATAAATCCTCATCTCCTGGGAAATGCAATTTAGACTTGACCAAAGGTATAAATAAGCCATCCTTGGTTATAAATTTGCATTCAACCAATGTATGGGACTCTACAGCGTAGGTTCAGCAATGCTGAGTAAGCTCTAGATAAAAGTTTTCTGGCAAGAGTTCTGTCACACAGGGTGTTACCTACCAGTTTTTAGGGCAGTGTGGCACATGGTAGAAACCAAAGCTCTTGCTGATTGATTAAATGCAATGAGAAAGGCAGATCTACAGCACCAGTGTTACATGTACCGAACGCTGCCTGTAACCCTGCCTCAAACTTGCTCTCCAGGTATGTGCCATTATACGAGAAAGAGACCTCAATCCTAATCTCCCAGTTCTGCATTATGTATATGACCCTTAGCAAGGAATTCACCTGCCCTGGGATTGGTTTATCAGCTGTAAAATGAAAGCCCTTGGCTAAGTGACTCCTAAAGTAGATTTGAGTAGCTTAGATGAACATAGTTACTTTTAGAAATGTGATGACAAATACATGGAAATATTCAAATGTTGTAGCAGCTGCATAGTAAGCAAAAGTCACTTCCCTGTGCCTCCTGTCCAGTTCTTTCTACTCAGAAGTCCCTTTGGACTAATTCTGTTTTGTTTCTCTAAATAATATGTTTATACCTTTATTTCTTAATTTCCTAACTTACCCTAAACAGTGTCATTTGTCTCTATACTATTTAAGATATCTAATTTACCAACTTCTGTATTTCAACTAAATGCATATGTAATGACATGCATTTCCTTTATTACTTTATTAGATCTAAGAAGTACTTTTTTTTTTTTTTTGGCAGAGGGTGCTGGCTTTTGAACTCAGGGCCTTGCGCTTGCTAGAGAAGCACTCTACCACTGAGCTAAATCCCCAAACCCAAGAAACACTATTTCTTAACCTATCAGTTTTACATAGTATTCCTGGCTTTGTTTTTCTTCATTTCTTCACCCCCTTTTATTTCCTAGCTTCTGTCAGTAAATCATTACTTCTGTATTGTCCAAAGTTATAATGTTTAAATTCTCATTTGTACCTGTGGTTTTCTTAAATTTCTTTTCTATAGGTTAATTGTGAAAATTAAAGGTCAATACGCTACATCTATGTGAATATTATTACTGCAAAACTGAGGAGTTTTGACTGTGCAGAGAAAAACAGTCTCTTATCACAAAATTGGGCATTTGAATGCTCCAAATTTCAAAGTCATATGAATTCTTTTATTATACTCCACAAGTTGCTGTAAATTTTTCTACATTTTATCTGGCTTCACACTGCATTATAAATGGCATTGATATTAAAATATCCTCAAACATAAACTTTAGACTGGTAACTCTCAAACTTGGCTGCACTTTGGAATTACCAAGAGAGATTTTAAGAATCCAGTCATGGATTCCGTATCTAGAGTTTCTGATTTAATTGGGCTGAGTTGTGGCCTGACCACTTGCCATTTGATTCCAAAGAGTAGTTAAAGTTGAAAACCCTGATCATTAACAGCAATTGTATTTAGTGGAGTCAAAGATAATAAAATACACTGAGTCTGTCGACAAGAAGAGAAATACCAATGGAAGGTTTATAGAGCAATATATTTATTTTTCACTTGCGGCTCTTTCCTCCATAACCTACCTCTGTAAGATTTTTTTTTCATATCATGTACTTCTGTGCACTCAGCTTTTGTGGTGTTTCACTCAGCAGTTCTTATTTGGACAGGGAGCTGGTTTTCTTTCCTTGGGTGAATTCTCCGGAGTATTGGGATTAGAAGTGGAGGGAAACATGTGAAATTATATTACATCCTTGATATTCATGCTTAGGTTTGAATTTGCTTTTTCCCCATGTTTAAGATTTAGCGTCTATTGTGTTTCCAGCGGTTCCTGTCTAATTTTGTCTAATTTGCAGGGTGGACTGTAAAGCTATTTCCTTTCAGTCCTTCTACCGCAGCACCTAGGAAACTAGAGCTGGGCTGGTGGGTATCAGCCCCTAGTAGGTGTAGCAGGCCGTGAAGAGCGACTGGGTGGAAGCAGTACTGGAAGAGCCAGTGTGGACATACTTTCCTCTGGCCGCCTCACAGTTAGCCTAAAAACAAGCAGGAGAGAAGACACCAAGTTAGAGGGCGTGCAGGTCTGGGTATGACACCCTCACTAATTTGAAACCAGCGACACCTTCACTTAGATGTTTTTTTTTCCTAACAGCAATGCTGCTGAATATTGCTGCTGATACTATTTCCTGCCTTCCGTAATATGCTATCTCCCTTTTTATTCCCAGTTTTTCCAATCATTTCTTTGGGAAGCTTGATGTTTGTGTCAGTAAATAATGAAACCTCTTTTTAGTATCAACTTTATTGCAACAAAGGTACTGTACTAGAAACTAAATACTAGAAACTCAGTAGTATATTACACTATAGCCAAAAAAGTGTTAATTTAAAATTTTTTTCCAAGTTCTCTTTGGATTTGTCTAGGAAAATATGTGATTTTCCTGTAGTTGTTAGTACAGTATCACTTGATTCCCTGTGTACATCCCAATTAAAGGTAAATTCAGAAATGTGAAACACTTGTAATAACAACTAGACACCTCAGTAGTGCTACTTCTTCTAGTCACTGTTGCTATTGTCTGTTCTCTCCAGGACTCTCCAAGATGTCCATATATTACATCAAAGATCCTTCAAGAATTTTTCATGGACAATAAGCATCACTTAGGAACTTGTTAGAATTGGACACCCTCTAGCCTTACCCCAGAACTACTGAGTTAAAAACTCAGTGTGTGGGGCTCAGCAACATGCATCTTAACAAGCCCTCCAGGAAATTTAATGCACACCCAAGCTTGAGAACTGCAGTCCAAGGCGATAAACTCAACTTCCCTTCTGTGAGGATGGCCCTTCTGACCTGCACTCTCCCAATCCCTCCATCCTGTGAGCCTCACCTTCCCACCCCGTCCACCACACACACCAGCACATCACTTCCCTGCCTTCCATCATCAAGGTAAAGCACTACATAACACATTTCCTAAGCCCTGCCTCAGCTTCCTTGGGCCTTCCTTGCCTTTAGGACCTCATCACCAAAAGTTTGACTAACTTGATTCCTTGCCCAGCCTCCTATACCATGGTCACCGAGCTAACCAAGGCTATCACTAAATCTGGCCCTCTTCCTATAAAACAGTTACTCATTTGCCCTAATATTTTCTAAAGAGGTTTATACACTCTCCCTGAATCCATTAGAGAGCTGTTATGAAAATTCAAGAACTAAGCAAATGTGTCACAAATTGGCTTTCACTCCGGCTACACCTTATCTGATGCTTGGTTATATCCAGCAGTAATGTGCACTCAGTTTCCGGAAGATTCACCAGTTACCCAACCGTCCCCACTGTCATGATTAAAATCTCCATTTCTTTATCATTATCAGCAACTGTAATCAGTGCTGATAATAGCATAATCAGTATCATTTTCACTTCAACCAAATGGATTCCAAACCCATCCTCTTTCTTCTTTTGTCTCTTCCATAATTTTTGCCTCTTTCTAAGACCAATAATGCTACCTATACTCATTATTTAGTCTTACATAATTTTGTGTCTCTAAGTCCTTCTCCCATCAATTAATCTTTACTCTCTTCCCAGGCTCCTCTTGCTTTACCTCTAGATACCAACCCCTCTCCTATTTCACTACACTCCAAGCTCCGTGAGAGCAGACTATGATTTTTTCCCCATCCCTGGAAAATAGAAGGTATTTAAAAAATAATAGTTATAATTGACTAAAAACTTTTTCCTCGGTTCTCATTTCTCCTGATAATTTTCTGGGTCTTTTCTTACAGACTGCCTGAATGAGCACGTTTCTTCTTCTGTCTCTATTGAAACCATTCTGCTGAGGTTACTGGTATGCTCTTAAATGCCAGTCTCAGCGACTTTTCTCAGGCTTTTTTTTCAATCTTTCTGTAGCATGGTATTAGTGACTCTTTGAAATTCTTTTGCCTCATTCATCTTCTTATAGAATTGCTGATTTCATGGTGGCTTCTCTAGTTCATTTTCCAAAATGAAAGGCATGCCAGATTTGACCCTCTGTCCTCTTCTTCCCACAAAAGTGCCTCTGTTGAAATTGTCCTTCAATCTCCTGCCTTCAACTCTACTTCCAGTGTGACTAATTCAGAACTCTTTCTGTCTCCAGTCTTCCTACTGAACTCCCATGCCATATTTTCAAATACTCAGTAGACATTATCTGGCCATAAGAAAACAATGCTTTTCCACGCAAGAACATCAGGGTCCCAAATATCAACTTGCTCAAGCAAATAAGAGGTAGAAGTATCTTACCACAGCCCTTTTCATAAAAGCCTCCTGTGTTGCCTTCTTGTTTGCAGCCTTGCCACCCCAGGCAGCCAATGCACTGGCCTGCAGGGCCCGCCCATAAGAGAAACTTAGTTTCCAGGGTTTGGGTAGAGGACAGAGGTTGATTGCATTGAGGTTGAGAGTAGCATCTTCTTCACTCATGCCACCAGACAAAAAGCAGATGCCTAGAAGGAGAGAAATCATTTCACTGTATTGATTCTGGCTTCTGTACCCTGGTTAAGGAAGCAAGCCATGAGCCTAAAAGAAATATAACATCTCAATCTTTTCTCTACTTGCCCTAAATGGGACTGAGCCAGCAAAATTAGTTCACATTTGCTAAGGCTGGTTGAGCTAAAGAGAAAAGGGCTTTAATAAATGTCAAGTAAATAAATGAATGTGAGCCTGTGGACAGACTCAAGATACCAAACATTGCTTGGTAGGAAGGGAAGTGCTGGCTGAAAGAGCAGAGGTCTATTTCAATGATAGACGCAGACTGCACAATAAACAGAAATGCTCATAGCACTCTTTCAAAGGATGAAGGCTAACACCTTGAGTTACAGAATAAAGACTTACCAGGAACAGCTGCAGGAACAGTGCGGTGGAGAGCTGTGACAGTAGCCATAGCCACTTGTTCTGGTGTATACTTCTTGGTGCAGGCATGTCCGGCAGTCACCATGTTGGGCTTTAGCAGGGTGCCCTCTAGGTAAACATGATGGTCATTCAGAGCCTTGTAGACAGCAGCCAGGACCTGAAGGACAAAAGGGACCAAAGAGTTGAAATCCAGAGTCTCAGAGATACTGACCTTGACACTTCTATACTACAAGGACACAGGATGAAGCAATTCTCCTATGTTCTTAACCAAATCTTCTAAATCCACCTCCAGGCCCGATCTGGGCAATGTGTGCAAACTATAACCACTAAGGACAACCGAGCTGGTCTATCCCCTGACTCCAACTCTAATGCTCCACTGCATGAACTATTGGCATGGTTCTGCTTCCTAGAGACCCTACCCATTATGCTTCTCACTATGCTTTTGGTCAGTGTCATCCCCTAATGAGACCGTCCTGATTTGGCTAGTTGGGACACAAAACTGGCCTCTACTCCTCATCCCCAGAGAAGCTGAAGAGTCATTAAAAACATACATTTTAAAGACATGAGCACTTTCAAATCCCATTTAAGTCCACATAATTTTGCAAGTAAAGAAATTAAGGCCAGATAACATTATGTTTCTCATACTTTCTCACAGTGTATGAGGAAGACAACCTTATCTCAGAACTACTCTAATTTAGAAAGTCAAACATAAACACCATACTTTCTAATCACATTTTCTCAGGTGAACCTCAGATCCTATTTTAAAATTTCATGTGCACATATAGTGTGGAACCATGATCCAAAAGAGATAATATGACTTGACCAAGGTCCCACATGTGGTAAAGCAAATTCTCCAACCCAAGCGTTGGTACTGCCAATCCTGGCCTTCTTCCTCAAGAGGAAAGTAGCACTTGCCAAGAATGAAGGGTTGATTAGCACCTCCTTATTGTCGCCACAGTACATAACGATTCCAAACTAACGGCTGTTTAAAAGACAACAGCTGTTATGTAACAGTTTCCAGGGCTAGGGATTACCTCAATGATAGCTTCGTGCTTACCTAGCAGACACAAGGCCCTGGATTCAATCCTCAGCACAGGGGAAAAAGTAACAGCTATTACTTGAAACGAGACTTTTCAACTGGGATTGGGACCTTTGTAGGTAAGACCTACCTTCTCGGTAACATACTGGCAGTGTTCCAGGTCATGGTCTCCATCAGGAATTACCTCTGGTTCAACAATAGGTACCAGCCCATTCTAAAAAAAAAAAATGGAGCCAGGAGAGGGACAAAAGTGAAGCTGTGCTCACTGTGAACCTTTCCTTAGGTGCAGTTTCAATAGATGCAATGGGTAAGAAAGGAGCCCTGTGGAGAAATGCTATATAGATTAGTTAAATTGGTGAAAAGAAATTGATGGAGTATCTAGTGAGTACCTGTGACTTAGCCAAAAAAGAACAGTGAAGTTAAAGAAAAATTTTTCAGGAATGGGGCAAAAAATTAATATAATCCCTGTTTTTACATTATAGAGATTATTCTAGTACCTCAGAACCCAGCTGCCATCCTATTAGAGCAGTCATGTTTTTTAAAATCACTGAGAAAGGTGCTTCTAGTTAAGAAATTCAAGCAGAGTTTCCAATTCTAATGTGGACTCTCCAGGTGCCTACAACTCTGCTAACCCCAACACAGTACCCACAAAAGCAAATCAAACTTAACTTTGATCCAGGGCTACTTCAACATATGTTGGTTGGAAAACTTAGCATCAAGTCACCAACCTCCAAGAAATTATTTGGATCAGGACTAGGAATGTGAGAGAAATCCCTAGTTACTTAGCCCCAGGGGAAGGCAGAGCACCTGTTGACAAATACTGGCATAGCGAGCCAGGGCATTGGCATTTTCCTGGATAGCAAGGCTGGATGGACACTGATCAGCAATTCGCAGCACAGCACGCCACTTCCCAAAGTCACATCCATCTTTCTTGTACTGAGCACAGCGTTCAGAGAGGCCATCAAGCCCTGCAAGTCACAGAAGAAAAAGAGGCTTCTTCACACCCTTGTGGGGCCTCTGGTGAAGTGAAGGACTTCTCCCCTGACTTAGCTCACTCCCCACAAAACTTTAGGACAAGTGAATAAGCATTCATCCCAATGCTGGGCCAAAAGACTTAGACTTAATAAATATTTTGATCTACATACTGGATACTCCATAAGTAGAATAGAGGGCACATGAATAGTTAAACTCATTTTGAAGAATTAGAAACCAAGGCTCCACATGTTTAAGTGATTTTCATGAAGTGTCAATAGCTAAAGAGTGATACAGCTGGGATTCAATTTCTGCTTCGCTAACCCAGTGCTCTGATTAATAATTCTTCTTGGGCAGTGAAGTACCTTGAAAAATTATCCATGTAGCATGTGATAGAACAAGGCTTCAAACCCAGGTCTGTCTTATCCCAGAGCTTGGGGCCTTTCCTCTATATTGCTTCTGGGTTTCTCTTTTAAAACAATAGTTCTAGGTATGGGACTGGGGATTTAGCTCAGTGGTTAGAGTGTTTGCCTGGCAAGTACAAGACCTTGGGTTCGATCCCTGGCAGCAAAATAAAATAAAATAATAGTTTTAGGTACAGTGTATCTTCTCTGTGCAAAATGTGGTGGTAAGCATTACACTGTGTAATATAATCATAACTGTCTGCCCAAGTGTTGTTCTTGTCATATGAAGGTAAGAGAATTAAAGCTCAGAACATTTCAGTGACCACCCCGAGGTTGCACAGTTAATAAATGAAGGAGCTGGGATTGAAAACTAAGATATGGATGGCACTGGAACTAGGGTAATAATCGTATTTTGTTTTTCCTTGCTTCTTTCTTTACCCACATTGTTTCTAGCCTATATGGTGATGACTCATATAGGAGACAATATCCTTACCTTGAATGGTGGTTTCTTTGTTTGTTCCTGCAAGGGGAGCAGCTCCTTGGTCTAACTGTGGATATAAAGAATAAATAAGCAATTAGCAGGTGTCAGGTGTCAGTAGAACATAAACAGAGCACTTGGTGATGTTCCCATCTTTCACAAACCAAGGACTGAATTAAGAAGGTATACCAGTGGGAGACACAATTCAGTCCCCCACAGCAGAAAGGAAGGTACCTTGAAGGAACAGTGTGACAGTGTCAATCCAACATTTACTGAGCACCTGCACCTGCCAGGCTGTGTGTTCAGGTAGGAGGAAAGAGAATAAGGATGCAGTTTTTACTCCCCAAACAACTGGTACTAAGGCCACAAACCTGAGTTAGATAGACTGATTGTGGGCAAGTTAGCTACCCTACGGAGTGTAGTTTTCTTTCCTATCACTAAAAGAAGGACAGTGACTGAGACTTCTTCAAGAGATGGTACAGAGGATTAAATGAGTGCTAAGAAGTGTAAACACTCAATGGATGCTAGTTTTCACGCAGTATTGGAAGACTTAGAAAATAGAACAGCTGGGGATTTAGCCCAGTGGTTAGAGTGCTTGCCTTGCAAGCACAAGGCCCTGAGTTTGATCTCCGGCACCAAAGAAAAAGAAAAGAAGAGAGGAGAAAATAGAACAGTAAGCACTTTCATAAAAGAGCTGAAATTAACTGATTAGTTATGCAGTAGAAAATATTTTAAAAACTTATTTTGTCCTTATAATAACCTTATAATAACCTCGTGAGATATGTACTAATACTTCCACTTTAAGAAATGAGCAAATATAGATGCAAATGAGTTAAATACCTTATCGAAAACTTGGTTGAAAGATGAGAGCCCTGGAAGAAAAGTCTAGGACAGGCTCTGGGGAGGACGACGGTAGAAAAGAGTGAGAAATGGATTGATGGGATTGCTGAATACCGGCCCTGCCCTGGCAGTGGATCTGTGAAGCGGCAGAAGGTGACGTGTGAGCAGAAGTACTCACCTTGATGCCCACCACAATCCCTTTCTCCTTGAGGATGTTTCTGAACAGATTTCCCTGGCTGTCTTTCTGGTAGAGAGTCTCATGGAAAAGGATCACTCCCCCAATGCTCTTGTTGATGGAATTGTCCACAGTGAAGAGGATTTCTCGGAACTGCCGGCGGTTCTCTTCAGTATTTTCTACCTTGATCCTCTGCAGGCGATTTCCCATGGTGCCTAAGCAGGATGGGCCAAAGGCAATGCAAGAAGCAAGCTAGGACTTTCTCATGACCTTTCTCCACTCGGTCTTGAAAAGTAAGAGTGTTCCTTTAAAATTCAGATGTTCATTACTCCTGCTTAGTTTTTTTCTCTTGGGGGAAGACTTTGGTTATTGTCAGACTGCTGACTAGGAGGTATAGGGGCTCCAGGTGAATGTAGAAAGCCCTCAGGCCTCTTTAGACCTCTGCTGATCCGGGCAGGGTGTACGTGCAGAGGAAGGAGGAATGGGGTAGGCTGTTGGCTTTAGTTCCTACTGTTGTAGGGTAGGCCAGGCGAGCCAGCCAGAGTTCTCCCTGTGCCATTGTGGGACTCCCTCAGCCACAAACCCTACCTTAGTGCAGGTGCAGATTCTTTCCTGCCCTTCCTGACTGGGCTGACTTTATGCTGACCTCATTAGAGCAAATGGCCACATATCTGACCTCATTAGTTACTGAGTTCCTAGCCTTGCTATAGGCTGCATTAATATGACCCTTAGCAAGTCCTTATTAGAGCTCTAGAGCCTCTTCCCTTTGTTTTTCAGAATCTGTCTATAGGACTAGAGGACTCAAAATGTGGAAATAGAGATGCAGAGAGGCTACCACCCTCACTGAGTTTCCAGCTCTCACACGTGTGTATAAAACCTTACTCTGTCTAAGAGGAAGGAGGACGATTATCTGGTTGCTCCTCCTGAGTGTAGAAACAAGAGTACACTATTGCATGACATGACTGTTTCTCACACTTACCTACAGATTCATCTGCAGCCAGGATGCCCTTTCCATCAGCAACAATACGCTGGGCAATTTCTGAGAGCTCCTTCTTCTGTTCTGTGGTGAGGGCTGGAAACCGGTGAGCCATGGTGACAGGTCTGGAAGAGAGTGCAGGAAAACCATACACAGAGATGCGCCAGCTCAGACAGATTCATGACTAAGGTGATAAGGGGGGGCAGATGGGCTGTAGAGGCCCCTCTGACACTTCTGGCCCCTTTTGACAACTGAATAAACAACTGGTGTCTTTTTTTTTTTCCTTCACCTAAGTAGTTGCAATTAGTCATAATGGATAAAGGTAGGGTGCCAAATGTTTTCGGTGACTCTAAATGGAATGATTTCTGGATCTTAGATGTCACTGGTCCTGAAGCTGAACTAGAAGATAATTAGTGACCCACTAAAATAGAGGACATTTTAATAATGGACTAGCTCTCCGTTCTGTGGATTCCTGGAGCCACATGGTATCCTGGATTCCTTGAGATCAGGACTATGATTCTGTGGTTATCCCATACTTTGTTCTGTTAACCTGTAGTCCCAGCAGATTATTCTTTAGGGAATAAATTTGAGAGTAGAAATCCACACTTGGCCTTGAAGTTAACCTGAATTTGGTTTTGGACCACCGGAGATGGGATACAAAGGTCATTTTTCTTATAATCAACCATTTGTGCAACCACGTAGAACAGGCCATGGTTTTTCCTACGTGCTTCTGAACTGAGGCTTCTCCTGGCCTCTGAGCATGATGGAGTCGCATGGCAATTCCTGCTCCAGTAATTCTCAGCTTCACTGCTTCGGTGAGGTGACACTAGCTCAAAGATTCCCTACCCAGGCTTCCTGCTCACGAATCGTCCTCTAGAGAGAAGCACTGTTCCTGTGTGGTTGGCAAATTTTGGTCAGTGAATGATTTTTGCATAGGTTGAGCTATCAAAGGAAATATTGTAGTGAAGATTATCTTGAGTAGTTTCTCATCCAATGCCGTGGTCTCTTTTCACTAAGATCCTCCTCTCCTTCTAACACTTTCAAAATAGGGTAGATGCCCTCTCTGTATATATAGGTTAGTATGAATTAAACAATGATTATATTGGCTCTGGATGGCACATTGGCCAAGTGACTCCAATGCAACCTATGAGCATCCTGTGAGCACGGGATATCCTATGCCTTCTGTACTTTCTAGAAACACAGGAACACCTCAGTTCTCATTTGATCCTCTCAGCAATGAGCTGGTCATGGCAAGTATTATCTTTTTTTTTTTTTTTTTTTTTGTGGTGCGGGGGATCGAACTCAGGGCCTTGTGCTTGCAAGGCAAGCACTCTAATCACTGAGCTAAATCCCCAGCCCCATGGCAAGTATTATCTTCAGTAAGTAATGAACAGGCTAGGATTTAGAGAGATTAATGGACGTATCCAAAGTCGCCAGTAGAGGGAGACACAGCTCCCCTCCCAGTGTGGCCCCTCAGAACAAACGAACTTCTTGACATTTTACATCCTTTCAGGGAAGGCTCCCAGTACCCTGTCCCTTGACATAAAGAGCCTATCGCTCCTGAACTAATTCAGGTGAAGGTATAAGTAATGACCTTGTTGCTACTCTCCACTACAACAGAGGTTCTTGCTTTAACCCAAAAGAATGGAACCATAATCCTGTCTTTGGGACACTAGAATAAACTAGTGGGCAACAATTCCCAGAGATGGTCTTCCGAAGCTCCAGCACATCCCAGCCACAGGCAGAAGGTGTTGCACTGTTTACACGTAGCTCCTCATCCTATAATCAGGGATATTTAGCTTTGGATTTGGACTCTAAATCACCATGCTGAAATAAGCCACTGGAGATGGCAGCCTTCAGACAAAAGTGCAAATTTTTCCTCTCAAGTTTGGTATTTGCACAAAGGAGTTGAAAATTAGCAAAAAAAATAATGATTTTTTTTCTTAATGAAACAAAAGTTTAAAAACCCAATAATAATAAAAATTATCATTTATTGCCAAGCATTCTGATTACAAATATGCACCATATAATTTATTCCTCACAATAATCCCAGGAATCAGTTGAGCTCTTTGCTCCTTTCTCTTACTAAATTAGGAAAGACTATAACATAGTTTAAATTATCTGTTCAAGGATCAGTATCTAATAAAGACATGATGTTGAAAGACAGGGTAACACTCTCTTTTATTCAAGGGAAAGAGTGAGCTTGGTAAAAAGAAATTGACCTTGAGATTATTCATAAATTCCTTAATGACAACCCCAGAGTAGTTTAAGCTGTAAAGCATTATACCACACACATGATCTGTTCAAAGCATCTGACACATTCACATAGAGATTTGCTGCTGGGAGATTAGACAGACCTGGGTTCAAGGGCCATTTCTGCTTCTGCCAGCTGGAACTTTGGGCAAATCATGTAACTTCTCTACATCTTAGTTTATAATGAATTAAATGGTGATAATATCTGCCCTGGTTGTCTTATTGCCAAGTGACTCAAGTGCAACCTGTGGGCATCCTGTTCGCTGTGGTTCCTCAAAATGTATTTGTTGAATTGAGTGATAAACATGAAGATGCTTTATAAAACACCGTAAAAAAGCAAATCATTGATATTTCTCTGTTTTAGCTTTTTAAAAAAATTACCTAAAGGATTGCCATCTTTCTATTTACTCCCAAGATATTTTCCTCATTCTGGGTATGCTGACTCAAGCAGAATGAGAGAGAAAAGTCAAGTTAAACTCATACTGTTCGCAGGTTAAACGTCTACAGAGGGATTAAAGGTCTGTATCCACATCAGCACAAATGTTGCCCCTCGTTAATCATCAAACAGGGTCACAGGCCAGTGTTCACCACGGGGAGACAGGAGACCAGCCTGGAGTGGGTAACGATAGACAATCATTTCTGTGTACCCAAAGCCTCCGATCACTGAGATCTCAAGTGAACGTTTAGAAAAAATTGTGATGAGAGGTTGTTCACATTATTATTATTAGATCGCAGTATAAATTGTGATGAGGAGTGAAAAATAAGCAAGTTTCAGAGTGGTGTGAAATGCATAACATCACCTTAATTTTTAATTTAAAGAAAGTATACCCACAAACCTCCGAGGAATGAGATAGGATGGGGACACCCTCATATTTCACTTTATACATTCTTTGTAATGATTAATTTCTTAATAAGCATAAATATATATGTCATATATATCGAGAAATATATACACAAATCTAGGATAAGCTTGTGAATTTTAACATATATTAGTAGACAGTAACTACAGAAAAATAGAGCTCAGAGATATTTTTTATCAATTCTACCTCTAGAGATGAGAAAACTGAGGCCCAGGAAGACCATGGGTGATGTTCCTTCTAAGCTGTAATGTTCTGGGATTGCAAGTCACATCCTGTTCGCTTGTGACCGAGAATCTTATTTTTAGTTCTTCTTCAGCTAAACTGGATGATGGAATCCTACAGTGTAGTTCATTCTGCCTTCCTTAAAGAGGTGCTGGGAAAAGACAGTCATTTGTAAAATACAGATATTTAATTCTCAGAGAAATACTCGGCAGCAGAGCCCATTTGCCTCTTCGTGTACAAGGCAGGTAGATTTTCAGGAAGACAAATGTGGAAGGTGTGATTCATTAAACGCCCATAATTGCCAAGCACATTATACAGCATCGTCATGTATGGATGCATGAAGGTGTCCAGAGCTTTGTTCCCCACCATGGTGCAAAGAGATAAGTGCAGTGAGATAATCTGGGGCAGTGGAAGAGAAGCCTGATCTCTGGTGTCTTTGAACATGTGGAGCAGCCTAGAAAGAGACCTGAGTGTGGCTTTCCCTCTAAACTGGCACCCAAGCAAAACAAAACAAACAAACAAAAAAAACCCAAAAAACCTGTTAGGTGTTTAGAAACTACATCCCCTTTCCCTGCTTTTGTACCTCTGACTCCAACCTTGGCCTGGTCATTCCCTCGCGTGCCTTGGCTAAAGTGGTAGTGAGCGTCACAGAACTCACGCTCAAGCCCCTGCTGTATCTGGACTGGTGAACAGAGCACAAGCTACTGTTTAAAGAAAAGTTTATGACAATGACAACATGTTCTCATAACATGACTAATTTCCAGGTAGTAGAGCAAATGTACCAAAATAAATCAGCAGCTTTTGATTCTTAATACCTAAAGCCATAGGATCTTCACAGGGCCTGGTAACTGTGAAGAAGGAAATGTTGAAAGCTTCCAGAAGTGGATGATCTGAGAATTTATCTGACGACTATGGTCTGTGAAGTTTCCAATCTTGTTCCGTTTCCTTATTTGAGCAGTGGGTGAAGGCAAAGGGCAAAATACTTGAACTGTTTGTTTATCTCTGCGACAAAGAAACTTCAGTGCTAGTACCAGTAGGTGGAGGAAGAGAATGTAGAAAACGACATGAGGCGACATGTAAGTAAATCATTGCAAGAAGTACTTATTTTGAAAAGTGAGAGTAGAAATGGTCAGAAATCTCAAAAACTAGATTCTAATAAAATAGAAGTGTTCAAGCCATTTTTCCTGGATCAAAGACTCAAAAGTGCTTTATTCAAGTAACTCGAGTGACTAATCTATCTGGAGCATTCTGCCACCTCCAGGAAAAGTATGAATGATTATTTATGCTCAGAGAGAGAAAAATAATCATTTCAGCAGACCCATCCTGTTTCAGCCATCGCCATGCTTTTCTTGAAAACAAAGGCAAATAAACCTTCCCCTCTCCAGGTTTATGGCCATTAACCCCTTATTCACTGGTGCAGTCCAGGTATTCAAAGGGAATTCTTTACTTACTGTTCGAGAGAAGAGCGTCCTCTTAGATGTCAGAAGTTCTGGATGAGGCAGCAGCTGCCAAATAGGACGGACCTTTGACAACACACAGTTTTTATACACATCTCGTTAATTTTTTTTTTAACTTTGGCCCTCCCCTTCCTACCTTGCTGGGTAGGGAGGTGTTTATTCAACACCTCTGATTGGCTCATACGCAACCAATCCTTACAATCATTTTCATGCACTCTTGTGCTTATACAATGTAAAGTTACAAAGGGTGCCTTTAGATTATGTAGTTCCTTATTCGGACTTCAAAGGTGGGGAAACTAGGGCACACTGGGTTATAAGTCCCTAAATAATGCAGCTAGTGAATGACTGAGCCCTAGGGTTTGTCAAGAATGTTTGACAAACATGTTTAGCACTTGATAAATGCAAGATCTTGGTCCAAAGTCTCTTATTTGATTTTATTTCTGTATCATTCCAAACCTTATTTTTTTCCTCTGTAACATGAAATCTCACCTTTACAGGAGCACTGAGTTCATAAAATGCCTGTACTGTATAGAGTAGGCATTCAAGAAACACTATTTCCAAATGGTCATGCAATGCTGTATTTACTTTATCTTCAGTTATGTGTCTTTAATTATTATCATCTTCAATGATTATTGTTATTTATTTCAATGCTTTATTAGGAGTCAGTCTCCACTAGTTATTCTATAATTTACAACTACATACTATAGTTAAATTTGAGTGACCTTTCAATGAGTGAAATAGATTCTAAATATTTTAATTTCCTATGCATGGATTTTGTCTTGCTAGAGAATAAAATTGAAGTGTTCTATTTTTTTCAAAAGTAGTTTCTCCCTTTCTTCCCAGTCTCCAAAGATTATGCTGGGCTCCCTTTGTATTTAATGCCAAGAAATCACTGCCTTTTACACTATTATTATTCTCGATAACAGTAATGCCTTTGACTCCAAAGTTGATAAAAACTAAGCCATCATCACTCCTAGATAGGGGACAAAGTTTGGGTTAATTGTCAAGATTTTTTTCCCCCCTCCGGTGCTGGGGATCGAACTCAGGGCCTTGTGCTTGCAAGTCAAGCACTCTAACCGCTGAACTAAATCCCCAGCCCTCTAGATATTTTTTGAGCATCAAACCGATTTATAATTCTAGAGAGAGTAAATCAAAATATAAAATGCGTTATGAAGCAAATAATGAATGATACAAATAAAAGAAAGAAATCTAAAAATAATGAAATAGCTATAGGGACGGGAAAATATAAATTATCTGGAATATATTTCCTCGGAATAATGCATAAAATGAAAAACAAAATCAAACAAAACCCACAGGCTGCTCTCCGCTCCTGCACGCCCAACGCCGCCGCTCGCCCGCGCAGCACCTTGGTGAAGGTGGGAGTAAACAGATTTGACCGTATCGGCTGCCTGGTCACCAAGGCTGCTTTCAACCCTGGCAAAGTGGATTCTGTGGCCATCCATGACCCCTTCATTGACCTCAACTGTGTGGTCTACATGTTCCAATATGATTCCGCCCACGGCAAGTTCCAAAGCACCGTCAAGGCCGAGAACGGGAAGCTCGTCATCAACGGAAAGGTCATCTCCATCTTCCGGGAGCCAGATCCCGCCAACACCAAGTGGGGCGCGGCCGGCACCAAGTATGTGGTGGAGTCCACCAGTGTCTTCACCACCGCGGAAAAAGCTGGGGTCCACTTGAAGGGCAGAGCCAAGAAGGTCATCGTCTCTGCCCCTTCCGCCGACGCCCCCATGTTTGTGATGGGCGTGAACCGGGAGAAGTACGACTCGCTCAAGATCGCCAGCAATGCTCCCTGCACCACCAACTGCTTGGCACCCCTGGCCAAGGTCATCCACGACATTTCGGCATTGCCGAGGGACTTGTGACCACAGTGCCTGCTGTCACTGCCACCCAGAAGACTGTGGACGGCCCCTCTGGGAAGCTGTGGCGCGATGGCCGTGGGGCCGCCCAGAACATCATCCCTGCGTCCACTGGCGCCTCCAAGGCCGTGGGCAAGGCCATCCCTCAGCTGCACGCGAAGCTCACCGGCCTGGCCTTCCGCCTGCCCACCCGCCTGCCCACCCCCAACATGTAGGTGGTGGATCTGACCTGCAGCCTGGAGAAAGCGGCCAAATACGAGAACATCAAGAAGGTGGACAAGCAGGTGTCAGAGGGTCCTCTGAAGGGCACCCTGGGCTACACTGAGGACCAGGTTGTCTCCTGTGACTTCAACAGCAACACCCACTCTTCCATCTTTGATGACAGGGCAGGCATTGCCCTCAATGACCACCTTGTCAGGCTCATCTCCTGGTGTGACAATGAATTCGGCTACAGCAACAGGGTGGTGGATCTCATGGCTCACATGGCCTCCAAGGAGTGAGCACCCTGGAGTACCACCCCAGCAAGAGGACAGAGGAGGGAGAGCGGCCTCGCTGCGGGAGTCCCTGCCCCACTCAGCCCCAACACTGAGATGCTCCCCTCCCGGCTTGCACCTCAGACACCCTGGAGAAGGGGAGGGCCCCAGGGAGTCCAGGGAGCCCCAGCCATCATGCACCATCAATTAAGCCCGCTGCACCCAAAACAAAACAAAACAAAAGGAAACAAAACAAACAAAATAACCCAACAGACTGAATGGTTGCAGAGCCTAATGCTGTAATCTGTTGGTAAAAAATGAAATATCAATACAAAGAAGAGAAAAGAAGCAGAAAATTAGATGTTCTAGTGTTAAAACTCAGATAGCTGCTAAAAGTAGGAAGCATTAAACACTGTGATTACTGAAGGAAATTGAGGTGTCTGAAATAATACTTTGGTTTCACTTTAGATCCTATAAATCTTTTGCCTTTTGCTGAAACATAAAATTGAGGCTCATCTAGTCAGGAAGTTTTGACCAAGGCCTGCCCTAAAGATACCAAAAGGCTGGACCTGATTAAGGTTTCAGCAGCCCTCTTGACTCCGTCACCTAATGCATATTTTCTTCTTCCCCCTTTCCACCCAATGCTCCTTCCAGCGTGAGAGCAGGGGGACCTGATCTAGACACATGTGGGGTTTCAGCACTTGTGATTTTCGTTAAATGGATGCGGAAGTGGTGCACCGTGATGAAAGACCGGAGAGTGAGCCCAGCAATACCTGCTGGGGGCACAGCTGGGAGGGGCAGAGCCATGTCTAAAACACTCCGCCTGCTAACAGATGCTACCAGGACTAGGTATTTTTGCTATAACAATGACAATATCAGCGATATCTGTCTTTCTTTTTGAGACCCTGTGGTGTACCTGGTTCTTTTTATACATAATCTTCAACCTCAGCACCTCACTGAGGAAAGTTTTTATCATCCTTCTTTATGTGTAAAGAAACTGGTCCAAAGAGGGTAGTAAATTGTCCAGAGTCACAGGGAAGGTATGTGAGAGTCTGCCTCGCTCCAAGTCAGTGATCTAAAGCAGATCTGTTTACGTTTTGGTGGCCATCGACAGCCTTCTCCTTCTCTCAGCACTTTATAACCTTGGACATTAAACCTGCATTAATCAGAGAGAAATGACTTACGTCGGCAGAGCTGGGTGTTCCTGGTCATGCTGGGCATCATTTCACGTGAACAGCAGCCTGGCCAGGAACGTCACAGGGATGTGAGTACGCTGCGCCTGAGCAGTACTGCCAGCTGCTGCCCCCGTGGCACCAGCATCTGCCCACCTCCATAGCTCGAGGTGCAACTGACGCTCAAAGTTCAGTAAAGCAAAATTAAGGGCTCTTTCTTAGAGAAAGAGCAACTCCTGGCCCAAGCAGACCGCTGGCATGGTTTGGCTTTGTTCGGTTTTGTGTGGTGGGAGGATAACTATTTTTAAGTCTCCTAATCTTCTACAATGTTCAAAATGTTCTACATATCATGTTGTGCAGAAAGCACATGGAACTTTGAATCTGGGAAACACTGGGAAATTTCACACTCTTTTTGGACCATAGTTTTACCATCTGTGAAATGGGTTAGTAATGACTCCATCAGAAACTGATTAAGAAGCATGAATTAAATAACATGACAAAGAGTCTAGCACAGAGTAGATTTTTATTAAGTAGCTGGATCTGAATGTGCAACTCTGACTTAGAGGTCTCTAATTATAGATATTTTAAGAGGTGATATGATGATATCACTCATGATAATTACTATCAATACCTCCAGCAACAGCTCTTTTATTCTCTACTTCCTGCCCCATTCTAAATACTTCTGGTTTGAATGTATACGTAACCCAATCGACAGGCCATACATTAATTGTGTTCACACACAGCATGAAGTCCACAAACCTGTACATGAAGGTAGAATCTCATGTGTCATAGAGTTAGACTCATGATAGAATTGGTGATAGCATGGAGAAAGAACTTTAATAAAAAGGAGCCACATCTATATAATGCAACTTGAAGTATTGTGGCTGGAATTTTAAAAAGTTTTTTTTTTTTTTTCTATTCTGTGACATGGTATTTCCTTATTGGATGGCCATCTACTTTGGTGGTTGAGGTGTTTTTAAGACTTTGAAATCAGTAGTCATTATTTTGGTTGTGAAGATGCCATCCAATTCACTTCCTTTAAAAGCTCAGAATCAGAGGGTATAAATAGTCTTGAAGCACAAAATGAACTCAGGGCAGGACGAGAAGAGAAGAATCAGGCTTTGCTTCACCTTTTTTCATCATAAATTTTCAGACATTCTTCATTGCTAAGATAGCTAAACTCTGCATTCTAAGGAGACTAGAAAGCATATGTAAATTCAAGGATCTCAGGTGAGCAGTTTAAAACTATCCCTATTCTGGAGCTTAGAGATGCCACTTCCCTTGACACTAGGTAGTAAAACTGAAACTTGAAATGGAGAAGGAACTTTCATCAAAAGGAGCCACATCTGTACAATGAAAGAATCATGAAAGAATTGAAACAATGAGAGAAATGAAAGAATCATGGCTGGAATTTAAAAATATGTTTTCCATTCTGTGTTACACATATTCCCTTAATTGTACTGTAATCTGCTTTGGTGGTTGAAATAGGTTCAAGACTCTGAAATCAGAGGTCATTACTCATTAAGAATTTGAGGTTTTCCTTCATGGAGAATTCATTCATCAAGAACTTCCAGTTTTTCCCATCTAAGGAAATGTGAAGAAGAAGCAAAGTGATTAGGAAAGAATTTCAGAATACTGAGGGACCAGCTTTTATCTGACAGGAAAGTTACACTGTGGTCTTTGGAGGCCATCAGTTCCCATGTTCCCATATCCCCTTGTATTGGGTTATTTACCACCCTGTCAGTGTTTTCTCTTTGCCTTTTGCTCAATCATCTCAAAGTCCAATTTCCCCCTCATTATCTAATCAGGTTAGTGGTTACTTATGTCATTTATGACCCTCAGCCTAATATTTCTTTCACTAATCCTTATCTCTTTGGTAAAAGTGTTGGTAAAAGGTTGAAAGGCATTGTGTACTACAGGGGAAATAAAAAACAGATGAAAAACCAAGATGTCTAGGTGCTGGGGCAAGTCTGCCCCTGACTAGCCACAGGACTAAAGAAGGTCACCTCCTCCCATCTTCCCTTCCTTGATGTGAAAAGTGGGCCTAGTAATAATCACTCCTGCCCAATTTTACTGTGCTGTAGCATTGGTCAGAGTTCAACAAAAAAAATGTATACACACTTCAGGAAAGAAAAATAGCATGATATTTTTCCACAGATGGTGTTATCCTCCTATGGGGACCCTAGAGGATGTCATATATCACAGAAAACCCACTACACTGCCAGCCCTTAGAGAAAAAATTAAAAATGCATGTGCAGCCATCTCAATGACCAAGGCTACCCAAGCAGCAGTTTTCTGTACTAATAAATGTCTGGAAACTACTGGCCACCACTCTGAGTACCTCTTGCAACTGTAGAAGCCAAAGGTAACTTGTATTAATCTCATGGTGTCTCAATAAATTTAATATTAAAATATTTATGCAAGTATTTCTTTTCCTGAACTGTGTATACATTTTTTGGCAGATTCTGTATATAATCTAACTGAAAGCTTTGAAAACACAATTGTAAAGTGTTATAAACCACATTTCTTTGCAGAAGTAGACATTACACTGTTCCTGTAGTATACACACACATTGAGAATCAGAAAAGAAGATTCTGTCCTAACTCTGCCCTTAATAGCTAGGCAGCATTGCTCATAGAAGGGCATTATCATTTTTTGACTACCTGCTTCTTACAGAAACTTCTCTGGCACTTTCCGTGCAATACAGCATTTGATCTCAACACAGAAGTATGGCCACTGTTCTGGCAGGGAAGGAAATGATCTGGCACTGCATCTTGACCAAAGTCACCTCATTAATAATCTACAGGACAGAGACTGACACACTAGTCTGTGATGCTAAAATTCTCCCCGGGCCTTGAGCGCCTCACTGTGTGAAGGAAGGGTCTGGTCTCTTCCTGCTGTGATATCCTGTAGTACTCCGCTGCCCTCCCCGCCAGTTGCATGTTTTTGAAATACATAGTTGTTCTATAATTTAAAAAGGCTTAATACAATAATGTAAGAAACTTAAACTGTAAAATGTTTTCTTTTAGGAAGTATTGTTGCCATGATCATTATTGACTCTGACCTGGAAATCTTCAAAATGCTAATGTGTGGGGGAGAACAAGAACAGTTCTAAATCTCAGTCTCTTCCACCCACCCTCCTCTTTAGGTTTCTCCACTCAGCACTCTACAGGAATGTGCTGGATCCAGAAGTAAGTATACTTTCCCAGAAGACTGGATATGAGCCTTAAACCGAGGAAGGGCAAACAGACCACAGCACAAATGGAGGGCAGACCAGTCAACTGTCCTTTGGCCACCTTGGTGCCACCTTTTTGCCCACAAAATGAAGAATAAGAATACTTGGCCACCCATTTAATTCATTCAGTCACCCATGAATTTAATCCTCTGCCTTTCTGATGTTCTAGCCATAAATTTTCTTGGCCAGTCAATATAATTTACTCATTAAGAACTTGGACTTCAAAACCAGAGAGAACTTGTTTCAAATTCCATCTCAGTGTTTTCTGACTGTGTTACTTTGGGAAAGTTTTCTAATTTTTAAAATACTTATCAGCAAAAGGATAATAGAATTACCCTACAATGTTTTGGATTGGGTTGAATGATAAATAGAGTTAAGCATAATGGCAAATGTAAGTACTTACTGTGCAAGTAATAGATATTATTATCATTCCTTTCTCCTCTCCACATTCCACAAATTCCCTCCTCCCTCTTTGTCATCAAAAGGAAGTCATTCCAAAATGTTCTTTCCACAGTACCCAACCTCATTATCTCCTATATCCTTCATCCAGAATCTTCTTGAGGAGAATGAAGAAGATGGCAACATTATTTGTGGAAAGTGCAAAGGGGAAATGAATGAAGTGATAAGGTCATGTACCCAAGCTTCTGAGTCAGCAGCAGACTGAGCGGTAGGGCGGGCTGAGTTGCCAGACAAGCAGACAAGCTGACTCACCGGCACCACGTGCCACATCATTTGAGGTGCACGGCTGGACTGCGTGGAAGAAGCCTGCTCTTTGCCGTGCAGCTCACTCCTAGGCACGCTAGCACCCCACTGAGCTGCCAGATGGTGTAAATAAGGTGTAAATAAGAGGCTAAAAAAGTGATCTCTGTGGCAGGGAACCCAGGACACATTTGCTTCCAATCATGGGCTCCCCAGCAGGAGGCTGCGTGAACAATGATCCTTAACAGGCAGCAGATGCCCTGGCTCCCTTAGGGGAGGGAGGGCAGGGAAGAAGGGAAGGTGCATCCTCTTTGAACCAGTTTCCTACCCCAGTCCTGAGGAAGGCCTGCCCTCTCCTGCTCCTCCTTTAGGTGGCTCTTCTTTGAGGTGTTTGTCAAGGGAGATAGAGTCCCTCTGATTCTAGGGAAGAATGTAAAAGCTGTCACTTTAAGCAGTAGAAAGAATAGAAAAACCATCACTTACTGTAAGATAATTATCTTCTAACGTATCATGATAAGAGAAAACAAACAGCTGTCTCTTACTACAGCTCTTGCTCATGGTGTGTGAAGTTAAATCTGCCAGCTATTTTTCCAGTGCCCTCTTCGCATCTCCAATCTCCAAAGGCTCCATCTCTGAGATTTTCAAGACACACTCTCCCTCATCTGCTCTGAGGGAAGCTATGAGGGAACCTGCCTATAACGGTTCTGCAAAAGCGAAGGTCCCCTTTAATATGGATAGCACAACTGGGGCTATGGCACCACTCCACTCCACTCACCTTAATGTGGGCACTGCTCCAGGGCAACCCCTCCCCCTGTGTCCTAAACTCTAATAACCTGGCAGCAGAAATAAGAAAAACAAAGACCCTGAAATATTCCTAAATCCCAAACCAGGTCACCTGCATGCCAGGTTCTCCAGCATGACCTATAGTCACCTTTCTTCACTTGGAGTTTATTAAAAGTTCATACATAGGAATTCAATCTCATACATCCAATTATTAGAGGTAAATTATGCAAAAAGGGACATGTGCAGTAGACATAGCCAACACAACTCAGCACCCTACAGATCATGTTGTTGAACAGACTCTGGGAAGTCCCAAGGAGAAGCACCTTAGACCCAGTTCAACATTTAAAATTCTTAAATCCAATGCATTCAGCACTTGTGCTGTTTTCCTTCTTGCTGGCGAGAGCGCACTCAGTCTGAGCATACTATGGCCTGACTAAAACTTTGCTGCTTTTTCCTTACCAGCATGTGTCATGTCCAATTCTTAGTTCATTGTACATAAAAATGTAGGAACTGGCCCAGGACCCCATCACCCACGATAACACCCTTGATGCAGGTCTGACAGGGAAGAGAAGGCAAGATCAAGAATAGGCACCTAGCTCAGCTCAGCTCAGCTCTCCTTGCTGTTTTAGATTTAGGTAAGATTGGTTCAAATCTTTCTTCTAGAACCTTCATAAAGTCCAAAACCTTCCCTCAATTTGGGGGAAATTTTTTGTAGGGGAGGCGTTACATTATTAAGATATCTCTGGCTCAGAGCTACTTACTCCTTTGAATCAATTAATCAAGTCAAGTCCATGGGTAGTCACCATGCCCCCAGGGAATCAGTCCTTTCCTTGTCATAATGAGAAATCTGATTTCTTCATTTGATTTCCATAAAAAAGCAAAATCAAACATGTAATCTCATGTGCACAAAGCCTTCGTGTAGATGTAGATAAAGGTTCAGTCAGGAGAGGGTATTGCATGATGGCAATAAAGCAATTGAAAACTGAAAGCTAGTCATCCCTATTCCTAATAGTCTTTTGTTCCATCAACTGCTACAAACTGACTGCTGCAAACTCTACTTCTCTCCTCTGCCCTCACACCTCTCCCCCTTGCCTCTTCCTAGCAGATCTTTCCCACAAATCTGAATTGCTTTTTCTCTACTAGACAGTCTAACCAACTCACCTCTAATCCTTGTGCTTTCAAACAAGGCACTTTACTAGGCTGTCAACCAAGGCCACCGACTGTGCCAGCAACAATCTCTAGGGACAGGGGTCCCCATAGGTAGGGAAAAGATAGGGTAAAGGCCTCATTAGATGTTATTAAAAATTAATAAACAGATTCTTGAGGACTTCCGGGAAGATGGCAGAGCAGAGAGAAGCAGAGTGAGAGCCTCTCCGAGATTTGTTTTCCAGACACTGTAATATAGCAATTTAGGGAAGAGAAGGAGGGAAGTGTGTTCTCAGGACCCAGTAGGGATCTGAAGCAAGAGATGAAGCCTACAGGAAAAGCAAAAGGAGAGACCAACCCAGAAGAAGGTGATGGATGGACAGCACTTTCTCCCAGAGCTCTAGCTCGCGGCCCGGGCTCACAGAGCCACCTCGCAGCATGGCTTGTGGCCCCCAGGTCACAGCCCCAGGTCACAGTCAGGGCTCACAGACTCAGGTCATGGCCCTGCCCACAGCAGCAGCTTGCAGCCCAGGTCACAGTCACTGCCCCCACTCACAGCCTCTGCGGGCATCCCAGTTCACAGCCTGCTCACAGCCCCAACTCGCAGTCCCAGCTCTTGGTGTGAGTGATGCAGTTTGAGCCTGCGGATGTACAGTGACCTCCATGGAAAGATACACAAATGAAGCAGAGCAGTGGACACTGAAGACTGCAGTAGCTGGTGAGTTACCTGGGTCATCTGATCTCAGACGGCCCCCAAGAGAGGGTGGTAATTGGCCAACTGCCATCTTGGAAAGGGGCTGAGATCAGAACTCAGAAAAGCTGCTAGTAACTTTTGGTGCTGGGGCAAGGCAGGGCAAGGTAGAGCAGAGTTCAAACTCAAATTGGAAGGAGGGAAAGGAGCCAAGTTCAAACTGGCAGGGAACTGAGTCCAAGCCAGTGGGAAACACACAGTGTGTCTCCAGCTGAACAAATTGGATTTCAACCCCACAGCCAGTGATCAGGCTGAACTTCAATGAAACAGGTGAAGCCTTGCTATTGAACCCAGCTGGGAACACTCACTACCCTGCCAAAATCTACTGCTAGGATTAATCAACAAGGATCTGGGTCTGTCTACTCTCTCTACCAGTGACACACCTGGAAGTGGACATTTTAGTTTATTTTTTTAATATTTTTTCCCCTCTCTTGTCTTCTTTTTCTTGTTTTTTTTTCTCTTCCTTATTTTTATAGGAAAGTGACTTTCTAGATTTTTCTGGGTTTTTTTTTTTGTTGTTGTTGTTTTTACTTCTTCCTTCTCTCCTTTCCTTCTGTTTCCTTTACCATTTCCCCAAAGTTTCCATAATTTCCCCCTGGCTTCCAACCTTGCTTCTCATCTCCTTCTCTTCTTCTCTTTCTCTATCCTTTCCTCCTAATCTCTTTTGAATTTTCTCCCCTGAAAGTAAAATCACCGTATTGAGGGCATATTTACTGCATACAAGTTTCTGGTTTATTTGGGATATTGTTATACAACCACAAATCTAGTTCATATGGTTTAAGGTGGCAGATCAATAGTTACTACAGTTTGTCATTTTCTAGACTGTGTCTGATGCTACTGTTGTTGCTGATTGTACTACTTTAGCCAAGTTGACAGAACTGTTCTACTCAGTTCTTACTTGCGTGCCAAGACTGAGATTGGCAGAGGGTCACAAATAACACTATAGGCCATGGTCAAAGAACTAGGGGCTGGCCAAATAGACAGCAACTTTTCAGCCCCACTAAATTGAAGAGGCAAGATCTTGCAACAGACTCGTAATACAAAAGCCAGCTACACCTGTAAGACATCTCTGAAGAAGTAGTCTCTTCCAAAAGTTTCTCAAAACTATCCAAAAAAGCTACCTGCCACAAGCAATTCATAAGCATCAACCCAGGAACTAAACTAAAGAAGAAAAAATAGAAAATGAGAAGAGAAGACACACAAATAAGATGCAATCCCATACCTCCAGCTCACCAAAAGCAAACCCAATGGGTAATGAAGTGGAACAATCTGAAAGCTTCCACCCAGACTCTTGGAAGCAGTTAACAGCAGAAGTAACAAAGCAGATGAGTGAGGCTCTAGACAACAAAACAGAAATCATTTCCAGAATGAAAGACATGATTAGTGACTGTAGAGCAGATAAAGACAAAAAAAAATAGAAGAGCTTAGAAAAATAATAAAAACCATAAATGCCCAACACAGGAAAGAAATGGAATTCATGAAACAGATTCAAACAGATGTCCAAGAGATTAGAAATTCCATTGAAAGTTTTGGCAGTAGAATGAAACAATGTGAAGAGAGAATCTCTGATGTAGAAGACAAGATTGTGTGATTAATGATTGAGAAAAGAAACAGTTCTTCAAAATGGTAAGGGACCATGAAAAATCAATACAACAGCTGCTAGATGACACCCAAAATAATAACACAAGATTGATCAGAGTCAATGAAAAAGCAGGAGATAGCACAAATCACATAGGAAATCTATTCACAGAAATAATGGCAGAAAACTTCCCAAGTATGGAAAAAGAACTGGACATACAGAAAAGTGAGGCATACAGAACTCCAATTTGCCACGATCAACAAAAATCTACCCCAAGGCATATAATAGTCAAGTTTCCAGAAATTCAACACAAGAACAGAAATATTGAAAGCTGTTAGAGAAAAGAAACAAATAACCTATAAAAGAAAGAAAATCAGAATCATAGCAGACTTTTCAACACAAACCCTCAAGTTAAGGAGAGCTTGGAGTGAAGTATTTCAAGCCCTAAAAGACAACAACTTTCAGCCCAGATTGATGTACCCTGCAAAACTGTCTTTCAGAATTGATGGAGAAGTAAGATACTTCTATGACAAAGAACACCTGAAGAGATTCATGACCACCAAACCAGCACTCCAAAATATTCTTTGAAAAAGCAGATTGAAGAAGATATCAGAAAATGTAAAGATATCTCTTGCTCCTGGGTAGGGAGAACCAATATAGTGAAAATGGCCATACTCCCAAAACTGCTATACAGATTTAATGCAATCCCAATTAAATTACCAACAGCATACCTCACAGAATTAGAGAAGACAATCCTAAAATTCATTTGGAACCAAAAGAAACCTAGAATAGCAAAAGCAATTCTGGGCAACAAAAGCAAAGCAGGGGCCATCACAATCCCTGACCTAAAACTATACTACAAAGCTACTGGAATAAAAACAGCATGGTACTGGGGAAAAAAAAACAGACCCCAGGTCCAATGGAACAGATTAGAAGATGAAGAAACAAGTCCAAACACTCTCAGTCACCTTATCTTTGACAAAGGGGCAAACAACCTCACTGGAAGAAAGATTAACAAATGGTGCTGGAAAAACTGGCTTTCCACATGCCGAAGGTTAAAACTAGACCCATATCTTTCCCCATACATTAAGCTAAAATCAAAGTGGGTCAAGGATCTATGTACTAAAACAGAAATACTAAATCTCTTGGAAGATAGAATAGGTCAAACTCTTGAAGACATAGGTGTAGGCAAGGACTGTATGAACAAATCCCCAACTGCCCAGGAAATATCACAAAGAATCAACAACTGGGACCTGATCTTATTAAAAATCTTTTGCACAGCAAAAGAAACTACCAACAGAGCGAAGAGACAACCCACAGAGTGGGAAAAATTTTTGCCAGCTATTCCTCTGACAAAGGACTAACATCTTGAATATATAAAGAACTCAAAAAATCAGACCCCCCATATTTAAAGACCCAATCCAAAAGTGGGGAGCTGAAATGAATAGATACTTCTCAGATGAAGAAGTAGAAACAGCAGATAGACATATGAAAAAATGTTCAACATCACTGGTCATTCCAGAGATGCACATTAAAACAACCCTGAGATTCCACCTCACTCCAGAAAGAATGGCTAATATCAACAAATCAGCCAATAAGAAGTGTTGGAGGGGCTGTGGAGAAAAGGGAACCCTTCTCCACTGTTGGTGGGAATGTAGACTGGTACAACCGTTATGGAAATCAGTGTGGAGATTCCTCAGGGAACTAGGACTAGAGATTCCATTTGACCCAGCTATTCCGCTCCTTGGTATCTTCCCAAAAGAATTAAAAGCATGATACCGCAGCAATATATGCACACCCATGTTTATAGAGGCACAGTTTGTAACAGCTAAATCTTGGAAACAGCCCAAATGCCCATCAACAGTGGAATGGATAAAGAAAATGTGGTTTTTTTTTTTTTGAAAGTGTAGGGTTTTTATACAATGGAATACTACTCTGCCATAAAGAATGATAAGCTTGAGATATTCCTAGGTAAATGGATACATCTTGAGACCATACTCTTAAGTGAAATAAATCAGACCGACATGTTTAAATACTGCAATGTTTCTCTGGTGTGAGAAACTGAAAGTGTAAATAAAGACTAAAATGTATTATATTGGGAAAGGGAAGAAAATGTCCAAGTGGGAAACGGAACAAGGGAGGGGGGAAGGAATGGAGAGACAAGAGAAATAAGAAAAGGAAAAAAATGGAAACAAAGCTTTTGTAAATAGGGAGGGAGGAGGGGGTGAGGGGAGGGGAATGGGAAAAAAGAAGCAACAAGATATATCATGTACAGGTACAAATCCCCTATGATGAATGTTATCACTATGTACATCTAAAATGTACCCTTAAAATAAAATTAAAAGAATAAATAAAATGTACCATTAAAATAAAATTTAAAAAAAGATTAAAAAATTAATAAACAATTTTAGCCTCTATAGCCAGACTCTAAAAGCCAGACAGCTATAATCAAATAATTAGAAACATAAAGGCAGCTAGAGTCTAACAGTTAAGGAGACAGAGGCAAAGAGACTGGTTCCGGGAAGGCCCCAGGTAATCTGGCTAATGTAAAGAAAACAAACTCCCCCTTTTGATTCTTACATCTATATAACTTAACCCTAAGGCACCTGCCCATAAATTTGCCCTCTGCCAAAAGTCAAAACTCGCTCGGCTGAGAGAAATTGAGGCAGAGGTGACAGATAAGCCCAAGGGCCAATCAGATTCCGAGGGCCAATCCAAGGAAAAAAACTCTATAAAAAGGAGCTACAAGGAGGGCCCAAGAGTATTTCATTTTCGAATGCTCCCTACTCTTTGAGTAGCTATCTGTCATCTCCCTTTGCAACTTTTTCATCACTTTTAAATAAATTGTCTTCTCTTAATTTAAACCAATTTCTTTAATTCTTTACTATAGCTGGGTTTACAATCGCCAGGAATTACATTTGTAGTGGGGCAGCAGCTCACAATTCACCTCTGGATATAACAAAGCCACTCATAGAAACCTTCAGGTTTCCTTTGCCATGTTCTACCTTTCTTAAAAGGCACTATTGGAATTTTCATTTCTGTTTTAAGTCTTAAAGTTGTGTGATGAGGGACCTAGGAGAGGCAAGGGAAAGTTTTGGAAATGAATTCCAAGGAAAATTTGTCTCTGAGACTTTCAGGAAGAATCAAAATGAGGAAGCTGTGAACGGAGTTAGGAGTGTGCTGAGTTTTTTGCTCTGAGGTGGGGTGTGTGCGTGTGTGTGTGTGTGTGTGTGTGTGTGTGTGTGTGTGTGTGTATGGAAGATGGAGCTGGATGCTGAGCTGTGATGAGGCGCAGACAGTCCTTCCATGGCTGTTTCCTCCCCTTCTTCTTTGCTCTGTTACTGGGTGAGTGGACCAGAGCCAGAAAACACCTGCAAAGAATTAACAAGGGAAGGGCCTTTCTTTATACCCTGATGATGCCATTCTTTTTCTAGAGCTAGACATGACCAGAAATCACATGTTGTAAATAGCAGCAGAAGGAGCTATGTAATTTACGGGGCCCAGTGCAAAATACAAAGGAGGGAAAATTCCATTAAAGAAGGTTAAATATAGCTTTTCTTTCTTCCATTTTCTTTTATTTCTTTTGATTTCTCAAGGTCTTTTTAAATTTCTATGTAATGTTCTAAGTAAACTTAAAATTTAAATCATTAGCATGAAGGTTACCACTTATCTCTTATATTGTGCAATGGCAGTTTCAAATGCAAATATAAGAACATTTAACCAGTGTGGAATCACAAAAACTATGCAATTAGTATTTTCTAGTTCATACATGCATCTGTATTTCATTATTAGCAGAAGAATAGAAATTCTGCACAAAACTAAGTGTTTTTATTTCACTTCTTTATAACACATGTTCTATTAGTACACACTACCTTTGACTTATTGATGAGTAAGAAAGGACTGAGAGGAAGAGGAAAGGTGTTAGTCAGCTTTCAAAATACCTGAGGAAAAAAACAAAAGAGGAATGGTTTAGGCTCACAGTTTTACAGGTTTAAGTCCATGGTCAGCTGGCTCCATTGCTTTTAGGCCTGTGGAAAGGAAGAAACATGGTAGAAAGGTGTGACAGAGAAAAGCTGCTTACTTCATGAAAGCCAGGAAACAGAGAGAGGAATGGAGACAGAGAGACAGAGAGACGGAGACTGGAGACAAAATGTAATCTCCCAGACCATACCCTGACCACTCCCCTCAACTAGGCCCCATAGCCTGTTTCTATCAGGTCCCAATGGTACTATCAAATGATGCATTCATCAATGGATTGAGCCAGTGATGAAATCAGAGCCCTCATAATGCAATCACCTTCCCAGAAGCCTGTCTAGGAACCAAGTCTTAGTGCATGGCTTTTGGGAAACATTTTAGATTCAAACCATAACAAGAACTATGGGATGCTCTACTTTTCTTCTTTTAAAAATGGCAGTTTCAAGTTAAATGTCAGGTTAACACAGGTAAATTACACAAGGAAGAAAGAATGTGGTTGTTCATGCTTCTTATAATGCTTTTCTTTCTACAATAGAAGCAAATTTTGGTTTGAATGGAAAGCTTGTTCTTTCTGGACTATCATTATCCTTCCTCCTACTTAAGAGTGTTCCTGAACTTCCATGTGCAAACGCCCTCAGGAAATCTGTGCTCATAGAGCATTGCCAACACTATAAGCAAATATGGTAGCAAGGAATAAGAGCCACACATACTATGTACTCTGTTGTTTATGTGTTTGTTCCTTTGTCCCCCTGGACTTAGGAAACACAAGTTCAAACAGAAAATTACTAAGACTTTCAAGATGGTAAGCACAGAGCACTAAAACAGGAATTGAGCCCTTTTGCATGTGTGGGGCCCTGTGTGACTATGCAGGTCAAACATCCATAAAGTCAGCACCAGATAGCAGAACTTTAGATTACCTGCCTATTGATTGTTTCATGAATTTGGAATATGTTTCTGACTAGTTTAAACTGCTATCTTTTGGGTTCTCTCTTGTTTTTTTTCTTTAATTTTTTATTTTTTTAGGCTCCCAGCACCCACTGTAGTTTATTTGTGAAACAAATGGAGAAAGAGGTTATCAGTCCACGGAGAGATCAGGGGGTTCCTCCTCATCTGAGTTAAACTCAATGTTTTTGTCTTTTATCCATCAACTCGTCCATCTGGGATCCACCAGAGCTGAGCTTCCGGTGGCAGAAACTGTTATAGTGGGGCACTCTGTGCAGAGCACTCTGGGTGATAAGTCAAGTCAGGGTTAGCAGAGGAGCCTCAGGTTTGGTCTCTTCCCTCCTTAATTCATTCTGCAGTCTTAGATTCGGCCCCATTTCCTTTCCTGGTTGCTTCTTGCCATAGAAAAGCTGCAGGCTAGATAAATGCCTCTTGCCTGCATGGTGGGCAGTCAGCATGGCCAGTGTGTCCAGTACAGGTTGATGAGGGCAGATGGCACAAGCAAAGCATCCATCACGTATCATCAGCGCTTCATCCTCTGGGTTGTAACTGGCCAGCAAGTCCCTAACTCTTAGTTTTTTGAGTACATTGAGGCTGACTCCAGTCGTCTCCTTCCCTCTTGAAAGACATCACAACTTTGAATCCCAGAAATTATACAATTCTCTAGGAGCTGACTTCGCAATTCCTTCGGGCCACTGTACAAGAACTGGGACGTCTCCTTTCCTTCTTCCGGTTTCTTTCTATTTGGTTTTCCTACTGTCTCTCTGTTATATTTTGTTTCCTGACTAATGCATGCACTTTTAGTTATCAAAACATATGACCAGGTTATATAAACAAGAGCAGGTGTGAGGCCCTGGGTTCAAGAGAGAGAGAGGGAGGGAGGGAGGAAGGGAAGGAGACAGAGATAGAGGCAGAGACAGAGACAGGGGAGAGGGAGAGAATATTTAGTTAATACCCTCATTGGTCATGTACAATCATAAATACTTCACTCTGATCATCCTATTGTCTCTATTTTTATGTTTCCCCCAGCACCTGTAACTTAAAATTCCCTAAAATGAACTCATCTCTCCTCTAATACTAATGTAGACATAAAAAACTAACGTGTTTACCTTTAAATATGTAACAAATGTGTTATGTACTTATTTCGTTGAATACTTACATAATCATCATCATATTTTCCAGATGAAGAAACGGAGGCTTGGAGAGCATATGTCACTTGCTCAAGATCATGGTCCCAGGATTTATAATTCCCAAAGAATACACACTTAGTCATTTCTCTTTACTCAACCTTTCTACAATTGTAAGATAATTCCTAAAACAGTGACTAGTGGTATGATGAATGATATCTTCCTTTTCACTTTGCAGCAAATCAATGTCTACAAGAAATCTACAACACAGCTGTCCTATCAGATCACTTTGACTCTATGAATCCTGCCATTGCCAACAAACACCCTGAAAACCAGTGCATTGAGCTCAAAAGAGTTTGCTTAGTGACCTCTTGTGACAATGGGACTACCTACTGGGAACGTATTTCCAGACGACACTGCACAGCAGCTCTTCCTGATGTGCCAGGCCTGGACAATAGAAAACAGGACAGGGGAGCTCAGGCCAGGAAATGGGATGTCACCTGCTCTTACACACACTGTCATACTTGAAAACCAGAACAGTAAAGGTAATGATTCATCATCCTAATATGTGTCCAAAATAAGACCATGAAATATGTAAGAGTGCTAGCTTTTTTATTTCTTGGACTTGCCTTTTGTGTCTTTTCCCCCCTTCTTTCCTCTCTGCCTTAATTTAGCTGAGGAGAGAATTGTGTGAGGAAGCATAAATCAGATTGAAAAACTAGTGCTGTAATAGGCCTGGTGGCATAATCTAGTGACAGGGGTGTTAACTAAAGTCCTGTTTTTAACAGAGCAATCTTTTAAAAATATAAACATCCAGTAGGAGATTTTGAGTCATTGTCAACAGTTATACAATGGATTACTATAAAGACACAAAAATGTATATATGTACATACATACACCACACTCACACATTGGAGGTAGGGGAGTTGGGAGTAAAGAAACCAAAATGATGTGTATGGTATCCTATTTTTGTAATATTGATTGTGAGTTCCTATGCAAAGAGAAGAAAAATTCACCAAAAATTAATAGTGGAAATTTTTTTCTTCACATTTTTCTATTTTGCAGTTTTTCAACTAAACCAGTACATTAAAAGTGTATTAAACAACTGAGTGCTTGGCCCACTCTGTACCAATTAAGTCAGAATTGTTGGGGTGAGGCTCAGGTGCTAGTAATTTTTAAATGGTCTCCCAAATTATTATGCTGTGCAATGAAGTTTGAGAACCAGTGCTATTTTGTTTGTTTTTACAATCAGTGATTGGTTTTTTGGGTGGGGGCAGTGCTGGGGATCAAACCCAGGGCCTTGTGCTTGTCAGGCGAGTGCTCTACCACTTGAGCTAAATCCCCAACCCCCAATGATCATTTTTATAAAGCAAGAAGACAGAGAATGTTATCTTCAATGTGTATGTGTGTATACATAGGCCTTTGCTGACAATCTAAGGCTACGGTTAGTAAAATTCTGAAGGAAAACAAGGAAGTAGCCTAGCTAATCACAGAAGCTGAATCAAGGAAAACCTGGGTCTGTTTTATTATCGAGTAAAACCTGGCTCGATACCACCTGGCTATGTGAGTCTGAGGAACTCACGTTATCTATTTGAATGTCAGTTTCTCCACCAGTAAAGGTAAGGACAAATATCTGCCCCCATAGAATTGTGAGAATTTAGTGACATATTGCACATGCAATAAATTGGTAGTTATAATATAGGTAAAAGGAAAAATAGAAAAAAATGAGAAATAAATGAGCATTGCGAGATAAAATATGGCCATTCCAGAAGTGTTAGTGTTGTTGTTGTTTCTTGTGATGCTCTCATTCTTGCAATGAACACCACTGTGGTGGGCCCATGGGGTACCAGGCACTAATATAACAGAAGGAGGAGACCTAAGGATAGTTTTGTCCTCCGGAGCCCAGAAGCTTAGGGTCTGATGAGCTGAAACACATGGTACAATGAGTTCTGTAAGAAGAGGTGTGCCCAGTGCCCCCTCTGGAGAAAGTGGACCCAACCATTGATCATACGTGCCGCACAGACTAGGAGGGGCTGCAACATGCTCTGACCTCTAGGGGGAGCGCAAGGCTTTCCCCTCCGACCTCTGAAAGGAGTAGTGCTTCTAGTGGGAAAGGTACAGACTCTAGGAGTAGAACTGACTGAGGATAAATTCTCTGGTGTCTCCCAAGTTATAGATCTCCTTTTTGGATGTGTCCACTTGAATCGATTCCCTTGTTGACTCCGTGCAGCTGGTGCTGTAGGAAGACTCTAGTGTCCCTGTCACTTGGAAACGTTGCTTTTCGGAGACTAGGCAACAACCAGAGTAAGGAAGGGTAGATGGAAATAGAACTCAACTGGGACACTTGTAGCCTGGCTCATTAGGAGAGATGTCGTCATGATTTAGGGTGGTATTTGCCATAATTTGTCATCTGTGTACATACTTTAAGTGGTGTGTTTCCCAAGGTATTGAGAGGAGTCAGCAGGATAGCGTTCAGGCACTCGGACATATTTATCAAACTTTCCCCAACCAACAGAGCTTTCTTCATTAATGTTTCATGACTATGTGCTCTAGACTTGCAGTTTCAATTTCCTCTTGAATCTTGCAAAACTCAATTTAGAAATTCCTTAAAATTTTTCTTGTCCTATACTTCATTGGAAGACATTTCTCTGATTCTTAAATTGAGTCCTTTGTGTTTTGGTCCCTTGTATTTTTTTTTTTTTTTTTTGGTCTTGCATGAAAAGTAAAGATGGAGTCTTGCAAAGCTTGTATGATGTCCAATTGAAGGTATATATGACATAATTTTGATTTTAATATAGTTTTCTGTTCTCAGTTTAGGCATCAAATTATCTAGGAATAGTGTGGAAGGAGCCAGGCCCCAAAGCAGCTGTGGCCGGAAATTTATTTGTGTCCCAAAGAATTTTCTTTTTTGCTGTGTAATTGGAAGTTTCTTTGCCTAGGCTTTTATTATTTGCATGGTAAAGATGACCCTTTTAAATGTGAGTGTTCTAAAACAGCCCAACACAGTGTAGGAGAATGGGCTACAGCATCCTATGAGACCAAAGAAAAGAGAGGGATATATCCAGGTTTGCACAAAGTACAATTTATTGGGGCCTTACTGACAGAAGTGTGGTCCTGGGTGGCAGCAAGATCAGTGGATCCCTGAAATATGGATCAGAAGGAGGGTTGTATATATTGGTTAGTGGTAAATTCTTCTAGTTTGGAATTTTACTAGTTTATCTTAAGATAATATCAAATAGTCAGGCATGTTTCTGGGGCCAATGTCCATAGTGTCACTCTAATGGTTTTGTCTGTTTATAGTTTGTAGGAAAAACTGACTGGAGTTACTCTGTGGCAATCGTGGTTACAACTCAAAATGATTCTAGTCATGTCAGGTTGAATCCATACAACAAGCCAAGGTGGTATCCTAGGTATTTGCCAAGCACATTTGTCCTCATTGAAGGTGTGCTAACAGTAAGTGACACTGGAAGAACCTGGTAAATATGACTTCCAGTAGCAGATGAACTGTCTCAAAGTGACTGGGGGATCCAGTTATACCCTCAGATCATCTTTTGCTCCACTCTTGCCTTCAGCCTAGACTCTTACGTGAATGAGTAAGTTATGCTGGGTTCTAGGCTTCTTAGTCGTTCCTTTTTGTGACTGAGTTGCAATAGGCATTACTGGCTGTACTTTACAAACTAGCCCATCCCATTGACATTGTGTCTTACAAAATTTCCCCTGTCTGTTGTAAGTAACTGGCCCCTTTCCTTGATTCCTAGCACAAATGCAGTTTTCTGTCTACTTTTATATTCTGTGGCTGTGACAGAGGGAAGAATAGATAAGAATGTTGATGTTAGTGTTGTGCTCAGGAGATTTTTTTTCTGAGGCTCAGCAGCAGGTTCAGAAACTTTGTACCCATCACACTGAGAAAAAAATGCCAGCTCCTTACTGTGGCATAAAAGAGCTTCTTTGTCCTATCTTTTCTCTGATCATTTCCCCTTTTTCACTGCACTCCAGCCATCTTGACCATCTTATTTGTCCTTATAAAGGCCAAGCTGTGTGCACCTTGTGACCTTACGGCGACTCACTGTGCTTTCTGACTGGGATCCTGTACTACAGATTTTTACATAACTCATGTCCTTTATGGCCCCATGTAAATATCACTTCGAAAACATTTCACAACATGTGTCAGAAATAGTCCACACAAATATGTCCTTGAACAGCGCCATCTGAACCCGCATTATTTTTGAATTCTTACAGTTTTCACGAGTTTTTCTTGCTAGAATATTACCTTTATGAGATAAGGGACTCACATCTGTCTTGTTCCTTGCTGTGTCTGAACTAGAGCAAGGTGCTCAATAAATTTCTGTTGGGTGAGTGAAAACCAATTTATATTGTTAAGAGATAAGCTGGAGTCTGGCCATACTAATAGTATCGGGAATTGTATGGAATCTGGGGAAAGAGAGGAACGCTGAGCATGAAGTTTGGGATTTTAGTGTATTGTTTCTTTAGGGACTGTGTGTGAATGAGCCCTGCGGCTCAGCCCTCACCTGAGCATTGAATTTATACATGGTAGCCCTGCATACCCCTTCCCGCAACTCTTGCTGAGTATAGTAAACCATACTTTCAAATATTTTTGAAACTGGAATACATCTTATGATCAGTTTATCTCTGATGTATTTCTTTTGATTTTTTTTCCTTTAAGAGCTTTCAAAAAAGCTAAGAATATAAAAGTTTTTTTAATAACTAAGGTAGTATAGTATATTCACAAAATTTAAAGCCTTTTTTCCATTTTTTCTTTCTTCTATTAAATATGGACTTTTAATATTTAGAGAAACTATAAACAGACAAACAAATAAAAGTACAGTGGGGTGATAGGTAACCCAGAATACTCAGAAGAGACAAAGAAGGTCACCACACACTTATTAAGGGAAAAATCCAAGAGGAAGAGATAATAATCATAAATATATATGCACAAAATACCATTACACCCAGCTATATAAAATGAACATTAGTGGATATGAAAAATCAAATAAGCACTAATACAATTGTAATGGAGGACCTCAGTACTCCACTGTCACAAATAGATCAACTAGACAAAAAAATCAATAAAAAAAATCAGAGCTGAACCAAATTTTTGAACAAATCGACTTAGTAAATATATATATAGTGTTCCACCCAACAACAACAACAGCATACACATTCTTCTCAGCAGCATATGTGACTTTCTCCAGAATAGACCACATACTAGCTCATAGAACATGCATAAGTAAAGGCAAAGGAACTGAAATTATCCCATGCATATCATCAGATCATAGTGCAATAAAATCAGAAATAAATGGTAAAAGAAATCACAAAAACTATAGAAATACATGGAAATTAACACCCACCTGAACAACCAATGGGTCATAGATGAAATTAAAGGAGAAATGAGACAGTTTCTACAATTAAACAATAATGCCAGTATGACATATCTGAACTTGAGGGATGCAAAGTAAGCAATCCTATGAGAGAAACTTACAGTGGTGAATTCCCACATCAGAAAAACAGAGTGAGCTCAACTAAATAATCTGATGTTGAATATCAAGAGTCTAGAAAAAGAAGAGCAAATTAAACCCAAAGCTTGTGGGAGGAAGGAAATTATAAAACTCAGAGCAAAAATTAATGCAATTGAGACTAAGAAAACAATACAAAGAATCAATGAATCAAAGAGTTGGTTCTTTGAAAGATTAAAATAGACAAACCCTTAGCCAACCTTATCAAAACAAGGAAAGAGAAGATCCAATTCTGTGCAATTAGGAATGAAAAGGGCAAAATCAGTGGTGGAATCTTTCAGAAGTGGGGCTTAGCGGAAGAAAGGTCACAGATACTGCACACTTGCAGAGCATATTGGGATTCCTACTCCTTCTGTGTTTCTCTTTTACTTTGCAACCACCATGAGGTAAGCATCTTCCTGTCACACGTTCCCACCATGTGCTGTTCTACTATAAGCACAAAGCAACAGGGCCAAGTGACTATGGGCCCAAAACTATGACACTATAATCCAAAACAACCCTTTTCTTTTCAAGTTGATTATCTCAGGGATTTTGCCCCGGTATGGAAAGATGACAAAATAGATGTTTTTTTGCTTTCTTGTTCAAGAGAAGGAGTACTCCACAGGCACCTTCCAAGAGGAAAAAGAAATCCTGCTTTTACAACAAACCTCATGTGAGGGGAGCCAGGCAGAAGCCAAACTTTTGTTGGAACCCTGCTGGCTATGGATTCTGGATTTATTGGTGCTGGAGAGCAGTTTGAGAAGGACCAGAGGAATGGCACAAAAGTGATGTTTAAGAAATGTACATAGACTCATTAACTTGAAAACTGATATATCAGCATTGTCTTGCTCTGCTTGGAGTAAACTCAAAAAAGTGAATACCACTTGTGTGATAACATGCATCATAGGAAAACTGTAAAAAACCTAACTGTGTGTATTGCTTTTCAGGGGAATTCAAATAGTGGCTGAAGTTTACAGAAAACACACACACACACACACACACACACACACACACACAAAATTAGATACAGTTGTATGCTTAAAAATTGATAACTATCTTGCTGTCTCTTAAATAAAAACATTTAAATTGAGCACTTTTTTGTTCTTTGAAGAAAAATTTTGAAACTGTAGAATACAGATAGGATCAATCTAATTTACCTTAGATATACTCCTCATTTGAGAGAATTTATTTAATTGGTAATCTAATTTGGGCAGAGATGCATTTTAATTGGAATTGATTAATATGGGAGTTTATAGTGAGTTATGGCACCACATGATATAAAATTGGGTAAACTGGTGTGAACCATTTGGGTATTTTTATACCAACTACAACATTTGCTGAGAAATGCTTATTAATTGGAACCATTTGCTAGGTTGGATATTATTTGGAAAACCTTTGGGGCTATGTCCATGATGGTTGCACATTTACTACAACTAGAAGCAGAAAAAGCAAGTGCTTAATATATTAGGACTGCAATGGCAATGGGTTGTTGTTTGCATATCACCCATAACTGAACTGTGGCACTATTGTGAATCATCACTCTTCAGTGAATGGGAATTTTTAGCTTAGAATTTAACAGGTTTTCCTGATCTTTTCCCTAGCAACCTACAGAAAAATATGGAAGAGTGAACTAATTTAAAAAAAAAATACTGGTGAATAAAAACACATGAAAAATCCAAAGACAAGGGATGGATTTATCAAAAAGAATCGAAGAACATATATAGGAATGCAGTAGCTCTAAGATGTCAGAGATGGGGGAAGAGGAGAAAGCTGTCTAGTGAAGCGGAGGGTCTACATTTGTCATATGTACATGACATGCGTGCCCCCACTTTCTCATATAATGTCTCTTATATATGCTCCATCATCACGAAATCGTTCTAGGATCAGCACAGGAACTAAACAATAGATAATCAACATTCCAGAAGAAGAATTTATTAACCTGCTAGGACCTGGCTTTTCGTTGCATTTAGAATAAAACTTTTAACACCTCCATCACCCCCCAAGCCTGATGTGATCTGGCCCCTGCAAACTCTGACTTCATGTCTCACCATCCCAACTTCATGCTTCACGTTCTAGCCACACTGGCTGTCTTTCAGTTCCTTGGACTTTCTACAGTGGATCTCATGGCACGGCCTTTGCACATCTGGAATGTTCTTGCCTTGGCTGAATCCTTCCACGTAGTTTAGGTTTGAGCTATTTTAATCTCCCCTAAAAGACTCCATCCTATCTGGATTAGCCTACTCCCAGGTCCGTATTTCCCACTTCCTTCAAAGTTCTTATCAGTACCTGAAATTTCCATATCTGTTAGTTTTAGTTTTTCTTTCCATCTCTCCCCACAGAACTTTAGCTCCGCAGTGGCAGGGGTCCATTCACAGCTATGTCCTCAACAACTAAAACAGTATCTGACACATAGTAAATAACGAATGAGTGAACAAAGAGTAAAAGGACCCCCAGTGGAACTGCCTAAAAAACAAGGAATTGAACAGAGACTGGTCTAGAGAAGAAAATGAGGAAAAGCAAAGACTAAGATCCAGGTTGTGAGAGTTTGTTATGGTTATATTTCCGGAAGTTTTTTTTTTGCATGCATTCCAGGTAGAGGCGATGGGAGGAACTTTTACAGCACCACACATGACTGCTTTTCACTTTCTTCTTATGGTTTTTTGGGTGTGTTCTGCGGTAGTCCCTGCGTATTTCTCCTGTGGAAGACTGTTATTTTCTCTTTTGGGCTGCAGGTATGGCTGCATCTTGCTGGTACTGTTGAGGGCATTTAGGATGAAATCATTTAGGTAGAAATACTATCCATGGCAGCTCCATAGCCTATTTAGGACTTTTAGGCCAAGAGGCAGAAAAGAGTGCACCATATTGTTTATATTGATAAGAGATGGTAGGAGTGGCCTCAATTTGTTTTTATCCAGAAAAGGAAGGAAACTCTGTTATTGCTGTGACCTGTAACTATGGTTGCTTGTACAGTCAGCAGCCTGGACTTCTGAATGTCTACCTTAGGACAGCATAATTCTCTGTGTGAGGTGGGGGAAGGGAGGAAGCATACTATTTGCCACACCACAAAATACCATCCATAGGAGAGAAAATGACAGAAGTCTTCTCAGGAAGCCTCAGTAGAACATGTACTTTTATTTTAACCAGCATGTCTACGTAAATTCATTCAGTCACAACAGGGAGCTTCTCAAGCCTGACTCTAAATTTAAACTCTGAGATGTGGAAAGCACCTCGACCCTCCTGGTAACTCATATCCCTTGATATGGGAGGGGTATCTCAGTTTAGGCTCTTGCTTGGGACTAAATGAGACTTCAGATTTGGTGTAAAGCTGCCAGTTACCCAGATCAAAAATTACACCCTAGGAATAAAGACAAAATAGCGGAGGATTGAGAAGTGGCTGGGAATAAAAGGGAACTAAGCTTGTGCCTGTAGAAAATGCCCAAGGATGGCAGACTTTAGTTAAGATCAATGGCGGAAGACATCATGGAGCATAGGTGGAGAAAATAGACAAGGAAAGATGGCCTGAGCCACTTGGAATAGATGAGTCAGGGAAGGAATATATGAAAGCAATGGACACCCAAATTAGAGAGAACAGATGAGGAAACTAGCAGTGATTATGTATCTTGGACCTGCTAGTTTAAAATGGTTCTCCTGTCACCAGTCAAAAGCCTTTCATGAGGAGACTCAATCATTATATAACAACTTTAGTGAGTTTAATTTGGAGGTGGCTCAGTTCTAAAATTTGGGATGACTCCATTATCAGGGGAGGAGCAATGAGAGTGGAATGTGAATATCTGTAGAGTCATCTAGTAGCTCTGATCACTTCAGGCATTGTTGAGGAACAGCTCACTATAACACAGAACATGTATCATTTGTTCTCCATGACTAACGGAACAATGGGTTTTTACTATTTTAGCTTACAGATATTATTTAGTCTAAATTACAATCAGATTTTTACAAACCAGACTTTGCCCACATAAAAAATAAATGTGGTTTGGAAAGTACAGGGGCTGGAAATAAGAAGAGCCATGTTTCCAAAGTGGCTTTGCTGTTGTTCACCTGTGCTCCTATGAGATGTTTCACATCTCCAGGTCTCAATTTGCTCATCTGCACAGTATGGCAGATCAATCCCTACATCTCTTTTAGTGTTCTTGAATGGATCTCAAGGCAGAAATTCACTGGGGAAGTTTAAAAGCAAATGAAAGACATGGCATCAAAACAAAGTAGACAACTGCTCGAACTGTCTCATGTAATCATCTATCTTCATAATGGGACTTGCTGACCACTATTTTAATAAGTATTATCAAAGGACATTTATTCGCAGCTTTTTGGAAAAGTAATTTTCAGATGCTAGTCTTGAAATGAGTTCAACAGGAGTCTCAGTTCATTTCTAGTCTGAATGAACATTTTATTTTTGGCTTGGTGGGAGGTGGGGCTGGATGAAAGCTGAGCTGCATGTCCTTCAGAAAACACAAGGAAAAGTCAGCCTCTATTCTAGTAGAGTTTGGACTGGACCAATTACTACCCAAGTAGCCCTCCATCACATTTAGCCCCTTGCCCTACATCACATTTTAAACATCGTTCATGTTTTTATCCAAAATACCCTGGAGTTCTGTATGTTTATTGAAAGATAGAAAAGAACATCTGTCAAGTATCCTCTGTGGGTTTAGTTAGCATTTGCCAGACATTTCATATCCATTCTGTCATTTAGTACTCAAGCCTATCTTAGAAGGTAGATCTTCTTGGCCTCATTTTACAGACAAAGAAATAGATCCTAGACTGGTTGTATGACTTGCCCAAAGTCTTATTATTAGGGTGTGTCAGAGACCTGAAATATAAATTTTACATTTTCTGACTTTATAGCCCGTGCCTTTTCTTTCTATACCATCATGCTACCAGAAGAAAAAGAAATGCAGTGAAAAGTGAAAAAAAAAAAAAGGGAAAAGGATATACTAGTAATAAAGAACTCATCCATTCTGAATCCTTCTCAAATATCCCACTGTCAAAGAATTAGAATATTACATATTTAGTATTAAATCATACTGAACATAGGCAATTGAGCTTTGATGATTCAGAAAGCTCTTCCAGATCCTGCTGCACCTTAAGAGTTCTCACTAACAATACTGACTACAGATATATGAGAAAAGAAAATGCTAGGCCATAGAAAAGCCAGATCACCTGCCTCCAAAATGCCAGGAACTTCATGGCTTTTAACAGTTTTTATTACACCAGGTCAAGGAAACGAATGGAATATATCAACATGGTCCTGCCTCTCTGGGCTTACATTCTAAACGTACATCCACTCTCATATCCAAGGGAAGGAAATCCACTCAAAGGGATCTCACCCTTCACCAAATTCTGCCATTAAAATCCTAAACAGTCGCGTCTCACTGTGCACAAGATTTTTGGGAGTCACAAGCTCCTCACCAAGCAGAGCTTACAAATAACTGGAGAACATAACTGGTATTTAAATGAACCCCCGACGGGTGGGACAGACTGCATAAGGCAGTGTGGCTGTGTGGCGGGGAGAGGTCCAGACCAGCAGCAAACTGCTGGCCCTGCTGGGGGTTACCAAAGCCAGTACTGATTACTGCATGTTTCTCAGCTTCTCGGTACCTTTGTTCCTAGCAACATTAACCACGAAATACCTGCAAGAAACCATTTCTAAATAAGGAACTCAATATTTGAATTTCCAGGAAGTGATCAATTTCCAAAAGGCCTTTTTCGGCACTCAGAGCAGACTGGGATGAAAATTGTATCGGAGACTGGAGAAGAGCCCGATGTGCTTCACCAGATTGGGCTCTACCACATAGGCCCGCTCTCCTTTGGCCCTCAAGAGTGAGTACAGTGCCATGTCCTTGCCAAACCCCTTGTGGCAATACACCTGGGACAGGTAGGTGAGGGTTCGTCGGGCTGCGGGTGCAGGGAAGAGCATCGCCGGGGTGCAACACTGAGAGGCAGGAACCACACTGTACAAGGAAGGACTCAGGCGCCGCAGTTCTAGGAAATAGTGCCGGCCCACCAGTTCCACCAGTCCCATACTATACAGTGAGAAGAACAGCAGGACAGGCCAGCTAAAGCCCGGGCGGCTGGCAAACCTCATGTATATCCAGGTTAGCAAGGGCCCCAGCAACATGCCCACACCGACCCACTCCAGGATCCGCATAGGCTCTGGGTTGATATAGTGCTGGAGCCTCTCAGGGTGGTAGAGCTTAAGATACAGGGCATCTCGGAGGTGTGGCTCAGAGAAGCGAGCCCGCAGAAGGTGCTCCAAGACTGGGAATATCTGCTCTTCTGGAACAGCATCATCTTCCACCATCAGGACATAGTCTGGGTTATAAGTTTGCAGTGATGACTCAAGGCAATACACATAGTCTTGCTTTTCTTTCTCAAATGAATTGGTTGAAGGGTCATCACCATAATCATCCTCAGTGCCCTCGTAGCGGTTGGCCACAGGTACATACTTGGAGAGCAGCTTGGCATCGAAATGGCTCACACTGCGCTCCACATTACACAAGAAGAGCTGATGTCCCTCACATTGGGGGCCACACTGCTGCAGGAGCCGGTGGAACTGGGATACCACCTGTAAGACGTAGTGGAAGCCAGGCTGCCTGTCCACAGTAATGATGGTGATCACCAGCCAGGGGCGGGGTGTGGCTTGCCAGACAATGGGCACTGAGCCATTGGCAGAAGGCAGCTCTTCAAAGTAGTGGAGAGCAGCCTCACCTTCCTTCAGACTTTGCTGCAGGAACTCTTGGCTCATTTGGTTCAGATGCCAATTGCGCAGATAGAAGTAGGAGTGCAAAAGCCTATGACAGGCCAGGGGAGCCAGCAGGCCAAATGTCACCACTGTTAGGATGAACAGCTGGACAGCAGTGCTGCCCCAGGAGAGTCGCCGCAGCCTCCGGAGGAGCATGGCAGCTGGAGAGAGTGATGCGTTCTTGAGGTCAATTCTTAGTCAGGTCTGGTCCCAAGAACAAACCATTCTGAAACTCAGGCCAGAATCATTACAAGTCAAACCTAAAGAAAGAAAAAGAAAGTAGAGAATAGTAAAGATATCTTTAAAAAAAAATTCCAAGGACTGAACACAGAATCAAACCACAAACTCTAGTTCAAGGCTCTGTGCTCCTAGAGACTGTATTTTCTACAGTGAACTGTTATTTGATTGTTTCTACCAGCATCTTTAGGATGCTCTTATTCTTTTTATGAGTAGAGAGGTCTTAGTGCATCCACCCAAGTCCCCATGCCCAGTTAGGTGTAGAGTGTGCCAGAAAATCACCAGATAGACAGGTAAGATTATTATTTTTATTTGCCAGCTACACAGTCATGGGTTCTTGGGACACAGATACAGACACAGACACACACACACAGGGTAAGCCCTAGAGGAAATACACACATTTAGAGAAAGTTCCAGTATAAGCATATAGTAAGTACTTGTTGATTGACAATTTCTGAAAACTCTTGCCTTTTCCACATATGCCAAACAAACAAACCAAAAATAATAGAATTCTCTAAAATGTCACTTAATATTATCTTCCATTCATACTTCTCTAAGCTCATGCAGCTATACTTCAAATTGCATAATCATTTAGTCCTGAATGTTCTTATTTTTATAGAGCTATCATAGAAACCAGTGAGACAAAGTATCTCCCATATGCAAACAAACTCTAGAGCCCTAGGGTTTGGGAGAGATGGGGACATCTGGAGGAGGGTCTACAAGTAGCTTTCCAATGAGAGAGGAAAGAAGTAAGCAGAGGTGAAGACAGAAGAGACAGTTGCCCCCACCCTGGTCCAGAAAGGAATGTTGTGGGTAGTGAAGATGCGGAGCACTGGCCTGAAGGCACTGGCAAGTTGGTGTGAATTCCAGCTCTGCTACTTATTGGTTGGAAATCACCTCACCTCTCTACATCATATTCCTCAGCTCTGCAACAGAGATAATACCAGTCTCATGGGGTTACTGAGTATTAAGTGTATTCAGAAGTAAAATAATGCAGAGTAAAGTAGGTCTAATGTTCTGATGGAAAACAGGCTTGGAACAAACAACAGAACAAAAAGGACAGTGCCAGTATGAGCCCAATAAAGTCAACACAAAACTAAATGTTGTCTATAAGTACTGACAGTAAAAGACAATGCTGGTTTCAGCAACAGAAGCAGATTATACTGGGGGACCTCAGTGGTGAAAGAAACTACTCCAATCTCTTACCCCAAGTAAGAGATCTGGATAGCACCCAAGGAGGGAAAGAAACAAGGAGACGTTTGCACATTAGGGAAACCTAGGCTCCTTGGTTTGTGAACTTCTAGGATACTAAGGTCTGGTTGCTTCTCCCTCTGATCTTCTCAGGTCAGTGGAGTTAATAAATCACGGGGTTGTACATCCATGTGGCCTCAGCAGTCCCACATCACAACTAGTAGAGGCCAAACACTGAAGTGGGCTGAGCTCATGCTCATGGTGTAGTGGCCCTGGGAACAGGCGCATTCAGGTGGCTTCCTGCTTGAACTGTCCTCCCTGTCCTTGCTATTACTGAATATAAAGTCAGTAAGGTCAAAGCACAGGCAAATACTCTCTCTAGTATTGAAAGTAAACCTCTTGCCTAAGAAGAATGATGAGGTTTATACATATTTGGAAGAAAACAGTCCACTTGTAAATTATCACAAACGTCCAGGAGGGAGCTAAACAGAGTCAACAAGATAAGACAGGAAAATACCAGGCATCCAGCACGTGCTATCACTGCTAAGATATGGCAAGTGGGGCAGAAATGGGAGCACCCAGAATTGATATGAAATGACCTTTAATTTCAGACAAGTTTCCCTACTGGGCACAATAAAATCATTAGCATTTTATACGAAGTTCTTTATTTTAAAAATATGGCAGCATGACTGCTGTTTCACTGATGATCAGGGAAGGAGAAAGATCCCATTCAGAGGACCCACCGTCCTCACTTGCAGTAATTAGTGCTTGCTGGGTTGACTGACAGCCCCAAATCAGTATAACTTACAATAAAAACATGCATTTCTCATATACAGGTCTGTAGACAGGTGTGGCCCAGCTGGATTCAGATCCAGCATGTCAGTGAAAAGCAAATCACTTGATGAACAGCCACCTGAGGTGGGCTTTCATATTGGACAGAAGCCTTACACAGGCCCAGTCAAAAAATTCACGTACATTTACACATTTGCTTCAGAATGCCACAAATCAAGTCACTCACCACCCACTGGTCAAAGCAATAGGGCAGGAAAATTACTCCTTCCACACAGCAAGGGAAGGGGGAGGTGAAGAGTCAATAGAAAGGAAAAGCAGTAGGGCAGTTTTCAGATACTTAGGAGAAAAGACAGGATGTAGCAATCTGCTCAGAGAAATTTCTAGAATGCTCTTATGGCATAAAGACCCATGCACCCTATCACTGTACACTCTCAGAGTCAGGACAGGATTCAGTAATGAATTTCATTAGCTAATAAGAACTAAGATTTCTTGGTTTTGATTCTTAAATATATGTGGCAATGAGATACATATGCTATGAGTAGGAAGCAATAAATATCTTTTATTTTAAATATGCCACAGGGAAAAAAATCAAGAAATATGCGACAATACATACCTATTCTCTTATATTAAGTTTTAAACAAACAGATTTAAATCCTAGAGTACTTCTTAATTTTTTTTGAATTTTTAAAAAAAGTTTATACCTGGGTCACAAAAAAACAAGAGAATAAGAGCCATTTAGAAGCAAAAAGTGTATTATCTGCTCATACTGACGTAAGAATAGAGGAAAAACAAACAAAAAAAAATTCTGTATTTGTCAGTTTCTACAAGCCCACTTGCAGGATATGGATTTTTCTCTTATTTCCTTCCTTGCTTCCTCTCTCCCTCACTTCCTTTTCCTCCTTTTTAAGAATGAGGATTTCACTGCTGCTCATGCTACTTGTTCATGTGGGTCAACTGAGCCTGTTTCATGCTGTCTGCACTCCAGAACCGGGCAGGTGGAACTGCACTTTTCTTGCACATTGCTAGTCTTGCGGCAGACAAAAGGAGACTAGTCTTCACTGACTGGGGAGATACACAGCGCCTCAGGAAGAGGCAGAAGGTATTTAGATCAAGAATACGATCTAGCACGCCCACCTTGGACCACAGGAGCTGGGGACACATCCTTCATTTGACGATTAGATGACCACCTTGGCAAGATTCCAGCCACACTGAGTTACGCAGGTATTCAAGAGCATGCTCTTGTTTGCCTTCTAAACATTTTCTTAAAGGATTTAAGCAAGTGCAGCTCAGGAGGTGTGGTGTCTATCACCACCTATAACTTATTTCACTTTATTAATCTAATTTTAAGACTACCAACCTCACAGGAAGAAATCTAAAGACACAAGATTTTTCACTGGTAATCTGGGAGAAGTTCTTTACTCCCAGCCCACTCATGGGAATGGGACAGAAGGAAGGCTGTGTCAGCACGATCAATGAGGTGTCTTTCCACAGAATGCCACAATTACCCATGACGTTGCCTGCCCAGCTAACACTCCTTCACTGTGAACTGACTGACATCGGTGAGTGCAATATTAGACTCCCAACTCTTTTTTCTTTTCTTAGTACATATTGTCATACATTTGGATCACATTCATCATAGGGAATTTGTGCCTGTACATAATACATCTTCATTCTTCTTTTTTCTTGTTTCCCCTCCCCTCCCCTCTAACCCTTCGTCCCCTCCCCATTTACACAAGCTTTGTTTCCATTTTTTCCCTTCCATTCTCTTTTCTTCCCTTTTTCCTTTCTTCCTTTCCCACTTCCCTTGCCCTTGTTCCTCTTCCCATTTGAACATGTTCTTCCTACGTCCCAGTATCTGTCCTCTATTCTGGTACTTATTTACCCTTTGCATTTCTCATGCAAGAGAAACAATGCGATATTTAAACTTTACACTCCCAATTCTGAGGAACAATTTTTACTGAATTCTGATCGATGGTTTGTAAGTGCACCTTGACACCCAACTGTTTTCTAAACTGGATTCTGTTATCACATTAGAGTGTAAGGCTCAGGGAAGCCAGTAAAGGACAAAGACAGAGAAATAAACACGAATAAATGCAGTGATATTCACAGTACATTCTAGTGTAGCTTCTGGAAAGCTAAGGGCATCACAGGGGTATGGGAGGCAGAACCTCAGGCTAGGTGTCAGGAGATGAGCACTGAAGAACCATCATGTTCCCAAGTCCAGTGTCCTTCGTGGATGATACCACCCTTCTCCTAGGTAGTTGGGTCCAACAGACTGGCAAGTCTGCTGCATCTTCTGCTTGTAACTATCACCTATTATGTCCCTACTATATATCCTAGAGTTGTGCTAGATCCTCGAATCTATTTCTTCTGACCAAAATAGCAACTCTTAAGTAGTAACGGAATTAATTCCATTCAGATTGAAAAAAAATAGATGATAGCAAATCAAAAGCAGGCAATTCAAACACAGGACAAATTTCAAACCCCATTTGTTATTCATGATGCCTTCTGCCCTCTACGGCTTTCTTCATAGCCCTCTTTGCACCAAAGGGAGTTTTAAATTTCTTATTAGTGAATTCAGTTAAATTTATCTTTGATATCCTTCACAGACTCAGCACAGTACTCTATGCAGGGAAGAGATTCCACGACTGCTAAACAAATAAAAGGCCATCTGAAGTCTTTTGACCTCTCTGGGCCCCAATTCTTCAAGTATAAACAGGGGAGTATCAAAGACCTGATCACAAAAAATGTGCAGAGATCAACTTATTTTTAGACATTTGCTGAGCACTTACATGCCAAGCACTGTTCTAAGTACCTCACCGAGCCACATAAAAAGCCTAGAAGTTATTAAGCCCATTTTATAGCTGAAAACACTTAGGAACCATTAATTTCTACCGAAGGGTAAAAAAGCCTTTAGGTAGGGTGTCAAAACTCGAACGCAAAGAGACTGGTTCCAGAGCCCATGTTCTTAAGCAATATGCACTATTGTCTCTGCAAAGATTAAGAGTCCAGGAAAATCAGCTGAAAACCAGTAGAAATAGTAAAAACTACTCTAATAGTTTTTACTATTAGATGTGGTAGATAACAGATGTAATTTAAGGTAATTAGATGTGGTAGGAAATGGAATTAGAATATAAAATATATGGGTATATATATTTATATTATGGCTCTGACTAGCTCTGATTATACACATACATACAATATGTATTTATACTATGCATAAAATAAATGCTTTCACCTAATCAATAAAAAATTGATGGAATAAAAGGTCTCAATCAAAATGGAAAAATAAATACTTAACTAAAATACCTAGGAATAAGTTTAAGAAATATATAGAATATACATGTATACTACAAAACTCTACTAAAGAACATTTTAAAAACTCATCTGTAGGAAAATGGATGCACCTGAGACCATATTGTTAGTGAAGTAAATCAGATGCACAAGTTTAAATATCACATTGTTTCACTTACATGAGAAACCCAAAATATACATAAAGACTACAAGAAATGACAATTAATAAAAAATAAGGAGCCAGATCTTTTGCAAAGGGAAGGGGACCGAGAGATGGAGGGAGGCAGGAGGGAGGGGTGGGGAAGAAAAAGAAATTAAGATGTGTTATGTACGTGTGTCATCACCCCACAAGGATTATAATCATTATGTACTCCAAACATGTACCAATAATATAGCAATTAGTCATCAAGAAATGAAGAAAAAGAACATTTTACCATCTGAAAGATTCAGAAATAGAAAGAAGTGGCTTTCTCCAGAATTAACCTCTCTATTTACCATACTCTCAATTCAATTTACTTCAAGAGGGAATGGTACAGTTACAAATGACCATCATCACATAAATTGGTATAAACTTTGGAGGTAATATCGGGGCAGTACTTATATACATTTTTTTTGTTTTCTTTTTTGGAGACAGGATCTGACTATGTAGCTCAGGCTGGCCTTGAACTCACTGTGTAGCTCAGGCTGGCCTTGAACTCACTATGTAACCCAGGCTGGCCTTGAACTTGAAGCAATCCTCCTGTCTCACCCTCCCAAGTGCTGGCATGACAGGTGTGTACCACCATGTCCAGCAAATTTTATTTTTGTATCTCCTTTGACATAGCAATTCTACTTCTAAAAATAAATCTTGCAGAAATTCCAACACAGACTACTAAAAATGGACAAGGAATTTTCACATCAGTTTTGTTTGTAATAGAAAGAAAAAGAGAGAAAAGATGGGGAGGGGAATCTGGGGAGGAAAAAGGAAAGAAAGGAGGAAAAACGGAAAGGAAAGAAAAGAAATAAAAGATGAAAAGGCAACTAACTGCAGGTAAACAACATTCCAGGAACAGGGAACAGATTTTTGGATAATCTTATAAGGATATGCCATGAAAACTTAAAAAGAAAGGGAAAGTTTTAAATATACTGACAGAAAGAAGGAGGAAGAGTCAGTGCAGGGTTAGCTAGGTATTTTCTAGAGACTGAATGTGTCCCTCCAAGATGCCTATGTTAAGCGCTAATGCACAAGGCTATGCTCTTCAGAGATGGGACTTTTGGAACATAATTAAGTCACATGGGTGGGTGGGGGTGGAGTGGATCCCTCATGGCAGGACTAGTGCCCTCCTATGAAGAAACAGGAGACAGTTTGCTTCCTCTCTATGCTATACTTCCTGTGAGGACACAAAAGGACACCTACCTGCTCTTTAGTCTCAAACCAGGAAGAGAGTTTTCACCAGAATCTAACCATACCATCATCTTGATCTTGAACTTCCAGTCTCCAGAAGTGTGAGAAAGAAATATTTCTGTTATTAATGCCCCCGCCCTGGTCTTTGGTAATCTGTTAGAGCAATCCAAGCAGATTTAAAACAGTCTCTATGGGAAATTGTAAGCTATGGCAATGCAAACTGTAGAAAAATGTGCACAATATGATCGATTTATTTATTTATTTATTTATTTATTTATTTTGGTGCTAAGGATCGAATTCAGGGCCTTGTGCTTGCAAGGCAGGCACTCTAACCACTGAACTAAATCTCCAGCTATGTTCCATTTATTTTTAACGTGGAATATGACTTGGTAAAGGGGAGATGAAGAGTATAGAAGATGGAGGTTTCCTGTCTTGCCATCTATATTTCTGGAAAGAACATGTATTACTTTTATGATTATTGTGCTTGCTTCCACACCACATATACTTTTATGAGTATTACTAAGCATTCCTTTCAACAAATACTCAGTCTTGTGCCAGACACTGGGATGGTGCATGTGACAGGCAGGGAGCCCAAACCCATTTTAAAAAATTCTCTAATTTAATTGTAACAGTATAATGTATTAGATTATTATATACATGGATCTGTTTGTGGATTTTTGCAACTCTATGTATTTGGGTGCCAGGACTATGTTATTTTAATTACTGTACCTAATTTAATAGTTTTTAACATCTGATTAGGTGGATTCTCTCTGATAACTGAGCATCATAACTGTCTTGACTTTTTAAAAAAAATTCAGCTTTATTGAGGTATGCTTTACGTAGAATAAAATGCACCGTGTAGCTGTATATTTCAATGAGATTTGTCAAATTTATACACCCACTTAACCACCATCACAATTTAAAAATTGACGAAAGTATTCAAACAATCATCTGGAATTAAGACTAGTAAAAACTACCAGGAAATGTTCTTTTCGGTGCAATATATGACAGATAATTATTATCTTAAGGTGTAGCATTTAGTGTGTTTAGGTGGTTAGAGTGAAAATAGAAAAAAAGAAAAAAAAAACATTTAGTGTGTTTAAAAATCAGTAACAGAAAGATACTCCAACTAAAAAAATGGGCAAAATAATTCACTCACGTAAAGTAAATGCAAATAACGAATGGACAAAGGAATAAGTATTGATTCCTAGGGGTAATTAAAGACATGCAAATTAAAACAAGATAACATTTTCTGTCCATATTATTGATTCAAAACTTCAAAATGCATGTATGTAGAGAATAATTTAAGAAGATATCAAGGAAATCTCAACGATCTAGAAAATTAAGTTTTAAGGTGTCTATTTTCTCTTAGTTTTTTTTTGTTTTCCTGAATGTTCTGTATAAGTTCATCCCTTAAAAAATTCTAATAATTCTCTTCGCGTTAGTTTTCTCTCCTCGCCTCATAAAATACCTTGAACAGTTCCCTCCAGAAATCCGCTCCTGAAACCTTTCTCCCTACCAGGTCTAGCTCTCATGGGGAAGAACACACGCGTGCACACTCACACATACACCTGCAGGTTTTGCTAATGGTCCGCATAGTGAGATCATCATTGGAGACGCCCTGCGGTCCCGCGCGAGGAGCGCACGGGCACAGCACGCGAAGCCCGGGTCGCACGGACCCTGAGCGCACGCCCAAGACACCGCGGGCGCAGTGCGGCACAAGCAACGCCCAGGCCCGAGGGCCAGACGCAGGGCCAGACACACCCAGGAGAGCCTATCGCTCTAGGAAAAAGAATGTGGAGGTGGAACCAGAGCCCCGGATCTAGCGTCTGCCGCTGACCTTGGGCAGTCTCCGCCGCGCTCGGTCCTCAGTTTCTCCACCCGAAGGCCTACCCCAGACTGACCGTCTCCGCCGCCTCGCTGCCTCCCACCGGCCACCGTTTCCGGGAACTAGGAGGGGCGCCTTCCTCCGCCAGGTCCCCTTCCCCGCCCGGCGCAGCAGCGCTGCGGCGCATCCCGCCGGCCCGGGGGCGCACGCCTGGCGAGGGTCCCCAGCGCGCAGGCGGCCATTAGGCGACCGGCCCTCGGGCTGCGCCCGGCCGGACTCTGCAGGGGTCTTACCCAGGCCGCTCGGCACCCAGCTCGTCCCCGGGGCCCGCCAGCGGCGCAGCAGGCAGCGGCGAGGCGTTGGGGGTGGGGACTCGTCCCCGCGCGAGGGGGCGCCCTTCAGCGTCCCGCAGCTCTCCGGCAGGAGGCGGCCGGCACGCGGCGCAGGGCCGCAGCGAAGCCAGGCCGCGCCGAGCCCCGCGGCTGCCCTCGCCCGGCGTCTGCGCCGCCGGATCTGTCCGGCTGGGACGGGCGCTCCGAGCACGGAGCCGGGAGGGCCGGCGGACGGTGGGTAGCGAAAACCTACCTGGCGGGGCGGTGCCTTTCCCCCGGCTCCCCCGGGCTGCCCGGCTGGCTCCCCGCGGCCGGCGAGGAGCTGCACGGCGCGGGTTGGGCGCGCGCCGAAGACTCCTCCCGCGGCGCAGCTCCGGCTCCGGGATCCCCTCTCCGGCAGGCCATGTGACCCGCGAGCTGCGGCGCGGCGCGAGCCCCCCACGCTGGCTCGGGAAAGATGCCGACCGAAGGCGCCAACTGACGGGCAGCGAAGGAAAAGCAGAGGACGCTCCCGAGCCCTGGGAGCTGGAAGCGTGTCCCTTCCGTGAGGGGAACAGAAGCCAGCCTTTTATTACGTCAGGTGGGCGCACAGAGGTTGATTCAGATTAGTGAAATATCTCCCAATGGCTGTAAGCGCTTCATGCAGAAGCTCTTTCTTAAAGATTTTCCTAGAGCGATAACGGGGAGAGAGACGTGAGAAAATATGCAAATGGGGTTACGTAATCCCCGAAGAGCAGCACAAGGAAAAGATGTGGAATCCCAAAGAAAGATAAGAATTTGTATGTGGAAAAAAAAAAGTACTAGCCAGCTACATTCTGCTGTGGCCGTTCCCTTTTGCCAGAGTTTTCACAACACAGTTTTATTGCGTTTTTCATCGCTTCTAAGTCTGGGTCAGTGGACCTGTCTAGGCCAAGGTTTTTAGTACATTAAAAGAAAAGTATTTTGACACAGGAGAATTATGTGAAACTTGAATTTCGGTGATCATAAAATTGTGCTGGAACGTGGTTATCATTTACATATTGTCATCCTATTACACAGTTGCAGAGTTAGTTGTGGCAAAGACCTACAACCCGCAAAACCCTAAAGGCTTTACTATTTGGTTTGCCAATGTGTGCTTGGAAAGGTCTATTCAGTAGTCAGCTGGGGAAACATTAAAGCTGGCAAATGCCCCTGATTCCTTCCGGTGTATGTTAGTGCCTTTGATACCATATAGTGAGTTCTTTACATCCAGCCACCAAGCATCCATTTGTTCTCGATTCTTTCAACGAACATTTACTGAAGGGTTGTTCTGACGTAGTGTCAGGGTTTTTTTTTGTTCTTTGTTATTTTTTTTTTTTTTTGTGCTGGGGATTGAACTTGGTCTCGTGCTTGTAAGGCACGCACTCTAGCCACTGAGCTAAATCCCCAGTCCTAGTGTCAATTCTATAGGTGGAATGAGTTGTGGATCCTGCACTCTAGGAATTTATCTTTAGGAATGTTGGAACGTCTATACAAGGTTAGGTAGTATGGGAGCTGGATGTGACACAGGAAAGGAAGAGAGTTTCAGATAGAACTCCCCTTTTCTGGAGTACAGACTAGCAGTCTGTTACTCTAAATTCAAAAGATTGTGACAAAGCTGAGTAATTCAGGTCACTGTCAATGGCCAGTGCTGGGTTCCAGGTGTCGCATCTGGTGGGTGTGGGGTCTAGGGGTCCCCAGACTCACCCTTGTTGGGCTTGTCTCTCTGACACAGAAGGAGGAAGAGGAGACAAAAAAGAAGACCGGTGCAAAGCAGAAACTTTATTGCAAGAAGTGGTACAAAGCTACACTATTGGATTGGGGGCACCCAGTGCTAGCCAGCTGTCCTGTTTATGGGGTAAGGGGTCACATCTCAACCTCCTCCGAGGATCACTACTTGATTGGTTGTTGGACTTGTTGCTAGGGAGTTGGGTTTGGTGGGCTTAATAGGGGAATTTTGAGGAAGAAGTAACCTACTTAGTCATACCACAGGCTTTCCCTCAGCTGTTTGTTGTGATGCAGAGGCTCCTTCCATTCTATTTCTTAAAAGGGCCCAGCTCCCAAACCCCCAGGGTCCTGACTGTCTCTACACAGTTTTTACTGCCCAAGACTCAGACTGCACGGGAAACAGCACAAAGGATCAGCACTTGGGATCACATCCTATTAAAAAGTTTTTGGCCAAGACAAATTAACTCCTTTGTGTCTCACTGTTCTCATCTAAATAATAGGGAAAGTGAGATTTCCTTTATAATTTCTTTGGAAGGTTCACATGAGATAATATGTATAAAGTACTTAGCACCATGCCTGGCATAATATCTAGCGTTCAACAAATGGTTGGTAGTTGCTCATTTGTTTAGCAAAAACTTACTGAGTACCTATTATAACAAGCCAGGCAATGTCTGTGCTGTCACATCTGGTAGCACTAGCTACAGATAGCTATTTAAATTCATTAAAATGAAATAAAATTTAAAAATCAGTCCCTCAGTAAGTACTGCCACATTTCAAATATTCAATATCTACCTGTGCTTGGTGACTGCTGTATTAGATGGTGAAGATATAGTATTTTCATGATGGAAGAAAGTTCTGTTGAACAGTGCTGTTGAATTCAGTGAATGAAATCAAGTCTTTTAAAGAGCTACATTGCAGTGGACTAGAGATAATGAACAAACACATGCATAGTTTATCAGGTGTTATCAAACATTTCGAATAATAATGTCACTTAGAATTTTCTATTACTAATGTCTTTTACTCTCTCGTCGCTGAGACACAATGCCAGATACCAACAACTTAAAGGAGGATAGGTTTATTTTGGCTCACCATTTGTGGAAGTCGCCATCCGTGGTTGGCTGGCTCCAAGGCAGGGAGGCATGGCAGAGGGGCATGGCAGAAACTGTACTCAGTTTTTGGGCTTCTCCCCGTCTTTCCTTGCTTCGGTTCCCCTCCAAATTTCAAGCCGCTCCTCCAGTTCTGCTTTGAGCTGCCTGAACTGTACACACTCAGAGCCTCCACACACAACAAAACCAGACTTATAAATCTCAACCAGTGCAATTTTACTTTTCCAACAAGGACTCTCATCCCATTTCTGGTTTTTTTGTTTTTGTTTTTTTTTTTTTTTTTTGGCTTTCTGGGTATTGCCCAGCAGTAAGTTTAGCAGTCATCCAGGGATTTGGGCACGGTTTATACTCAGATTTTAAATCTCAGTCATTCTGCTCTCTTGCCTTTCACATTCCTCTTCAGTTGTCCAGCTGTCTTCCTTCTACCGTCGTATGCTTGCTTGTAAGGCTGTAGTTTCCTACTTCATGAGCTATAGAGATGGAAGAGTAACTTCGGGTAAAAAAATGTCATATTTTATCAAAAGTAAGCTCTTCTCCAAAGTATGTCTCCTGTGGTGGTTTTTACACTGTCTTTTTATATTTTATTCAGATTCTATAAAAGTCACCGCAGAACATTTGATCCACCAATTCACTGCACTGTTACTGGAAACCAGAACTTTAATTAGCTAGGTATTTTATGACTGTTGCTGTTTTGCTCTGCATGCCATCCAGTCAGAGGGATATGCAGATAATGATCTTAAGTAGTACCGTTAGTAGCTGATAAAATTACCCATGGGTAATTGTCATTTTTTATTTCCTTCCTTCATTCTCCTATACAAAGATTTCTCCCAAAATATACAATTTACTTTTTATTATCCACATTTAAATCATAAGAAAAATACCAGATATTTAAATTTTGATTTAGTGGCAGTGGAGAGATGAAACTTTCACAGATTTTAGTGCATCAGTGAATTTAATGACAAACCTAGTGGACAGGCATAGCTAAAATGGGCATACTGAAGTAGGCATAGCTGTTAACCACTGGGAAGTGAAAGTTACCATGAATTATGATAGAAAAATAGGAGTTTCTGTTCATAAAATTCCATATAGACCACATGGTAAACAAACCAGTTGTTCTTACTTTAAATTATAATCTTCTATGGCCTCTAATCTTATACGTCTGGTATTTCTTTCTAGAAACAAGATAGTAGCTACTCAATACTCCTCCAGTGGAGGATGCAAGAGCCAATGGTTGAAAAAAAAACCTTTTAAAGCAGATTGTCCATAAAACACAATGAAGGAGTAATCTCTGGAGTACTTACAAATTTGAGACTTTAAAATGATAGCAAGTATCACTGATGCTGTTTGTTGAAAATAGAAGAGTAATGATAATAATGTCCAACTGCTCTGAGGTTTCCTTTATATGTTGTCAAAGAAGAGGCTCGTGTTCTCAACTGTCTTCATCTCCTGGTTCACTTTACCTGAAGAGGCAGGTGAAAAACAGCTTACCTTTACAGTCTGGAAAGGCTGGGTCTGTGGAAAGAGGAGAGGGACCCCATTCCACATGCTGATGGGTGTGCAGCAGAGAGACTGTATATGTACGTGGGGTGCTACATTTCAAGAGCAGAATGCAAATACTAACCAGTCTCACTTCTGTAGTCCTACCAGTCCTTGGTAAAGTTGCCAAAATCACAAAAGTTTTTGCTGCAATAACATTTCTGGTGTTATTAGAAAGTCCATTTCCATATAATGTTGATTTGAAACAGCATAGCCCACGAGGATATCTTGATTACAGGACGTATGTACCTTTTTTGTATTTAATTAAAGAATGACTTTACCCTATTTGCTTCATCATTCTCTTCATCTTTACATATACATTTTATTAATATTTATAGGAAGTTGACTACTTGAGAATATGTTACAGACATAATAATGTCTGTTTATCCCTAAATACGTCCATGTCTATTTACTAAATACAAAGACACTCAGTACAATCCCAGTGCAATTCTCAAACCTAGAAAATTAACAATGATACAATACTATTAATCTAATTTGTAGGACTTATTTAAATATCATCAATTGTCTCACTGATATCCTATTAGTAAAAGAGGAAAAATCTAGTTTAGAATTCAGAATCATATTTTGCATTTCTCTTCCCTCTTGATTCTCCTTTAATCAGGAACTTTCTTTGTACTGGTACCCCACTTCAGTGATAATAAATTATGACATTTTCGTTGTCTTAAAACTACACACATTAAAAAAAAAACTACACACATTAGTCCAACATCAGTCTCAATATGTTAAAATCAAGGTATTAACAGGGCTGGGCTTCTTTATGGAGGCTCTGAGAAGAGAATCGCTTTTCTTGCCTTGTTCAGTTTCTACAGCTCACACACATTCCTCGGCTCATTGACTCCCCTCCTTATACTACTTGGACCTCTTTCATCACCACATCTGTTGCTACTAACTTTGACTATCCTCTCTTCTTCTTACAGAGACCCTTATGATTATAGTAGCAGTAGCCTGGATAATCCAGGATAATCCCCCATCTCAAACTCCCTAATCTAATCATTTGTAAAGTCTCGCTCACCAGGAAGGGAACACATTCACAGGTTGCAGGGATTAGGAAATAGATGGCTGCAGGGGATTAGTTGGTTTACCACCATTTTGAGATTCAGTATGTTTTTGAAAGTCATCATATGGCCTTTGGGGAAGAAGGTGGAAGGAAATGAAGAAAGACAGAAGAAGATTCTTGGTGGAAAATGTAAAAGGGCTCAGGAGAGAAAGAAGACAGGGAAGGCTGTCTACTAGTCTGGATTTCTGATGGCAAGTCACTCAAGATGTAGGGCCCCTTCCTGATGGGGGAAGGAAAAAAGGAAGGCTGCCTTTTTCTGAACTTTCTTTTTAAGTGCATCAATTCAACAAAAATGTTTGATGCCTCGGGTAGAAGACTGTCATGAGAGAAAGTGGATTCGGCTTCATTAAATTCTCTCCTAATGTATTGATCAATTCTCAAAGTATATATACCTCTGTGTCCTTGGGGATTTTTTTTTCCCTGCAGCTGGTTAAACCTTATCACTTTCTTCATAACTCATTGTAGAAAGTAATTGATTTGCTTTATACACAGCAGAAATAGAAGCTCAGAAAGAAAATCAAACTTTTCTCTCTCCAGGACATCCATCATGAAGCAACATGACCATTCTTCTCTGCTTCATATACACATCTGATATCCGACTTGTTCCACAGGATGCAATTTGATTTTTCTTAGGAGTCCTTGGTCTGTGCCATAACGGTTACCGTAGTGATGCTGCAGCAGTAACAAAAAAATAAACTCCTAGAATTAGTAAAGGTTTAGAATCTGAGCAGATGGCAGAACAGCAGCAGTACCATGGCAATTGAAATCCGTCAACAAGCAGGAAGAAGAGCCACAGGAAAAGAGGAAGGTGTTTTCAGATTTCCAAACTCAGGTTTTTGGAGCATCAAAATAAAGAATACTTAATCTTAGATAACACAACAAGACATCATAGATAAAATAAGGTTCTCCTTTTGCCTTCCTTTCTCATTCTCATCTGTCTAGCTCAGGTTTGTCTTCTTTTAAAAATACCAAACACATCTCAAAGTAGCTCATTTCCTGTGATGTCTTATGTGGGTAGAATTTTTCACTCCAGAAAAATGCCAAATGGGTGCGTCTTAATCCATTTTTGTCTTGCTATAACAGAACACTAGAGATTGGGTACTTCATAAAGAACGGAAACATATTTCTTACCATCCCAGAGGCTAGAATGTCTAAGATCAAGGGGCCTGTGTCTAGGAACGGCCTCCATGCTTCCTTATCCCATGGTGAAAGGCAGGAGAGAGGGAGGGAGAATGGGGAGAAAGGACCAAATTGTCCTTTTATCAAGAACACACTCCTGCTCTAACTAACCCACTCCATCCACAAAAAGCCCTCTAAACCTAATCATCTCTTCAAGGTCCTACCTCTTAATACTGTTACATTGGGGATTAAGTTTCTAGCACATAAACACTGGGGGACACCTTCCAATAACAGCAAGTTGCTTTGAAGTCATCCTGCTTGCTAAATATTCCTGTCCTACTCTTAACTTAGAATTTTTCAAGGGTAGGGGTGAGAGGAGTGGGATCTAGAATTTCATCCTAGTTTAAAGTTTGAACTCCTTGTTAAGAAAATACTCATCTTTATTGAAATATTCATTTTGGTTGGGTGCAGTATCCAAAAGCTTCAAATGATAAAAAAAAAAAAACCTCTAAATAGTTGTGTTCTAATGTATATAACTTCTAAATACTTGAGTAGCTAAAACTGAAGCTAAGCCTCTGTGATTCCAGTAAGACCCTCCTTCTCCCAGGTAGATACTTCTAATAAGTTGCAAACTATGCAATGAGAGCTTACATTGTGAGTTAAACTATAAAATAAATGTCACTTCACCATTCCTTTACCACAAAGAATCCAGTCTTAGAGTAGAGGAAATCTTATGATGAGCCCAGAGAAGAATAAATTGTCTGTCTTCGCGTTTTCCTATTGGGGCATCCTTCTGTTACTGGGTTGGGTATCTTGTCCAGGTTCTTGATGTCCTAAACAAAAAACTGAGCAGGACATCCAGGAGTAGCAGTGGGTTTGATGAATTATTTGAAAGAGAAAAGATAAACTCCACAGAGTGGGAGTGGGGCAATGAGAAGAGCTTTGAGTTAGGGTTTGGGGGAGGTACAAGATTTGGTGTGAGGTCTGACTCCTGCCCCTAAGTGACTTGACTCAGACCCTCCATCAGGGTGTGGCGTTTTTGACTCTATGGCTCTTGGAGGAACTGTCATGGAATGCAAAGTCCACTGGAAGGAGGTGTGTGTCCAAATCTGCACACAGTCAGTGACATGGTAATTAGGGATGGGTTGGCCAAGAGTGTGGAAGACCAGTGGGTGAACGCCCTGAGTAAACTAAGTTACCCAGTTATTTTTTCCATTGTGTTTAGAACTGGGTATCCTAGTCCTTGGCTAATATTTACCTCAAGATGAATGTAGTCCCAGAGAGTAGGCTCTAAGGCCAGGCCTCTTTTCTTTCCTGCTTGTTTCTTTGTTTACCATATGTCTGAGATCTAGCCTAGAAAGTGGGCTCTAAAATGGGTGAACCTTCCTTTTTTTCTCCAGCCTTTTCATAAGCTATCTCCTGGCTCATTTCCATCTTAGAGTTTGCAGGACTCTGGTTTTCATTTGGTGTGTTAGTCACTTTCTCATCTCCGAGACATAATACTGGACACCCACAGTTCAAAGAAGGATAGGTTAATTTTAGCTCACAGTTTGGAGCGGTTTCAGTCCATAGTCCGCTGGTTCCAAAGCAGGACTGCATGGCAGAGGGGTGTATTGGAATTGAGCCACTCACAGCATGATGGACAGGAAGCAGAAGAGATTTAAGGGAGGAGATGAGAGAGAGACATCCTTTCAGGCCGTGCTCCCAGTAACCCACCTCCTTGGACTCAACTCTACCTCCCAGGATCACATTTAGTTATAAACTCATCAGTAGACCACTGATGAGTATCATGTCTCTATGATCTAATCAGCCCTGAAAAGCCCCACCTATGATCACATGAGGCTTTGGGAGGACATCTAGATATAAACTATAATGTCTATTTAACCCCCTTTTTCATTCTACTCTTGCCACTTCCTTTCCCCAAAGCATCTCCTATGTTACCACTTGTAATAGTGTTTTTTTTTCATTCTTTTCTCATTTTTAAAAATTAGACTTTTAGGGATATTAAACAAAATTTATAGGAGGCCATTGCTTTGGACTGAGCTCCTGCTTTACTCTGTAACATATCAAATGAAAATTGAGTCACTCATGCCAAGTGCCATGAAATGAAGTTGAAACTGTAAGGAAGCAAAAAATTCCCAGACAAGGTTTTCCTAAAAACAAATGACTCTAGCAAACAATTGGAAAGGGCTCAGTCAACCTGAGGCCTCACAGGAAAATAACCTGAAGCTACTTGGTACTAAACAAAATCAATCTCTCTCTCTCACATTATGTTCTCTTGATCCTGCTAAAGCCATCTTATAAAAACCAGCTGTCCTCTCATGGTCAATAGAACTCCCCTCTATTTTAGATGTGACGCTTTTTGATTCATGAATTGGTAATAAAAGCCAATTAGATCTTTAAACTAAATTTATTGTAATTTTTTAACAGAGCCTAGAAAGAGATTATTCACATTCCTGACTCTTGATAGCTTTTATCAAGTCTCTGTGTAAGGTCATCTATTAATAATACAATAGTAATACAATAACAATGCTAAACCTCCCCCCAGCATACAACTAAGGCTTCCATTTATGTGGTCTTTACCCATTTTGTTCCCTTGCATGTTGAGAGAATATTTTCATTTCACTCTTACAATGGAGAAAAGAAAAGGAAAAAACCCCTGCTCAGTAGATTTGCCATGTTCATAGTGATTGAGAGCTTTTCAGAGACTCTCCGGTGCATGGCAGATTGATTCACCTTTTTGCAAAACAGACTCTGGTAACTTTCAGTTACTACTTTGGTTACTGGAATTTGTAGAAGCATTAAGCATACAAACTTCGTGAAACTTCAGTCTCTGAACAAATGAATCTTGTTACTGCATTTGACACTAGTCATAGGCAGAAACGTTTTCTTTTCATACCCACAGGACATTTTAAACCCTTATTAAAACTTATTTTACCAAAATACTAGAACTATTTCATGACAGACTGTGTGCTGAGAAATGGCTACAACTTGCCTCAACGTCCTTGGTTTCCTTCCTTATTCATAGTTAAGAAATACCACACTCATTTCCTAAAGCTGAGCAACACTGGTGTTACAGGCCTCTCTGCTTTGTAGCCATCACCTAATGTTGTGATTCTTTCCACTCACCAAAGAGAAAAATGGGCAGAAACGATCTTGGGAAAGTCCAAAAGTAGGTACCTAAGCTATTTTGACTGTGGTAAAACATCGATTAGCTAGTATGCTTATAGTTCTGCACTCTGAGACGCTGAGTAGGAGAATTAAGAGTGTGAACCTAGTCTGGGCAATTTAGCAATTTAGAGAGGACATGTCTCAAAAAATTTTTTAAAGGGCTGGAGAGGTAGCTCAGTGCTAATGCCCTTGGTAAAATCTCTAATACCGTAAATTGACAAACAAAACCTAAGCAACAATGGCAACAACAACAACAAAACAAATGAATAAATCTAGGAATAGTTGGATCTTTTGCTGACTTTTTGACAGATGAGCACAGAGAGGCAAGGACGTCATGTCACCCTGTAATCATCTTCAATCCAATCTTGTGCTCTTCTTAATTTTTGGTTTCTAACCAAATCTCCTAAAGGCTACCTCAGTGAATTTTCTAAAATGTAAACCAGATCAGGTTTTTCTCCAATTTAAAACATCCCTCCTGGCCAAAGGTTTAAATTCATTTGCAGGACATTTGAGGTCAAACACAACCTAGCCTCTGCCAATGAATTCTGCCCCTTGCAATATTACTCTGGAAAATGCACTCCGTGTGGGCACGGAACTGTTTTATCACATAGCAGTTGCACATGATGGATATTTTTGAATGAATAAGCAGATGAAGGAAGCTTTTAAAAAGGTCCTGAGTATGTTATTTCCCTTTGAGGTAGCATTGACTAGGTGAAAGAGGTGAAAGCTGTAGTTTATCTTTTGTATTCGCAAGCAATAGTTGCCAAAGGAAATGTTACTGGGTAATGGCTTGCTACCCAATGCACACAGGAGCCAATACAGTACTATGATAACTTTTTTTTTCCCATTGAAAGAAAAAATCCTATTGAGAGTAGACCTACAAGGAGATAGGCACACTCAGATCTTCTCCCCACTGGCAGACTACAAAGGAATTTAAGCAACTAGCGGTAAGGGGAAATAGAGGGCTGATCGGTTGTGCCTGAGAATCTTGGTGGAATAGTTCACACCCAGTATGCCAGCCCAGGTGGAACTTTTGGATTATTCTGGGCCACCCTTCACTTCTCTTCCAGGTCTGACATCACTCTTCACTTCTCTTCCAGGTCTGCCAGGTGCTGTACTCTGTCGTCTGGTTCCGCTGCAGAGACTTTTAGTTCCTCTGTGTTCTCAAGGTCACTTTCTGTCAGTCCTAGGGGAGGGTTTTATACCTGTGTCCTGAAAAACAGCTTGAGCAGATTTTAGAAACAGAGATTCTATTTTATGGCTCAGTTTAGAAAAATATGATGGTAAAAATATATATATATAAAAAATGGTATTTTTGGAAGTCTAGTATTAAGTTGTACTTAGTCACTACTTGATTTTCTTATAGGTCCAATTTATTAATATAGTTTATGGGTAATGGTATATTTAAATTTCTGGAAAGATGTCAAACAGTTTAGTTAACTGACTATTATTTGACTAGCAAAGTTTTACAAATTTTTTGTATTTAAATATGGTATGCATTTTGTCACATTTTAAAAAATCTAAGATTTTATTTGCTTTTATAATTGCTAGAAGTATTTTGTTATGATAATGAGGTTTTTACATATTGGTAAGGGAATGGTTTTTGTGTTCACAAAGAACAACTTATAGTCATGTATATTGAAAACTCATAGTCAATATGTTAATGTTGAAATTTTAAAAATCTGTCTTTTCTTTAACCTACAAGTTCATCTATTTTCTATTTATAAACTCAATAATTTTACATTCACTCCAATGTACTTTTAAATTAATTGAATTTTAAATTATATTTAAACACTTTTTGTTTCCTTATTTGTTTTAAATACCTGACAGTAAACTCAAATAAGAAAAACCTTACTAAGCCTTTAAACAATACTTGAACGTCTAATGTATTTCTGAATGTATTTGATCCTTGAACATCCTGAAGGGGTTGGGTGTCCATTCCCCTCACAGCTGAAAATTCACATATGACTTTTGACTACCTGCAGTATAACGGGAGGTGACTAAAATTATTACCGTAGTGAAGCATGTACCATGATTGATTTTTTGCAGTTATAATTGACAGCTGCTTCAAAAGAAAGACAATGTGCCAAATTATATTAGAAGAGGTAATATTAGATCAAATTGGCAAGTAATTTAAGAATAGGTATAATAAATATACGAAAAGAGAAGATGTTAATAACATGGAACCAGAACAAGAAAATGTAAAAAACAACTAAAAAGAAATATGAAGAATAGATGAAATGGCAGTGTGAGAAAGCTGAGTACCAGACTGAGGAATTTTCCAAGAATGAAGTGGGAAGGACAAAGAAAAATAAAATATACTATAAAAGAAGAAGTAAGAGTTATGGAGGGTAGAAAAAGAATTGTTAACTGGTTTGGTAGTGCACTCCTGTAATCCCAGCTACTTAGGCTGGGGATATAGCTGTGTGCGTGTTTACTCAGAGGCATGAGGAGAACAAAATGACCTGGGGGAAATCTTAGCTTCCAGTTCAATGGAGTCATTGTTGTGCTTCCTGGTACAAGCCTTCCCTTCTCTGGAACTGAGACTTCTAAACCAGCAGAGCACAAGGTCAGGGACAGGAAGCAAACATTTTGCTAGTGGATCACTAGGAGTAATGGGGATTGGTATCACTCCCACTTCTACCTCTTGATTCCCGGACTTGCGAATCTTGGCTATGGGAGACAGTACCATATAGTGGATGCTGATTCAAAGCATATGCAACCTTTTGAAGAACCTTGGCCCAACCCTGCAAGGTATTTCCACTTAGCTGGCAATGTAACTTATCTTCAAAAGGCCATTCCACCTTTCTATCAATCCAGTTGCTTCTGGATGGTGAGGAACATGGTAAGACCACCAAATTCCATGAGCGTAAGCCCATTGCCTCACTTCTTTGGCTGTAAAATGTGGTCAGAGGCAACGGTGTGTGGAATTTCATGATGGTGGATAAGGCATTCTGTAAGTCCATAGTTCACCATAGTGTGGCTGGAGAGTCTGCTATAGAAGGGTTAAGGGTCTATGCTGGGGGCTGAAGCGTCTGCACTGGAAGCCAGGAGATGATGTCCAAGGTGAGGGTGGAGACCAGAGCTCTTCTAAAGAAACAGAAGCAGCCTTCCTGCTTCATTTCCCTTTCATTCCATTCAGGCTGCAAGCCTATTGGTTGCTCTCACTTACACCCAGGGTGGGTCTTCAACCTTCAGTAAATCCCTTCAGCCTCACTCAGGATTATGCTGATCCAATTTAGTGGGCATTTCTTACTCAAATTGACACAATCAATTAATTATCACGAAGGTATGTGAAAACATGTGAAACTCATTACCTCATAAACAGGCAGATACCAAATTTTAAAACAACAGAATTAAAACAAGTAAAATATATCTTTTATTGAAGTACATAACTTTATACAAGAAAACTGTATAAAAAGCAAAGCAAAGATGAACGTGTGATTCATGGAGATGGTGGTTGGGTGGTGGGAGGCAATGACTAGAATGGAAGACACTACCTGGGTAAAGTAGTTTTAGTTTCTGTTTTGGGAGGTTTGGTATCCATCCCACAGCTGTTGTGAGCTGTTTGTTTCTCAGCACTCACACATGCCTCACCTTTTGACTTCCTTGCGAGCTTCAGCCAGACTGTTCAACTTCTCTTTTCTAAGGGGGGAGGGATGTCTTTTAACAGATAACAAGGTCCTATTTTTAAATAGCTATGTTTGTGCTTTCTACTCATTTTATGTATTAAATCCTTTATTTATATATTTATACATTTATGCATTCATGCATTTATCCACTTATTCATTTATTTGAGATGAGATTTATTTATTTGAGACAAGAGGTTTTACTATGTTGTCCAGGCTTGTCTCAAAACTCCTGGGCTCAAATGAGTCTCCCACCTCCACCTCCCAATTGCTGGGATTACAGGCACACATCACTATACCCTGCCTTTCGTATTTATTTATGAAATGATAAAATACTTGATTTAGAAGATAGAGTGAATGGAAGACGAGGAAGTGGAGATTCCAAGTAAGGATAATTTGTGTGAAGTCCTAAACTGGTAATACCTTGATTTTTAATGTATTTTAAAGTTACATATAAAAATATACGTTGTATACATTTTCCACTAATCTGCTTATCCCATTCTGCTATACATTGTAAGCATGTTTCAGTACTAAGAAATAACAGCTCTATAACACAGTTTTAGTGACTACATCGAATTCATTATGGACATACTATAATTTATTTAAATTTATTCTAAAAATTTTAAAAGATAAGTCATGTTAGGATAAACACTTTATACAGTCATATTTAGACAAACATTTGATTGCTTTTTCATTAGAACATATACACATAATTAGACGAGGAATTGCTGTTAATTAGGTGTAACATTTTAAGTTTTTGGTACAAATTGACAAGTTGGCACTCATTTTGAAAAATAGGGCAGTCTTGATAGGAAGAGAAAAATACAAAGCAAGATGTTCAGTACTTCAGCTATTTTAGCATTTAACAACTTGGAAACATCTATCTCTCTGGTGTTATTCAAAGTGTTAAGATCATGTTTTATTGGAAGAGAGGAATTAAAATGTATTCACTACAGAGAAATGATAAAAATTTAAGGGGATGGATTGAAAAATTAGCCTGAGTTGATTACAACCCAGTGTATACATGGATCAAAACACATACTAACTCATGGATAAATACAAATATTATGTGTCAATCAAAAAATAATAGATTTTTTTGGACTATTTTATTTTTTATTTTTTATTTTTTTTTACCAAGAATGTGCATTGGTACATTGTATACATAATGATCATATTTATCATGGTTATTTTGTACCTATACATGATGTATTTTGGTCCCCCACCCCTTCTCCACCCCTCCCTTCCATTCCCCCCTTTCCTTATTTACAGCAGGTTTATTTACAAAAAAAAATACATTTTAAAAGATAATAAAATTTTTAAAGGGAGAAATGATGACATTTCAAATACAGTATATTATATTAATAAAAGCACGCTTAAGTGAGAAAAAGACAATCTGCGTGGAAACTCATCTTCAAAGTTAAGTGAACATTTGAAAGGTCAATACAGTGTCAAAATTTGCTCTGTGGCATGGATATATTCAAGTAAAATTAGCATTATTGCCATACTTTAAATTCCCATTCCCTTGGCACCCAGTTATTCGTACCATCTTACTTAATTACAAGCTACAAATCAATTTGACTCCTAGGCTGGTGCGTAAATTGTAATTTAAGGTTTTAGTTCAAAAAGTGGGAAATATGACTCATTCCATTATTCCAGGGTAAATGTTACCCATCAGAACTTTTTTTTTCAAAGGAAGAATAGGGAAGAAATGTCAGAAAACCCCTGAACTCCCTCCTACCTGTTCAAAATAATATCACATGCTTTACAGATGTGTTCAACAGATAATATTGTCATCCCACATAAAAGATCAGGCCTCAGATGTGAATGAGCTACCTGTCCGAAGTAACACATCAACTTGAATTTGCAATATGACAGTATGTGTATATTTAAGATCAGCGTTTCTTGAACTCATGATAGTGAGAAGAGAAAGAGAGTTAGTTGAATGCCAGGTGACTCCTGGGGATGGCTGTCCACCTAGGAGGACTTTATAGGAGCCGAGATGCTACAGGCACCCTCTGCTGATTGTGTAAGTCTGTGGGCAGCTCTACCAGTTATCAGTGTGATCAGCCTTATTCTTTTCTCTGAAGTAGAGAAGGGGCATCGAGGAGGCAAGACTTCAAACATCCATGGGTTCTTGGATATATGCTGGTATTTGTAAGACTTCCTTTTTAACAGGATTTGGCCACATGCCTTCAGGAATCAGAAATTCATGTCTGAAACATTGGAATGATGTGGGTAACATCTTTAATATATGTAGTTGGTTGAAGTCAATACATGTTTAAATTGATACTCAGTACTGTCTACTGTGTCAGATTAGATTGATATAAATTCTCCCTTATTCATCTTAAAATAATTTAAAGGACGGAATGAGAAGACTAGGCATGAGAAATAATCATGAATTGCACGGGGAACAGAATACGTAAAATTAAGTAATAAAGAAGTGTTTTACAAACTTAAATACTTTACCGATTCCTTTTTTAAAGGAAGATAAATTTCTCATGGTTCCTTAGTGCTTACTTAAATTAGTTTTATTATAATGTTGTTACATTATGTAGACATAAGCTTGGAATAAATGACTTATGCTAATATGGCTATCCAAGTCAAAACAAACTTACAAATACAAACAACTTATAAATGTAAAGTTGATATTTATTTAATGTGACAATTGTTATTTTGCTGAAATTAAGACTCTACTTGTTATATGAATATGGCATGTAATAGATCCTTTGGAGTTCGGTGATTCATTTCAAAAAGTCTTGACTGCACATTGGGAAAGATGCTTGATCTCTATCCACGTGGATTCTCTTGGGGCTCCTATAAACTACAGTAAGTGAGTGAATGCCTGGAAACCTAACCAAGTGCTGTGGTTCTAAATTTGAACTTAGAGGATATCGTGCATGAAGGTAGAACAACGTTACAGCAGAATATTTGCAGGGAATGTAGAAAAGTAAAGAAAATTACAAAATACCTTGATTTTTGTCCTTTATGAGATTATTATCCTAAGTAGTTGTCCAAGTTTCTAAGAATTATGGCATGACTGGTAAGCCTGGTACCTGCTCTCCAACCAGAAAGGGGGAACCGAGGAAGGAAAGCATGTCGCCTGCTGCCACCTTGTGGCAGAATCATGTAGGTAACGAACAGGCTGAAAACCAAAAGAACTTGGCGTCATTTAACATATTCATTGACTTGTAAAAAATCACTTCAAATCACGGAGTCTTCTTTCTCCTTTAAAAATTACTATTTCACTTAAATTATAATGTTGAGAAAAGCAACGAGAGCTCAAAAAGACGAGAAGTCAGGTATTGAGTATTCGGTTAGAATTGGTAATGCAGTCTCTCATTTATGAGTGAAGGGAAAATTTAATTTTTGTAGGTTTGTTCATTTTTCTCTTAAAATGGTGTGAGAGGTAGTGGATGGGCATAAATATGGAATGTAGTGAATATGAGAGGTTTCTGCCATCCTTCCCTTCGTCCATTCCGTTTTCCAATTCTCTAGGGTGAGTCTACCTCTGAATCCCGGTAAGCTACTCTAAAGATGTAGGCAGATGGCTGAGGCTTTCAGAAAAAAATGTATGTCATCAGTAGCTGCAGAATACAAATACGTACTGTGATGGTTAATTTTACGTGTCAACTTGACTGGGTACTTTTCAACGGGTGGACCATCAAATATAGTTCTCAAACTTGTGCTTCACCAAATAAAGTGTAAAGTCTATTTAGTGCCAATTAATTTTTTCTGTGCTAGACAAGGATTCTAGTGCCAGGTTCCAAAAAACCCTTTTCTCCATGCTTTGCCTTCTTTATGAACAATTGAAGACCTCACAGGTGCAGGGACATACAGTACTGACATCTTCACACTACCAGAAATACAGTATGAACTGGGTTTGCTTTTCTCCCAACATGCCTATATTTCGTTTTCATTCGTTTCTTTCCGAAAGTACAGCAATCTTTCGTCCATTTCTGCATGCTTATTTGATGTCACTAAGTGACAGTTTTTCATGGTTTTGGGAAGCATACTGCTTATCGATGTGTTAGATAATCTTCCTATACTTAAAATACAGATGTTTAATGGAATAAGATTAAGCAGTTTATCATTAAGAAAATCAATGTCTAATTAGATTAAAATAGACGAGTATTTAGATCAAAGACTTGTAATTGATATAGGCTCATTTTCCTGGTCAATTTTTTCTCCCCGCCCCCCCAACAGAGAGCAGTTGTCCTTTCTGTTTACACAAAAGGAGTAGTTCTCAATCTCGTTGGCACTTTACACCCTCGGTGGATGGGATGAGAGCTTTTTAAAAAAGTGTCCAGATCCTGCCTTAGAGGAGTCAAAATTCCGCAGATGACTTCTTCCCAAGAAAAATCTACAAAACCCGACATCCGTGAGAGCCTTCAGATTTTCCCCGGAGCCCTTCATTTCTGCAGGTGGGGAGCACTGACTAACGTTTTCCGAGGTGTCTGAGGCTAGGTGTTGCCTCCCGGGCGATTGACAGGACGATCACCCAATCGGCGTCTGAACGAGTTTTGATGAAAACAGTAACAGGCAACAGAACAAGGCGTTTTATTTCAGTGGAGAAAACTACATCACAGTAGCACAGGCCAACAAGTCAACAAGAGTCTAGGGCTCTCCAGCCGACGTCAGCGAGGCTGAGGTAGTCCGGGAAGTTTTAACCGGGAGAGGACCCTGCCTAGTCCGAACGTTGCCGGGGAGGCGGTGCTCACTGAGCCTCCTTGGCGCCCTCACCTTACGTTACTTCCGCCCGGCTGCTGCGCGCGGTCTACCAAATAGGGTTGAAGCAACTTCCTCCTTTCTATCCCCACCCCTTTTCCTCTCCGTGATCCCACCTCCCGGAAGCTCGTAATCGGTCTTCGCAGCAGGTCAGAGGTGAGGGGTGGGAGGCTGGCGCGGGCCTTGATGAATAACTGTCGCGAGTCGCGCTCCCGCGCGTCGCGAATTAGAAGAAGCAGGTTAGATGACGGCTTAGGACGGTAAAAGGCAGGTATGAACTGGGGAAATCCTCACCCCTCCGACTCTGGGGCTTCCGTCTCCCGGGCCTGCACTAAGCCACACCAGAGGCCGGCTTCCTTGGTCCCTTTAGAGTCTGCGGCCCTTACCTTGCACCTGTCTCCTGCCTTGCAGGCGAGGTCCGACTCTGATTGCTGCCTCCTGTAACCCTTAACTGGAACTTGAAGTGGAAGCAGAGTAGCCTGTAGTCTCCATAATGGCAAAGTTGCTTCCTAACGTAGCGAAGTGATTTAGCATCCGTTCCACTTTGAGTTTTGAAACCCTGGGCGTCAGGTAGGGCACCGAGGAAGACCTCGGATTCTTACCCAGGCCTAACCTCCCTAGGGCCGCACAAAATAATGAAGACAGCGTTTGAAAATAAGGGGAAAGTGCAGATATTAATGGGACAGTTAGTGTTTCTGAGTGCTTTGTTTATGCTTGAGCGTTATGCAATTCTGTAATTATATCATCCATTTCTTACAAGAATAGACGGATATACTGAAAATAAGGGGAAAGTGCAGATATTAATGGGAGAGTTAGTGTTTCTGAGTGCTTTGTTTATGCTTGGGCATTATGCAATTCTTTCTGTAATTATCCATTTCTTACAAGAATAGACGTATATACTATTGTTCATGGTTTAGGAAACTGAGGTCAAAGATGGTAAGTGACTTGTCCAGGATTAATGACTTAGTAGACACTTCGCAGATCTCTTTCACCTCTCTTGATTCTCAGAACACTATAGAATTAACTTTTGTCGTAACCAAACTATACTTTTCTTATTTTGGCATTTCAGGAAGGGAGATTCCTGAAATTTATTTGTAGTCTTTTCATTCTTTTCCTATTGCCTTATTAACATCTAACTTAGAAATTTATGTCAGTACAGCCCTGATTAAAAATTTAGTTTTTCCTAAGAGGAGTTTGGGGATGGTGTTGATTGGTGTGGGATTTATGGGTGGGTCTGGGTTAAAGGATTAGAAAATTTTTGGTTTTTACCACGTAGGCAGTCTCTGTATTTTTGTTGTCCTTACGTATCTTATCTCAGTTTCTGAATTTTTTCCTCCAGGACAGCAGCTAGCATTTTAAGCCAAGATGTCAGGAGTTGGAAATAAAAGGGCAGCCGGAGAGCCTGGCACATCCGTGCCTCCGGAGAAGAAGGCAGCTGTCGAAGATTCCGGGACTACAGTGGAAACAATTAAGCTAGGAGGTGTTTCTTCAACGGTACGTGAAAACAGTGCTGTGAAAGCGTGCTTTTCTTTTGTCAGTTGCAACCTGAAACTAAAAATATATGGAAGTCTTTTGGAGTAAGGGGAAATCTTTTAAAAAGAAGAAAATAAGTTTGTGAAATGATGTGGTGGTCAGTTCTGGAAGAGAGGTATATTGATGTTTGATTTTTTTTTCAAGGTGTGTTTTTGCTCTTGTGAGAGTCTGGTGTCTGACACAGTATTGGCTATAGTTTTTTAGCAGTAGGAATAGGAACATTTTACTTTTCATTCAACTTAGCAAAATTTGTTGCTGGGTTCTAAGAGGGAGTGTAACAAAATCATTAAGAATAGCGAATGGTGAAAGTCTGAAACCAGACAGCCTGAGGTTTATTCTATGCTGTACTACCACTTTGTGGCTGAATGGCCTTGTATTTTCCTTCCTTTGCCTCTGTTTCCTTGTCTGTGAAATGAACTTACAGTACCTATCACATTAGATTGTTGCGAAGATAAAACGAGAGTCTCTGTTAAGCACTAAAAAGTGCCTTTGACATAGACAGTATTCATAAAAGTGAATTGTTAATAACTGTTATTGGACTAGATAATAATGAATAAAATTAGTATTATCCTTTTATGGAGATGACATCAGAGTATATATTTCATTAGAGTGTTTATATATGTATGTGTACATATGTATATATGTAGTATGTATAGACGTATATATATATATGTATACATGCACATATATATATGTATGTATATACCAAAAACTAACTAATGTTATATGCTTTAAATTTCAGAAGCTTACAGGTTTTGATTTAGTTTGAGATTCTGTATTTTGGAACTCAGCCCTGGGAATATAACGTTAAAATGCTTTCCATTTGTATTGATATTTGAAGCTGAGATTCAGAGAAGTTGAATTTTTTTGCCTAGACACTGGGAACATTCATGGTAAATTGTTGATGAAGTGTCCTTTCTGGGACTCCCTGGGGTTCTTGTGCTCTATTCTGCTGCCAGGAGGTGATTTTTTTCTTAGCACTGTCTTATATCATTTATTCAAAGATATTTACTCAGTATTCAAATATTAGAATGTGTTGAACATCTGTTATTTGCTGGATATTGTGCTGAACACTAAGGACAGCCTCTAGACGTCAGTTTGTAAGACAGCACTGACAAGGAAATGGGCTGTTACAATAGAAGGTGATATATGCCATTGATAGAGATAAACACATGCTCTAAAGGGAGCAGACCACACGTTCCAGCTTGGACTTGATCCACAAGTCAGTGAGGAGCCATTGGAAGGTTTTAAGTAGAGGAGAATAACACGCTCTGACTTAGGTTTGGAGAACAGACTGTAGAGGAGCCAGGGTTATAGCAAGAGTCCAGTTAGCAGAATTGTTCCCTTGCTCCTTTGTACCCATGCCCTACCACAGTTCTACTTCTCCAAAGGTGGGAATGTGAGGCATATATCCGCTAGTTCCTGGTCCAGTTGGTTGATGGTTTCTCTTAAAGGCAGTAACTTGTCCTGTTCCTTTTAGAGTTGCTGCAGTGAGCCTGCAAAGACTCCAAAGTATGCTTGAAGTGGGAACAATGGCAGTATGAGTGGAGCTTTCCACCACAGCTGTGCTGAAATCGCATGGGCTGGTTGGACGTGGCTCAAAGTATTTCCTGTGGGAGGCCTTTACAGTGGTCCTAATGAGGTATCATGGTGGTGTGGACTGCTGTGAAGACAAGATTACCAGTGGGTAGGATGAAGCTTGTAAGATATAGGAGAGAAAGTCACCTCAGGATTTTGGAAGTAATTGAGTTTTCTCTTACTGAACTAGGGAAGAGTGTGAGAGGGGCAGATTTTTGGGAGTCGTGGAGGGTGAATCATGAGTTTGGTTTTGAACATTAAGATATTAGATCCCTCAGAAGTTAGGTAGTTAGTGTAACCTGGACTTTGGAGACTGATCTGGGTTAAAGCTCAACATTTGGGAATCATCATTTTATAGATGGTATTTAAATACATGAGACTACAGAGTCTCCCTTGAGCAATAAGCATAAAGAAGAGGCCTGAGGACTGGGTCCTGGGATCCTACAATTGTTCACATCAAGAAGATGAAAAAAAAACCTAAAGAGACAAAAAGATTGGGGGGACAGTGAGATAGGAGAGCCAGAGTGGGATCTTGGGACACAAATGAAGAAAGTGTTTCAAGGAGGCATTGATCCAGTGCTGCTGATGGGTTGAGTAAGAGGAAGACTGAGACATATTTAGCAATAGAGAGTTTATTGGATAGTCAGCAAGACCTATGCTGGTGTGGTGATGGGGATGAGAATCTAATTGCAGTGAGCTTAAGGTAATAAGAGAGGAAGGGAATTAAGGAAAAGAGGTATACAGTGCTTTGGAGGAGTATTGCATTAAAGTTGAACAAAGAAAATGGGGCAGTAGCCAGAGAGAAATGTGGACTCAAGGGAAGGTTTTATTTTTTAAAATATTTTTTAAATTTGCAGATATTGCAGCATGTTCATCTGCTGATTGAAATGATTTGGTAGAAAGGATGAAATTGATGCAGCAGAAGGAGGAGCCAGTTACTCATGTGATGCCCTTGAGTAGCTGAGGGGGACTGCAGGGTAATACACAGGTGGAGGAACTGGCCTTGACCAGTAGCAGAGGCAGTTTTATCCATGGCAACAAGAGGGAAGTCAGGGTATGGGTTCAGATGGAGGTAGGTTGGTAGCTATGATCATGGGAGGAAGGTATAGGCATGCTCTTCTGATTGCTTTTTTTTTTTTCTTCCCTTCGGTGAAATTAAAAGTATAACTTATCTAAGAGTGAGGATGGGGGAGGAAGTTTTGGAGGTTTAAAGAGACAGGAGAAGGTATAATGTCATCTTGAAGACAGAGTGGACTAGAGATAGTAGGGTTACTGGCTAGCACTGGGAACCCCTTTGAATTTGTGAGCATGAGTTCAAAGTTAAATCGATTAGTCTGACATTTATTTTTTCTAGTCACATTGAGCTGCATTGGTCATGGAATAGGTAGAGAGTTGGCTGTTATTAGGATTGAGGTTTTTACCAAAAAAGTATGATAAAGAGGCAAAGAAAGAGGAGAAGGTATTTAAAAGGGAGTGATTGTAATGACTGCTCATAGAATTTGTTTGCTAAAGAAGGAGGTGAGGAAGTGAGGAATGAAAGGCAATAAAAGGTGTAGGACTAAAGGATTGTAGGTTCTGGAGAGATTGAAGAATTGTTGAAGCAGGAAACTGAGAGCGAGCTGGGAAAATAAGCGATAGTTAAGGAGAATGAGCTTATAGAGGAGCTACAGATATAGCTAAGACTTAGAGTGAGAATAACTGAGAGCTGGTGACAGATAAGAAGACAAGTTTATGGCTAGAGGAGGTCAGTACTCCATTCAAGGCACAGAAAACCATCTATATGAGGATTGAAATCATTAAGAATTATAACGAGTAATATTTTAGGAGATGATGGTAAGTTAAATCTTTGAGAACTGAATGAATGACGTTTACAGATAAGTTCAATTACAGGTAAGTTCAACAAACAAGACGGCAAGTGGCAAAGAGTAATGACATGAGATGCAAAACTAGATTTTGAGGGGACACATAGGATAAGGCTTGGAAGTGGCAATAGAAAACAGGGAAGGTACAATCTGCCTCTGGGTGCAGGGCTTCAAGGAGTGTGGGAGAAAGACAGCTGCCACTGGAGAAGCCCATGGGGAAGTAGTGCTCTCATCTAGGTTTTAGAACAAGAAGGAAAAGGCAATGTTCAGAGGAGAGGCTGGGAGTAGTTTATTGATAGGATAATAAACTAAGGGTGTAGTTTATTAGTAGTATGAATATGTTAGTACAGTGGGGAAAGTGTTGACCACTTTGATGTATCAAGAATATCTTAATCAAAATGGAAGAGAGAAAAGTAGAACAAGAAATTGGTGCTCCAATAAACAATTTTAGCATTAAAATTTATTTTATTCATTCCTAGATAAAGTAAGAAGGTAAACTATAAGACGTACTATTTGCCTGGGATATTCCACCCCGGGCCCATCTCCAGTTTGTTCCCCATTCCCTGGGGAAGGAGCTAGAGAGAGGTTTAACGGTATGAAGGTGGATGTACAATTAACGATAGAGTGGGGATTTTACAGAAACAGAAGAGAAGGACTCCTGAGCACAAGTTAAGATTTTCAGAGTGTGTGCACATATGTTGGTGAGTTGTGTGAATGGATCAGAGAGGTGGGGAATTGGGATGTTTCCCATCTAATGGCTTTATTTTGTTGTTAAAATAGGAAGCAAAGCCACCTGTGTAGTGTGATGTGAGAGGGACAGAGCTCAGTAGAGTCTGATACTGCTTTGGTGGAAAAAGGACATTCACTTGTTAAATAAAAAATATTTCTGGACAAATTATAATATGTGATCAGGTTAGGAATTCATTTTGTAAAGTCACTGGTTTTCCTGGTATGATGACTTTATTTGACATCTCAGCATATTGGGTATATCAATGGAATAGTCAGATGTCTGGATAAACGGACTGGACAGACCATTCACAGAGGTAGAATAAAAAGATTAAAGGCAGAGAGTTGAGACTGATAGATTTTTTGAAGGAATGTACTTCAGGGTATAATCAGACTATTGAAGTTGGTAGAAATAGAAGATGCTTGAGAAGGAGAAAGGAGCAAATTCAAAATTCTGGAGACTAAGTGAGGTGAAAGGACTGATGTAATGGCATAAGGACTTGTGATACCTGGAAAGATACAGCTTTTTTCAGGGAATGGGAAGTCGAAATTGAGAGTTCAGATGTAGTAAAGTTTTTGATGTCTGTGATATGGCTTTTGAAATGCATGGCTGAAATGCAGTGGATGGGATAATCATTGGATTTAAGGAGTTCAAAATACTGACAGCCCAGATGCCAGATGATTAGATGGTTTGTCCACAGGTATATTTAATTCACCAGATATATATTGGCAGGGACTTGGATAGAGAAGAATCCAGACGTCAAAGTCTTGATTAAATGAAGTGTTGTACCAAGGAAGTAAAGTACAATGGCGATTGCGGGTGATCTAGTTAGATTGTGGAACCACAACGTAGCATTACTTGGTAGAGGTATGTGTGAATAGAACGGTGAGGTGGTTGAAGTTGAGGTTCTAGTTTGTGTGTTGTTCTTTCCTCATATCATCATATCACTTGTACCTTTGTCTCTTTTGCTCTTACTTGTTATCTATTTATTGCATTGTATTCATCGTTACTATTTTTCATAAGAAATAACTACTGAACTGATATGACTGTGTTGAGTGTAACAGCTTATTTGTCTAATTTCTTTGTGGAGACTAACGATACTGGTTTCCTGGGGCAGGAAGAGTTAGACATCCGAACACTGCAAACCAAAAACCGCAAGCTAGCAGAAATGTTAGACCAGCGTCAAGCAATTGAGGATGAGCTTCGTGAACACATTGAAAAATTGGAAAGGCGACAGGCCACTGATGATGCCTCCTTGTTGATTGTCAACCGATATTGGAGTCAGGTATCCTATTTGCTTGTTTGGTCAGATTTATATGAGCAATTTAGTTCTTAGTACTTGTTCATTTCTAAAGTTGTGTCCTTTTCTTCTTTCTTGTTTGTATGCTTCTACAGTTTGACGAAAACATCCGTATCATCCTTAAACGTTATGATCTGGAGCAGGGTTTGGGAGATTTACTCACAGAGAGGAAAGCCCTTGTTGTACCAGAACCGGAACCTGACTCGGATAGCAATCAAGAACGCAAAGATGACCGTGAGAGAGGCCAGTATTTATGGTGGTTTCTATCGCTGTGTATTAGCTAGTTTTTAAAGTTGGGCTTTGTCGTGAGGCTCTCCATTTAAGGGGAAAAAAGGAATTTTGGTATTTCCAAGTTTATAATTTTGAGGGGCTTCTTTTTTTTCCCCCATGTTCTCAGGGGAGGGGCAAGAGCCAGCTTTCTCTTTCCTTGCTACTTTGGCCAGCAGTTCCAGTGAAGAGATGGAATCTCAGCTGCAGGAGCGTGTGGAGTCCTCCCGCCGAGCTGTGTCCCAGATTGTGACTGTCTATGATAAACTGCAAGAAAAAGTGGAACTTCTGTCCCGGAAATTAAACAGTGGAGGTCAGGCAAGAACCTGGAGACCAGAAGCAATGACGGAAGAATAAGAACTCACTTTTGTTGGGCTGGAAGTACATAGCTCAGTGGTAAAGCGTGTGCTTAGCCTATGTGACACCTTGGGCTCAATCCCCAGCACTAAAAGTGAAGGGAAAAAAACACTCCGATTTGCAGTTTGCAAACATACCTGTTTAAATTAAATTCCTAATCTTTACTGGTGACAGCTTTACAATGGCATGTTAGTATTTTAAGCATGATTCACATTTGAGCTGTGCGACAGTCCTTCAGGAAGTCAAAGAAAGAATTTTATCAACCTGTTCTGACACTCTCTATTAATTAGATTCTTTTGTAAATAGCAGAATTAATTGTTTTTTACTTTAAAGAATCAGTTTATGTTTTCTTCTCTCAGTCTCTCTCTGTTTCTCTCTGTCTATCTCTTTGTATGGTGCTGAGGAATGCAGCCAGGGCCTTAACACTGAGCTATATTCCCAGCTGCCCCCCCCTTTTTTTTTTTGCTAAACTACAGTTCTTCCTCAGATAATCTAATAGTGGAGGAAGCAGTGCAGGAGTTGAATTCCTTCCTCACACAAGAGAATATGAGGCTACAAGAATTGACAGACTTGCTTCAGGAGAAGCATCATACCATGTCTCAAGAGGTACTTGACCAGAAAGGAGAGATGGGTGTTTCTAGTGGTTCTGGCAGATGTTGACTCAAGATTCTGAGTGCTTTAAATATCACCTTCCTCCAGAAGACCAGTTTGTATATTGAAGAGTATGCAGGGCTGGCTAAAGCAATCAGCTCTGAGAAATCACAATCTCAGGAAAGGTTAAAGGAAGAAGAAAATAATTGAATATTTCTCTTTGACTATGCCTCTGCTTAAAAAAACATTTTAAGATCCTTATCTTTAGGAAGAAATGCTATCCTGTGGGATTTTACAAAACACAGCAAAAGTCCCAAATCTTAAATAATGAATTACTTCAAATACAACATAAGGAACAATGTTACTAAAGAAGGGTTTGATAAAAATCCAACAGAAAATGGGATATAGGAAATTCTGCATTGATGATGTCCTGAGAACTTGAGGAATATGAGATTTTCATCCAGGCTTGGATATAAATAGTGCCATGACCAAACCATGCCAAGATCCGGGCCTTTATTTACCAAAATACTTAAGGTGATGAGAGGCCTTGTAAAACTTGTGTGATATTCACGATGATCATTTTGGCTTAGTTCAAATTATACGATATTGAAATGCAACCTACCTTGGTTCAGACATCGACTTTTCATGCTGACTAGTAGTGTAGGCTTCTGTGTACTTAGTGCCTAGAATTTAAACACTGTATAAATGGTAAACTAGTTCTTATTTTTCTCCTAAGGAAACAAATTCAAAAAGGTTAATGACTGGTCTGAGGGCAAATAGCTAGAATGTAACTGAGCTGTGTTTTGAATATAAATCTGTTATACTTCAAAGCCATAATCTTCATACACCCTTGTTTCCTAACCTCCATTGTTAAGGTCCATGCTGGACTGGTGGCATGAGAATCATCTGGGAGTTTATAAATACATGTTGATTCTCAGGGGCCTTCAAAGGGGTTAGAGTGGAGTGACACTTAAAGTGAAGTATGGTAAGAAAATAAAATAACCAGTAATGTTTTAAGACATAAACTAAGTGCTACCAAGATAGAAAGGTCTTCATTTTATAGCCCTTTCCCAAATCTCAGCATTACTAAGTTGGGGGCACATTTGGGTTAATGTGCAAGATGGCACTCAGAGCTGCCTGTCAGCTGGGAGCTCACCTGAGTTTCCTGGTGGAGTGCCTGCAGGTCACTTCTGTATGGCAGGTTTAGGGAAGTTGAATTCTTATGTGGCAGCTGACTTCTTCCAGTGAGTATTCCAAGAACACTAGGCAGACATGTGTTGCCTTTCTGACCTAACCTCGAAGTTATGTGTGTATTTCTACTGGGTCATTAAAGTTCACCCAGATGCAAGAGTAGAGAACTGAGATTCCACCTTTTTTTTTTTTGGGTGCTGGGGATTGAACCCAGGGCCTTAAGATTCTACTTTATGATGGGAGGATGGTCAAAGAGTTACGGGGACTTAAGCTAGTAATATAAGGCATATCTTTTCTAACTTGTTCTTTTTTGATGTGTTTTTGTGAATGCCTGTCTTTGGGATGTAGTTCTCCAAGTTGCAGAGTAAGGTGGAGACAGCCGAGTCACGAGTGTCTGTCCTGGAGTCCATGATTGATGATCTGCAGTGGGATATTGACAAAATTCGGAAAAGGGAACAGCGACTCAACCGACACTTAGCAGAAGTTCTAGAACGGGTCAGTGCTGTTTTATTGTAGTGTGGAGACTACAGTGGTTTTAAGGAATTTTCTCAAAATCAACTTGGCTAGTGTTTCTTGGAGGAAAAAACTGCTCCTTGTGAAGTATGTTGGTTTGTCAGACTAAAATCTTCAAGTCTCTCACTAAAGAATGTGTTTTTCTCTTCTATAGGTGAATTCAAAAGGTTACAAGGTGTATGGAGCAGGGAGCAGTCTCTATGGTGGCACAATCACAATCAATGCCCGCAAGGTAAAGTCAGTGATCAAGTAGGTCAGTGTTTGACCTGGTGTGAGGTCCTGTGCCTGGTACTTAGGTAGGTTCACAAGTGGCAAAGTGAAGTTTGCTAGAGGATTTGTCCAGTGAATATGGGAAGCTTGGAGGTGTGCGTGATTTAACAGTTCTTTGTCTTTATTCTCATTTGCTGTTTTTCTGTGTCTTTCTAGTTTGAGGAAATGAATGCAGAGCTTGAGGAGAACAAAGAGTTGGCTCAGAACCGACACTGTGAACTGGAGAAACTTCGGCAAGACTTTGAGGAGGTCACTACACAGAATGAAAAGTTGAAGGTAGGAGACACGTCAATACAGGACAGCAAAACCAGACGTTTTACTGATCAGTTCATATACAGATACATATACTTGTGAAGCCGCATCACTTATGAGGGAAAACAAATTAGATAAAATTTAATATCCTTTCATGGTAAAAATGCTTGGTGAGTTAGGTGTAGAAGAAATGCACCTCAACATAATAAGGACTGTCTGTGATAAGCCCACAGTTAACCATCATACTCAGTAGTGAAAAATGGCAAGTTTTCCTCTAAGATTAGAAACAAGATATGGGTGATCACTCTTGCCACTTCTACTCAATATAGTACTAGAAGTCTTAGCTAGAGCAGTTAGGCAAAAATAAAAAGAAAAGGCCTCCACGTTGGGAAGGAGAAATAATGTTGGCTCTGTTTACAGATGACATGGGTTTAATGCATAGGAAACCCTTAATACTTCTCCAAATACTTGTAAGAATTCTTGTAGTTTGCAGGATCAGCATGCAAAAGTCAGTTGTTTCTGTCTACTAACAAGCTGTATGAGGCAGAAATTGAGAAAATGGCATTTTATAATAGCATCAAAAATACTTATGAATATATCTAATCAAAGAAATATGAGATTTGTGCACTGAGTAGATAAAGAATATGTAATATAAGTAAACAATGGAGTATTACTCAGCTGTAAAAAGGAAAACCTCTCATTGGTGACAACATGGATGAACCTGGAGGTCGTTGTACTACAAGAAAGTAAATCCTGCATGATCTCACTTAGGTATAGGATCTATAAAAGTGTAACTCATAGAAGTGGAAAATAGAATGGGGGTTGCTGAGGGCTGAGGGCTGGCTGACGGGGAGAAGTTGATCAAAGGGTACAGAATTTCAGTTGCACAGGAACAGGTTCTGAAGACCTAATGTACTGCATAGGGACTATTGCTGATTCTTCGGTATCACATACCTGAAGTATGCTAAGATAGTAGATCTTAAATGTTCTCCCCATACAGGAAGAGATAACTGAGTTGAGGGATGTGGTAATTGGCTTGTTTATAGATATCATTAACACTGGATATATATGTCAAAATACATCATATACCCTAAATATATATAATTTTTGTTGATGATACTTTAATAAAGCTAGAGGAAGAAAAGAAAAATACAAGTTTTACTGATATACTGTGTGCGTATTTATTTACATATTTACTTATCTGCACCCTGTCTTGTTCTGAAAGGATTTATACCAGCCTATAAAGATTTATAGACTAAATCAAGGACTGTAATGTAAGAGTTGTTGAGAAAAATGAAGAAAAGGGTAAACTAGGGTGAGAATTCAAAACACATATCAGAAACAAGTCTGTTTATAAGATATATGAAAGGAACAAGTATATATTGTGGGAGGATAGGCCATGTACATGTCACTTTTTGCCAAAGATGGGGCCACAGATGTGGCTCTGCAGTTTCTGTCTGCCAGAGTGAAAGAAGAAACATGATCAATGATGCTGTTGGTTTTCAGACCTGCCCATTAGGACTTTCCCTTATCGGGGTCTTCAGGAAAGGAAGGAGATTCTGGCAGTCTTCCTCATCTCTTTCCACCATAGTTACCTGTCTTATAATTTGTTTCCAGATGAATAAATAACCATAAAGGTGTTTGAAGTAAAGTGCAAAAGCAACCTAAGTAAAATCATTTAAAGTAAGTGATTAAAACAAGCAGTTGCTTAACTTTTTTTTTTCAGGGCCTTGTGCTTGCTAGGCAGGCACTCTAACCACTTAGTTAAATCCCCAGCCCCGAGCATAACTATTTTTGTTACCATGTCAGAAGTATATTGTCTGTGGCTGTTAATAAAGAGAAGTTAGTATTTAGGGTATTTGACGGCCTTTTAATATTAGCATCCTGACAGATCTCACAGGGCTCCTGCAGGGGCTCTTCCTGCAGTCCCTGACCTATCTGTGCTTTGGGCCCTCTTCAGGTGGAACTGCGGAGTGCAGTGGAGGAAGTGGTTAAGGAAACCCCGGAATATCGCTGCATGCAGTCACAGTTCTCAGTCTTGTACAATGAGAGTCTGCAGTTGAAAGCACACTTGGATGAGGCTCGAACCCTGCTTCATGGCACCAGGGGAACCCACCAGCGCCAGATCGAGCTCATTGAGGTAATTGCCTTACTGCATGTTCTGTATTTAAGTTTTTCTACCTCATAAACTTTACAAGTTTACTGTCATGTGTAGCTGATCTCTCACTTATTCAGCAAACATTTATATAGAGTAGCTATAGGTCTTTACTCTGCCAAATGGTGAGCACACAAAGATGAGATGACAGAATTCCTGTCCACAAGGAGAATAATAGCCATTAGGGTGCAGTGTGTTACAGTAGCAGCATACCCAGGAGGTGCAGTGTTGAGGGAGAGAGCATCTGATTTGACTGTGGAGGCTTCCTGATTCCCTTGAGAATGTCAAGTGTGAATTTTAAAAGATAAATGTAAGTTTACTGGTATTTAAAGATGAGAGAAGTGCATTCCCAGCAATGAGACTAGCATGTAGGAAAATGTGAGAGAGCCTGACAAATAGCTTCATATGGTTGGAGCTTATGTGTATGGTGAGAACGGCGGGTAGAAACTGCATCAATCCTTACGTGCCATTGTGGTGGATAGTAGTGCCTATAGATTTTTTTTTTAATTTTTTAACCAAGAACATGTATTGGTACATTGTACATATATTGATCACATTTATCATGTTTGTATAGATTTTTTTTTAAAGGCAGAAATTTTTATCGTGTGTTTGCTTCTGTATCCTTTATAGTCCTTGATGTCGTTGGTCTTTTCATATATATGGTAGGCAAATGAATCAAATACTACTTTATAAATGTTTATATTCTATTTTATGGTTTAGTTTTCAACTGAAATGTAATATTCTCAGAGTTGGAGGCCATTTCCTTCCATTGTTTAGTGTCTTGCCAGTTTCCACACTGGTGTTTGGAAGCTCTCCTGGTGTTCATTGAGTATTGAATGAAGTGGAAATTTTCACTTACCTGTTCTTTTTTTGGTGCATTCTTTTCTCATTTTAAGATCCTTACAGATCAAATATAGGAGCCAGAGTAATAGAATATGATGGTATTTCTGCGTTTGGGTAAGAATTTTTGATTGGTTCCTTGTTGTCTATGTAGCGAGATGAGGTTAGTCTTCATAAGAAGCTGAGGACTGAAGTGATCCAGCTGGAAGACACGCTGGCCCAGGTCCGCAAGGAGTACGAGATGCTGAGGATAGAGTTTGAGCAGACCCTTGCTGCCAATGAGCAAGCAGGTAGTTATTCTCGCTCCTCCCCATGTTTGTCTGCTATAAATGTCTTCTGTGAAGGATACAACATGGTTCCCAAGATTTGTGAATACTAATAACTCAGACGTCCTGAAGTACCATAATCATTTTGTCTCACAGCCTCAGTGTTTGTTTTTTTAACTCAAGTTGTCCAGTTTTATTTTCATTCTCTGACAGAATATTTCTTTTAGTAATTCTCCCTGTTTTCTAGAAGTTTCTCATGGGCTCTTCACTTTCTTGCCTTGTGCCTTTACCATTACCGCAGTTCTCCTTAACATTGCCATTGTTCTGCTTAAGGCCCTATAAACCGGGAGATGCGCCATCTCATCAGCAGCCTCCAGAATCACAATCACCAGCTGAAAGGGGAGGTCCTGAGGTATAAGCGGAAATTGAGAGAAGCCCAGTCTGACCTGAACAAGGTAGGCAGCAGCAGTGGAATAAGTATTACATGGCATTAAGTTTGCACAGCTGTTTTTGGTGAGATAAGCAATGTGGTTACCATAAGCAGCACACATCTTTCCTTTCTTTGTTCTCCCAGACACGTCTGCGTAGTGGCAGTGCCCTCCTGCAGTCGCAGTCTAGTACTGAGGACCCTAAGGATGAACCTGCAGAGCTGAAACAGGATTCTGAGGATTTACCCATCCAGTCCTCAGCATCAAAGTCATCTCAGGAGGATGTCAGTGAAATGAAGTCCAAACGAGATGAAGAAGAGCGAGAACGAGAAAGGAGGGAGAAAGAAAGGGAGCGAGAAAGAGAACGAGAGAAAGAAAAAGAGAGAGAACGAGAGAAACAGAAGCTAAAAGAATCAGAAAAAGAGAGAGATTCTGTTAAAGATAAAGAGAAGGGGAAACATGATGATGGAAGGAAAAAGGAAGCAGAAATTATTAAACAACTGAAGATTGAACTGAAGTAAGAGCAATATTTAGAGTGAACTGTTTTTGACTCAGAACTTGAAGTTCAGGCGTCATAAATGAAATGAGGTGTTTAGTTGATGACTTAGCTTGTCTGATCTTTCTAATATTTTAGGTATAACTAAATGTGTAATTAATGTGGTCTTAACTCTTGATCAAGTGTACAGCCTAAATGGCCTGCCTGGCTTTTGTGTAGTTTAGGTGAGCTGTTAGGTATCAGTAAACCCTGTGGGTGTGGCCTTATTCTTCATGAAATCAAACTAAGAGAAGGGATATCATGTTGAAGTAACATACTTGAGAATTACTGGAGTTTAATTATTGTTCTTTATGGGATTTGGACCAATCGCTGGCATTAGTTATAGTTTAAATTATAATAAATGGAGCATATTTCATTGTAAGTTGAACAATATCTAATCTCATTGGGAGTAAACTAGTTTGTAGGTATGTCACATCATATTAAGAGACTTCTTAGGAAATCCACTGAGACATTGTTTTTGTTATAACCTGACATATTGCCCTTTCTCTTGTATGAACTGTAATTTCTAGTAGAACTGGTTGCGTTTGGCTACTCATTTTTCATGGTTGACTCTTCATTGATATTTGGATTTGAGAGGAACCAATGTTCTTTAAAATACTAGGAACTCAAGTATAGTTAAAAGATTTAATAACTTAGTAAGAAGCAAAGCATTATTCTTCAGATGATGGCTAATCAGCCATACTAAGATTAACAGTTTATTTTAAACTTACCTATTTCCCTTGTGTTCTTCTTCTTAATCTCTGTAAGGTAAGCATTTTTCTTTCAGATGTCATTATTAGAATCATCTGAGTGTCTTGTTCAAATATGTACCTGGTGTCCATCCCACATCTACCTAATCTCAGTTTCAAAGAGTGAGACCATAGAGCTTTGTTTATGTTGTAAGTGCCATAAATGCTTGTTTACAACTTTATGTTTGAGAACTAAAGCAAGAAATGATTCATTCATACAGTTTACTTTTCTTATTCTCCAAATCTATCCAGAAGTCTGTCGATAGTCTGTACAAAATTTTATCTTATAGGTGAAACAGAGAATTAAAAAAACTTTTAAAATATTCTCCTCAGTTCAAAATTCTCCTACCTCGTTGCTCTTTGTTTTCTCATTCCATCGTTCCCATCCCTCTGTAACCCCTGTTGTAGGAAGGCACAAGAGAGCCAAAAGGAGATGAAACTGTTGCTGGATATGTACCGCTCTGCCCCAAAGGAACAGAGGGACAAAGTTCAGTTAATGGCAGCTGAGAAAAAGTCTAAGGCAGAGGTAATCTAGCCAGTCATTACCTGTCATTTTCATGGAAGTCATGATTTGCAGGGTTTCTTTCATACTTGTCAAGGATATAGTTACTTTTCTTATTTTTAAAGTTAGTGTTTAATTTAGCAACATTTTCTACCCTTTCAAAGACCATCTAAAGCAGATTCTAAAATCTTCTGCAGGGTAATAAGATAAATCAGCATTACTGGGAATAGAGTAGGTATTTTAAACATTATATTTCTCATGTTACCTATATAAATAATTACTACAGTGGTACTTTTTTCTGATTACATTTGGGAGAAATGTCTTAGGCTTTTAAAATTTTGAGACATAGGGGAAAAGAGTTGAAATCTATTCTAAAGAAAGGCATAGATGCCTGCAGTCCTCAAAAATGGTGCTCATAGAAGCATGAAATACAGGAAGTATGTTAAACCAGGTTGTGTGTATTTTATCATTTATCATTAATGCACCATTTATCTTGTTCTATAATTCTGTAAATATTCTTTGGTATTATGGGCCTTCTGTTATACACAGAATTAATTGATTTTTGAAAAGGTATTATAACATTGGTTTCATATGTGATTCTCTTCCTCCTGAAGTTGGAAGATCTAAGGCAGAGACTCAAGGATCTAGAGGATAAGGAGAAAAAAGAGAACAAGAAAATGGCTGATGAGGATGCCTTGAGGAAGATCCGGGCAGTAGAAGAGCAGATAGAATACCTGCAAAAGAAGCTGGCCATGGCCAAGCAGGTAGGCACACTTTATTTTATTTTATTTTATTTTATTTTATTTTATTTATTTATTTTTTTAGTGCTGGGGATCGAACTCGGGTCCTTATGCTTGCAAGGCAAGCACTTTAACCACTTAGCTAAATCCCCAGCTCACACTTCTTTTTTTAACTGACTTTTTAAATAAATGTTATTTGACAGTTAACTTACTGTCGGTGAAATTTGTTGTTTTGTTCATCTTTTTTGTTAATATTTTTCGTCCTTTTTATTTATTTTTTTAATTTGTGTATTCACTGAAGTCTTTCATCCTTCCATTATTTTGTTTTGTGTGTTTGAAAGGTAGCAAATTTATTTTTATTTTCAAACTGGATAGACAGTTGTTCAAACATTGTTTATTGAGGATCTGGTCTTTCTTTCATAGGTGACCTGGAATTAGGGCATATAGTGAATATAAGATGAAAAAAATTAAGATTTATATTCATTATGATTATAAATATATAAAACTAAGAAAACTGTGCTTCCCTAATAAGTTATAAATAACCACTATGCTAACTATGGTTGTTCCTGGATCTTAAACTTTAGAGGCTATTCTCCTTCTCATGTTGAACACGTATTTCTTGAAGTCTTAGTGAATTTCTATTAACATTCAGTAATAAAAATACCAAAACGATTGGAAAATCCACATATATGTCCACTCTTGGGAACATCTGCACTGTTTCTATGAACAGCAAAATGACAATGAGATGAAGTAGTTTGAAGGATAACTTGATCATTTAGTGTTTTGAAAAGAGGAACTTCCATTAGATCCTGTGCACATTCCTTTTTTAAAAGTAGAATTTTGACTTTTCTTAAGTCTGGTCATATCTACTTTACTCCTTTTTAAAACACACATTATTAGGAAATGGTACCACTATACCAAGGAAAAGGCTAGGGTTTTTTTATCTTGAAAATGTCAGTGCTTAAGTTAATGTATAAATTTACTTTGATCCCAATAAAAGAACTATTTTTTCTTTTGCAATATTTATGTTTATTTTGGTACTAGACAAACTGATTTAAAAGTATGTATGAAAAAGTAAACAAGAATGATGAGAAAAACTGAAAAAGAACAGAAATGGGATCTTTTCCAGCTATTAAAACATGAAGTTTCAGTAGGCAAAATAGCTTGCAACTACTGGACAGACTATTAGGATTGAATAGAAAGTTCAGAAATAGATTAAAGTACACATGAGTATTTAATATATGCTAATACAGTTTTAAAACATTGAAAGGAAGACTGTTAAATGTGTTGGGACAAAAATAAAAAAGCAGTATTGGGAAAAAGTTGGATACCTATTTGAACACTAGGATGATTTCCAAATAAACTGTAGATGTGATATTGAAAAGATGAATACATCAAGGAAGGAAAAGAAAATAGATAAATTCCTTTCTAAATCTGAAGTGGAGGAGACTTTTCTAATTATCAATAAAAGACTAAGTGTGCATATTATGTATTACATATACTAATAAACTAAAATTAGAAAAACATGAAAGACAGATTGATAGTTTTGAGATACGAAAAAAAGGCAAAAAAACTTCAACGTGGCAAAAACAGTGTTAGCAACGCCAGTAGTCTTAATGAGAAAAAGGAAGAAGTACTTTAAACTTTTGTCACCAAAGGGTTTATCTTCCTAATATATTTTTTAAAATTCTGAAAAATGATAGGGGAAAAAACTCAACAACCTGATAGAAAAATAGACACATATATGACTGGTTCACAGAAAAGATTTCAAATCACTCTTAAAAAGATGCTCAGTCTTTAAATTATAGCTATTGTTAGATACCATTTGTCACTTAGCAGATTGTTATGGAAATTAGAATGTTTGCAAATGTTGGAAATTCTGTAGATTAAATTCAGTATTAGAATTGTGGAAAAGTATGAGAAAATTTGAGACGTCTTAGAAGTTTTTTTAACCACTGCTGCTTGGATCAGTTTGCTAAATTAAGGTATGTGTAATTCCTGTTTGCTTTAACTGGCTTTAAATACAGATCAGTTCATGAGTATCAGCTCAGCAGTTGGTGTCAGTGACTTCAGATAATGGGACTTCTTCTGTAATCTAAGGGCTAACCTAGTGACGATATTCAGCTTTTAAAAAAGTTCCTTAAGCTAATCTCTCTCTGTTGTTAATTTATATATAAATGAACTGTGGGAGAGTTTTTCCTATGCTCATTCCTTGGAGTTAGAAGATTCTACTAATAAGATTCCTCATTTTAGGAGGAAGAAGCTCTCCTCTCTGAGATGGATGTCACAGGCCAGGCTTTTGAAGACATGCAGGAACAAAATATCCGTTTGATGCAGCAGTTGCGGGAGAAGGATGATGCAAATTTTAAGCTCATGTCAGAGCGTATCAAGTCTAATCAGATCCATAAGTTGCTGAAAGAAGAGAAGGAGGAGCTGGCAGACCAAGTTTTGACTCTAAAGACTCAGGTAATCAGGATGAGTAGAGCTTTCCATTCTGTCAGAAAAAAAACAGGGTAGGAATAAAAATGCTGCAAACTAAATGTCTGTCATTAAGATCCTGGTAAATAAATTATACATCCCTACAAAGGAATATGTTGTAGTCAGAGTGCACATGGATTTGCTAATGCAGAAACAAATGTCTAAAATGTGTCAGGTGATTTATTAGCCCTCTTGTGTATTAAAATGTATGTGCTTGGATTTTAAAAATTTCTGGAAGGCTGCAGGGAAACTGTAAGAATCGTTATCTGGATGTTGGAGTTTAGGGAGTAGTAGAAGTATGATTTTACTTTTTAGCCTTTAATGTTGTTTGATTCTACTTGGTACATTAATTTCAATAAATTAATATTTTAGAACTATTTTAGAACTTCTAGCCATTATGAAAGAGAAACACTGGGACTTTTGTTTGAGCCAAAATTTATATGTTCTAATAGAGTTGTCAAGCTTTGAGAATTAGAGTGTCTACAGAAGATGTCAGAAGTGTAATTTCCTCTATTTTTGGGAATTTGGAAAATATTCTTTTCTAGTGCTTTCCCAAACTCTGATTCTCCATCTGTATTTTATAGTAACGTGTGAAGCCTTTAATAATCATTCTCTTTCATCTATTTTGAAGAGTTCGTGAGTAAAACTCAGTAATTAGTTTGAGATTTCCAACATACTGTATTTTGTGGGCATACGAATTAGCCTAGAATAGCCAGTTTTATTTTGTTTTTGTCTGTGTTAAAATCTGACTTTCTCTCCCAAAGGTCGATGCCCAGTTACAGGTGGTAAGGAAGCTGGAGGAGAAGGAGCACCTGCTGCAGAGCAACATTGGCACAGGAGAGAAGGAGCTGGGCCTCCGGACCCAGGCCTTGGAGATGAACAAGCGCAAGGTATGGTGGGCCGCTCTGCAGTCTGAAGTGGTGGGCAGTCTTGAGGAGCACATAAGCATAGATAAGTTTTCAGTTCACTCATTCCTTGAACTTAGGTTAACATTTTGCCTTGCCTGAAATAAGGGGTGACAAGATGCTATTATTTGTACCTCACCTAGGCAATGGAGGCAGCCCAGCTTGCAGATGACCTCAAAGCACAGCTAGAATTGGCTCAGAAGAAGCTACATGATTTTCAGGATGAGATCGTGGAGAACAGTGTCACCAAAGAAAAGGACATGTTCAATTTCAAACGAGCCCAAGTAAGAGCAGTTCTCTTTTTCTTTACATTTCACCCCCATGTGATGAGTCGTTAGTATAATGCATGTCCTTTCCTATTAGACTGTGAGTTCTTTTGGGAAGAAACCCTATTTTCTTCAATGCCATATCCCCAAAACTTGCTATAGTACCTACCACATGGTAGGCATGAAATATTTATTAAGTGTGTGAATTATTGAATTGTTAAATAGCATAAATAATGTTAGAAGATTTAAAAATTCTTCTATAATTTTTCTATTTTTTTGTCTTGTCATGTATTTTTCATGATGCCTTTCTATCCTTATTCATAAACCTTCAAGTTATTGTTATCCTAGTCTACCCTCACCTTAAAACTAATCCCCATAAAATAAAGTGACCTATCCTTTAAATTCTTAGATTGTATTTTCATGGGACTGAATTGGCAGTAGTTGGTGCAATTCTGGTTTAGGGATATGATTATGGTTACTTGTTCTGAAGCAAAAGAAAATATCATTTACAATTCTCTACATTCCTAAAGATAATTGGACATGAAAGGCTAGAAAATCCTTTCCTTCACAACAGAAAGATCAAGTAGGGAAAGAGTGGTAATTAGTCTGCTTTCTTGCCACAGGAGGACATCTCTAGACTTCGAAGGAAGCTGGAGACCACAAAGAAACCGGACAATGTACCCAAATGTGATGAGATTCTGATGGAGGAGATTAAGGATTACAAGGTTAGAAAAACTACCTCAGTAATTTCTTTGTGGTTTCTGTCAAGGCCTGAAGTGGTCTGCTAATATACTAGGAGAATAAATATTGTATTTCTTTACATGAAATTTACCAGAGAATAGTTTATTTTGAGGGGGGAAGTGGTATTCTTGTCCTAGTGCTTGTTTTCTTGTTGCTTATTTCATTATACAGTGGTATCTCGGTTCACAAATGGTTTTGTTTATAAATAGCTTGGTTTGCAGACCAAAGTGTTTGGCAAGATTTTTTTTGTTTTCAAATTCTGCACTGGGTGATGAACACAACTGTGGCCATCTTCCTGCACAAACACAAATGTGGCCATCTTTTCCAGAATCATGGAACTAATTAAGTTCGTGAACCAGGTACCATTGTATGTGATAGCCATTTGGTTTGTTAACCTTTATGGTTGCTCAGACTCTGACTTCTTTCTTTTTTAGGCACGTTTGACCTGTCCATGCTGCAACATGCGTAAAAAGGATGCTGTGCTTACCAAGTGTTTTCACGTTTTTTGTTTTGAATGTGTGAAGACACGCTATGACACCCGCCAGCGCAAATGTCCCAAGTGTAATGCGGCTTTTGGTGCCAATGATTTCCACCGCATCTACATTGGCTGATTCAAGTCAAGAGAAGAAAAGGAGCTGATCAGACAGGCACTCACTCATTAATCAAACCTCTACCTCTTCTCCCAATTCCCTTTCCCTATCGACTTCGAGTCCAGGTAGCTAGATGACTTTAGGGGAAGGGGAAGGGACTGGTAAATGCAAGTTTGAGGTTTAGAATGAATCAGAAACAAATTCATATTTGTCTTTCCTACCAGCATTCGTTTATTTCCTGCTTTGAGACTTTGAAATATTTTTTGTTGGGGTCCATTGTATAATCTTAGATTGTCCATTCCTCCTGAGAAGTCAAGTTGGTATTTTTGACGTGGAGAAGAGGACAGGGAGGACAAATGTGCTATTATTTTGAAGGACTGACTTTTTGGAAATAAGCTATCCACGGGTGCAGACTTTCCTTGATTTGGTTAGTAAAATTTTTCTATAAAATGATACGATTGTGCTCCTCTTTCCTGGATTGTTTGAAGCCTTAATGAAATTATGTCCAGGATAATTCAGTCTGTTCCTCATTTGCTAGCAAAGTAACTTTTAAGGTCAGCTGGCTTTCTGTTAAAGTTATTCAGATCTTTAATGTGTAACTACTTAAAATCTTAAATTAGTTGAGGCCAGAATAATTTCAAACTATTATAGCCTCTTCTATAATATCTTCTAATGAAATAAAAATTGGGAGAAGATGAGGAACAGGACTGAGGTGGTGACGAGATCTTCAGGGTACTTGAAAATGAAAACAGGTCTGGGTGAGCTGTGGATCAGTCATATCCTCCTCACTGCAGGGATTGTTGTGATCCCTATTTTCCAGAAGACTCTCTGTAATGTTTCTGTAGGACTTTATACTCCACAGGCTTCAATTAAAACAGGCTTCAGTTTTCTTTTGTGTTTGGGATTTTTCTTTTAAACATTTGTCTTTGTTATTACTAGTTAATTTTATACTTTCTATTGTAGAAATGAATTCTCTTGAACAGAAGTAATCATTTTGAGTTAAGAGGCTGGTAGTGTTTAAAGCGTTTAGTTCTTTGCTTAATTGAAGTAGTGTCTCCCAGTTGTTTGGCTGAGTCTGTTCTGAGGAGAGATAATGCCTAAAATATGCTGATTTATCTGACTACTTAGTTCTCTTCCATAGTTAACTGTGGTGGATAAGAGTCAGTGGTTTGTTTTTTAGGGAGTATAAAACTTTCAGGTTGAGGGTTCTTGAATTATTAGTTTTATAATAACCAGTAAACCAGAAATTTCCTCTCTCTGGTATGGGATTACACAAAGTTGATTTTTCTTGATCCCCACGTGCCCTAGAAGATGTCCTTTTGTAGTTACCAGCTGTAATCAGTAGGACTTGTGATGAACTCCATAAAGTCGTACAATAGGGGTTAAGAAATGAGTCTAACTAGGGTGCACACACACACACACACACACGCACACACACGCACGCACGCCCTGCTCCTGGACACACGGAGCATTGCATTCAGTAATGGGACACTTTCTCCTTGCTTGTTTTTCTTATAGGGGAAGCTTGAGTATAACTTTGTTGATTGAGGGACAGATGGTCTACTTGGGCAGCAGGCAGTCTGAGTGTAGACATTAAGCCTTTATGACAGTCAGCTGAGAAAGCCAGCTGTCCAGTACGGAGGGACCGTGGGGCTTGTGGAATGTCGTGAAGGCAAACACTAATTCTATGGGAAGATGAGTTTTGGGGAAACTCCTCCAGTTGAGAAGTTGAGGTCCAAGTGACACAGAGTAAGCCATCAAAGCCATTTCAAATAATGACCAGAAAAGGTGACTTTTTTGGCAATCTAGTTTTTCGGACCATAGAAATAGTCAGCGAACAGGCTATTACATATTACCAAATTGTACACCAAATTTCGTTTGGGTTGTATGTGTATTAGTTTTAGCCCTTTCACATTCTTAAAGAAATTTTGAAAATTGACAGTTTCTCAAAGCAACTATTGATCCGTCTGAACTTTAAAGAGATTTCTTTAATACGTATAAGTGTCAATTTCGGTGATTATTATAGAAGTACCAGAGGTTTAAACATTTCATATCTTCTAGGAATTGTGTCCTTTTTTAAGTTTGTTATCCTGCAGATTTCTCAGCAATTTTGATGAAAGTCAAGTTTGTTCTGAAGCATGCATCTTAACTTTGTGGCTTGTCTCTTCTTTCTTACTATAGGGGTTTTTTTTCAAAGGTATTAAGCTGTTTCTCTTAGCTATTAAATTCTTCATGAATTTTCACTGGATTCCTTGTTTTTTTCCTTAATTCTCTGTCCAGATCCACAGGTGTCCTTGTCTCTCAAGGGCAAAAGTTCTGTGCTTGTAGAATGATATGCACGCCACTGGAGTGATGAATATGATTTGATACGGTGACAATAAAGAAATGATCATCTGTCTTTTAGACCTACTGGGATGGTGATCCTTGTTCTTGCAGGATACTGAATGCTAGTCTCTATTCCCATTGTGATTTGCTGATGTGGAGTATCTTTAAATTTTGTCCCTTAAGGTTTTTTCTGAGGGTAAATTCAAGTTGATTGATAAACTCAAGTCCCAGTTGGTCTGCAGGAGCATTTTGGCTAGTTGCTGTCAAAAAAGTTTTCCTGGCTGACTTGTAGAGCTGACTTAAAACAGCTCCACTGAGAGTAAGCAGAAAATCAGTAGGTTGTGTGTATGTTGGACTGACACCATGGGAAATACCTGGAGTGGAAAAATTCCTAAATTTTAATGTTTGGAAACACTTAATGTCAAAGAAAAATTGAGTTTTACCTTCTGAGGGTTTCTGCCCAAGTGTGGTCCCTTCCTAACCTTAGCAAGTAAGGTCCTATTGAGAGCATACTTAACAATTACTAAAATTTGGCTTTTAAAAGAATGATTTAAAAATCTAATTCCCAATATCTAGCAAAGGCAGATGGTCCTCAGTGAATATTTCCATGATTTAATTCACTTCAACCTCATTCTGGTGCTAAATCTTTCGTAGTCTGCTTTTTCGTGTGTCAATTTGTGAAATGAAACTTTACTACCTGTTTGTTTCTCATCCACTAAATGGAAACAATCTTTCCTCATATATGGAAGTATTTTGTCAAATTTGGGTTATCCTAATATTTATGACTACATTTAAAATTTTTTTTACGGTTGTAGCAAAACGAATTCTGAATTCTGAAACTGTCAATTCTGTAGAGGTAGCATATGATAGCAAAATCTTTGATTGTAGGGGTTTTTTTTCCCTTTTTTTTTTTGCAGTACTAGGGATTGAACCTGGGGCCTCATGCATGCTAGGCAAGTGCTGTACTGAGCTATATCCCCAGCCCTTCTTGTAGGTTTTTTGAGAGAAGTTGGGAACAAAGTTTGAATAGTATGTTCACAATAATGATAGGCTTGGAGGACTTCAAGATGCTGAATGTAGAGTGGAATGATTTGAAAGGTAGGATGTGAGAACCAGAAGGGACCTCAGACCACATCCTTACTTCGGAGATGAGGAAGTAAGCTCCAGGGTCTCTCAGCTGAGGCAGAGAGGTGGAGACTTGTACCAATAGTGTGTCATTAAGAAGATAAGAAGTGGATATATTTTCTGAGTAATTCGTAAAGTCTTCGTGAAGACTTGCAGAAACCTACTATTTTTATCCTGATAATTCAAATGTAAGTAGGTAGAACTTGGGTATGTGCTGCTTTTTGTTTCATGTCCATTGAGAATTACAGTAGCACACCCTGGAACTGTTTACCTGTAAAATAGTAACTATGTTATGAGATTGTACTGGGGAGAAAATGAATCAGTATGTAAGATATATTCAGCACAGTGCCTGGCGCTTATTAAATGCTCAGTAAAAAACATTATTGTCATAATAAAATTGAGAGATTAATTTTTCTACTTACATTTTTTCCCTATTCTTAGGAAAAAATAAGTCTTATATCCTCCTTGCAATCTGGGCCACAGTTTTTATCTACGCCTTTTTACCTCTATTCTGCCTGTTTTGGTTAAACGATGTAGTGGCCAACTCATTCCAAAACATGAAAAAGTTAACTTTGGTCTCTGTTAACTTAAAAACAAATGTCATCTAAGTGATGGTTGCCACCAACTACTAATGAGGATCCTGTCTTTTAATACGTCCCTTTTCAGCTTAAAATTCTTGAACATTGTTCCTATAGTCTTCCTGATACAAATCGAATTTAGCACAGTGATCTTACTTCTGCTTTTCTCTTTCCATTCCTTAAGGTTGTCCTCTACTTTGTGCACATACTTCTGTCATTTTGAACTATTTGAGGTTCCCCAGTTCTCTGATTGCCACGGTTTCCCTACTTTGGAACTTTGCACAGGGTTTTTTTTTTGTGGAGATGCACCCAATCTCTCCACGTGTGTACACACACAGACACGCACATGGTGTCTTCTTTATCGCTTGAGTAAAACTACATCGTGTTAGCAGTGTGTGTCCCTCCATTAGATTGAGCTCCAGGAGATCATGTGATGAGGACCTGCTTTTATCCTTATATCTAGAGCAACTAATCCAGTGCCTGGCTACAGTAGGTATCCAAAAACAAGTAGTTGAATGATGCAGCCTTGGGTGAGTTGATAGGTTCATATTTTTATGAGATTTGACTTGGATATATTTCATAAGAATACATGTGAAGAGCACATCAGGCTAGCAGATTGACATGGTAAGTATGCCAGCAGCCAAAACTGCCTAGATTGTCAGAAACTGCAGCCCTCCCTAAAGTGCAGGGCTAGAGTGGAATTAAATGGACCAATGCAAGTAGAGTTACGTAAGCTTATCTCTCTGTTATGTAGAACTGAGGGCCAGGCTGAGGCAAGGGGGTGGGTAGTAAGAGGGATTCTAACAGGAGTGTTAGAGGAGGGGGAGGAAGGCAATGGTCAGAATCTTAACAATCTTGTGTAGTCACACTGTCTGCATAAGAATCCCTTGCTACTGCTGTTGCTAGCTGTGTGACATAGGCAAGTTAGGTAATTTCTCTGACTTGGCTTTTTCAACTGTAAACTAGAGTCTCATTTGCCTTCTCTAGAGTGCATCTGAAATACCTATCTAATGAGGTTGGTTGTAATTTCATGGTTTATAGCAAGTACCCAATAAATGTTATCTGTTATTGACTGTTTATAGGCTGTAAATATATCAGATCGTGAGAATGTCTAAAGAAGACTATACCCTACTTGTTCATTATTGTTTCTGTAGTGCTTGGCAGTAAACAGAAGCTATTTAGCAAATGTTTGTTGAATTACTCAGTGAGGACATCAGGGCAGAGTTTTTAGAGGTCTGTGAATGTTGCGTTTTTTCCTAGAATATCTTTCAGATGAAGCCACTTCAGTTGTATTTCATGATACCTGAGAACATCTCGTGCTACTTCTTTAGATTATAACAAGGAAACAAACAAATGATAACATTAGTGGGTTTCATGTACAAAGGAGCTAATAGCTTGTCAGCATTTGAACTCCCAAAGAATGCCAGCAGTACATCCAGAGGTTAAGTTTCTGTCTGAACATTTATTCCACAGTCATAGAAACTGAAGATGGAAAAGACCTGAGGACATTTAGTCCATCCACGTGGTTGTACAAGAAAAGTGGCTGGAGCAAAGCAGCCCATTTACTTCATGCTCACAAGACAGCATTTCAGTTCTTGGAGCACAGCGATTGCAAACACTAAAATGAAGACACAATGCAAATACTCTTCACAAACCTTAAGAAAATACTTATAAATACATTATTTTCATAAAATGATTAGTGGCAAAAAGAAAAGTGAGAGCATTTTGGATTGGATGGATGGTTTAGGTGAGCAAAGAAGTAACTAAACTGCAGGTGGTGAAGTAGTTTTAACTAGAAAGCAATTTTTTCTAAAGATGGGATTTTCTGGCTTGCTTGTCAAAATATGAGTTGGGAGGAAAAGAGGCTCTAAAGTAGTTTCTTTCCTTTTATTCTCTTATCTGCACCAAGGAAGTGCGTAACTTGCTCCAAGGCTGTAATGGGCCCAGTGCTGGGAAGTCTGTTACCCAGAAGATATAGCTCTGTCTTGCTGGGTTCTTGCTCCACTTTCCACTTCTTGGGTGGGGCTGTGTGGGAAGCAGCAGCTCCCTTAAAAAGTTTGTGCAACAACAAGATTATGAATAATGGAGTGTCACCTCCAGGCACATTAAAGACCTTAACTGATTGGGTCCCTGTGGCTGCCACACTTGGCCATCCCAGTATTTCTTCCAGTTTGTCTTTATCTGTTGGAGGAATTTCATTTCTTCTCTATTTGCAGCATACACACTTTGGGACCTTTATTCTTTACATGAACCGAGTAGCCCTATGTGTTCTCGCTTACTCAGTCTTCCTCTGGTGGGAGACATAGTTTTTCATATTCCAGGTTTCCCAATACGAGAGGGTAAAAGGGAATAGAGGCCTTTCTGACCTCATGAAATGGGAGCCCACCAGAGGAGGCAAGAGCCTCCTTAGCTCTTTCTAATTTACCAGAGTACGGCCCTCCACCTGAAGGTTTCTGATTTTTTTTTTTTTAACCTGAGGAAAGGAGTTGAGAGAACAGAGGTGGAATAGAACAGAAAAGAGGTTTTCAGGAATCCACCCTTTCATGAAATCTTTTTACAAAACACAACACACTGTTCCACAAATTGCAAAACACTGTTCAATTACTACCATTGAAAAAAACCATTGTTAGTTAACATGAAAACTGCTTCATTTCACCACAAGCAATTATGGTTTTTCTTTATCCAGGACATGGAAGTATTTCAAGCAATGTTGGCAGCAGTAAGCCTGCCTTCAGCTCCTGCTGCTGCTTGCTGATCTTGGCCGCTATTTTGGCTGGCTAGTTCCTCAGAAGGTACTTGAGGAGCATGCACTGCTCTTCGACTCTGTGGATCGGCAGGGCAGTCTGGCATCTTGATTACCGCTGCTCAGAATGCCTCAGTAAAGAAGTTTAAGGTAAACCCGATATACAAAAATCCAAACTTACAAAACAGGTACATTAAGGGGTAATTGATTGCATTAAAAAAGGGATCTATACTTTACAAAAAAATTCACCTCTGGGTTCCCTTAAATAGCCAGCTTCTCAAGTACAGTCAGAATACGAATTGAGTTACAAAAATGTTCATGTACAACAGTAGGAGCATGGCTGCTATGTGGATTGAGGTACACCGGCACGACAGCCTTCTGTGCTGCGCAGACATCCAGGGGTGTTCGGGGCATGGTGGCAGAGGCTCTAGTTGCAGATGGGTGATGTCAGGGTTAGTCTTCCACAGGCAGCTGTAAATCTACTTTCGGGCCTAGGGTGAGAACATGGGAGGATAAGGTTTTTCAAAGTGAACTGTCCTTTTTTGTTTTTAGGGCTCAGCTGTTTTCCCTCATTGTTGACTGATGTGTGAGGTTGATGAAGCTTAATTTTAGAGCCCTCCTGCCTCTCTTTATTAGTATTTCTGAGTTTACCTCCATTCTCGGTTTTCGAGCCAGTTAACTCATTGCTAGGATGTTATCTAAGTGTGTTTTCTTTCCCTGGGTAACTCTGGGTAGAAATGCACTGTGTTCAGAAGTTAGGGAAGAAACTTTGTGATTGAGGCACCTTTCTAATGATCTGTGTGCTGCCTGGCTCAGTGCTGTGAACTCATTGTAGATGTTTTCAAAGTGATTGCGTAGAGAAATGAGTATTGAGAAGATAACCGTAATTGCTAAACAAGGAGATTTAGTCCTAAATGGTGTCCTTGGGCCATGGTGGGGGTTTAGAAAGTGAATCAGCTGAAGTTCAGAAAGTTTCCTCTTATCTCCAGTATGTCGCTGCCACCTGCAACGTTTCTTCCTCACATCTTCCTATGCCTGGGGGCAGCCAAACTGCCAGAGCAGTGTTTCTCCAGGAATAATTTTAGGATGCCCTGTGTGTGTCATGGGGGTGTTGGTTAACCCAAGGTTTCTTAAGCCCTCCACCAGATCCTTGTCCTCCTGTAATCTCTGTGGAATGGCTTGGCAATCAGCACTCTGATGAGTCTGTTAGATGACTCTTAAGTATGCTAATCTTTGGGAGCTGAGGTTTTGAAGTTCCCACTATTACTTTCCTTTCCACATGCCCAAGCAGTTGTACACTGGGAAAGGGATTCCGAGGCAGAGGGCAAGCTGGGTTACTTACACCAGTCTTTTGTGGGGATTAGATGGGGCATGGAGGATAGTGAGAGGTGCCAAAACCTGTACATAACTCCTCGGAGATGAGTAGGTGTGAGGATGGGAGACTGACTTGGTGATTACTGTACAGGTATGCAAAAAACAGGACAGACTCCTGAATGTTGAAACTTGTTACGTTCACAGGCTCAGGATCTCCTTTTGGGATCCTGTGGCTAATAGACAGATGACTGCTGATCTGAAAATGGCCCAGTGTGTGGCACGTGGAATACTGAGCCCTTAGTGCCAGCTCACAGGCAATAAACAGGGATGTTCCAGCTTCATCCTACAGCCACAACCTCACTTTGCTTTTCTCTCTTTTTTGTTTCCTTTATAAAAGGCACTCTCTATCATGGAGATGCGTAGCTAGATTAGAAGTGTAGTCCTATTCATTCCTTGGCCAAGTTGCCTTTCTGGCTCAAAAGTTTTGTTCGAAATGTGTGGGAATGCATTTAAAATACCTCTCTGCCTGTCCTCTGTTCCCAGTCACCACATCCCCATCCCCTTTCACAGAGGTATGTAAACATGTCCCTATTGTTAGGATGGGGCCAGAGATCCACAATTGTCCCAAAAATGTGCCTCTTCCTGATCCAATCAATCCTTGCCTGCGATGATTCTGAGTTCAGTTAATTTTAAGTATCTTCTCTCCCCAAAGTTTCTCTAGCTGTTACCTGCTCCTCACTCAGAACGTAGAGCAAATCTAGATTGGGGAATTGTGTTTAATCTGTAACCCTGGAAAATCCTATTCTGTATTAAGATTAGGACCAACAACCTAGTAAGACATAGGTATGAGTAACAATTTTATCTCTTAGTGTTAATAGTGCAGAGAAAGGGCTAAAAACCAGAAATATTACTGTGGCACCTGGTGAAAAAATTAACAGGAGCTGGGTTTGTCTGGTCAGTCACAGATTCCTTACATGGAGTTTGCTCCTGACCAGTTTGAGACTCCTGCTGTGAAAAGGTTCCTAGCCTGGAGACCTAGGGGGTGAGCTGGGAGAGCAGCTGCTGCATGGTAGGCCGAGCGAGCAGACTTGAAGACCTAGACCCCAGCTTCCCCACACCTCTCTCAGTCACTGCGAAAGAGCACTACAAGCTGTCTCAGGGCTCGGGAATGCCAGGCGCTGAGAACAGCAGGGAGCAGCGTGATCGCTTAGGACTCACAAGTCCGGTTTGTCTTTTGATACTCCTCCAGCTCCGTTTTCCTGCTCACAGCCAGCTGCAGCTCCTGGCGGATCACTTGAATCTGCTTCTCCAGCTCCGAGAGTTCCTGCAGCACTGAGTTCCGAGCTGGGTTGAGGGAGTCCGCTTTCCCGTTGGTGGTCACCGTGGCAGGGAGCTCTCTTCTCCTTGCGGGGAGAGGGATGTCTTGGTGGGTCTGGATGCCCAGCTGGTTTTGTTCTCCCTCATCACTGAAGATGTATTTTCGTTGGTTGTGATGACTTAGATTGGAAGTATTCCATACCATGAGCTGATGGGGCCCCAGGTTGGTCCTAGGAAACAGAGAGTCAGTTCAGATTCACATTCCATTCTGCAGCTCTCAAAGTGCTGTCCTCCATCTGTTGGCAGTTTCCTGCAGGGTCGCCATGGAGCTGGTGTGCATTTAGAGATGAAGTCACCAAGCCATGGACAGACTGCCTCGTAGGGCATCGTGGGGACAATAGGAGCCATGAACTCTCAACCGAAGCCCAAGGTCTTACCAAGTTTTATGCTGCTGTGAAACTGGGATTAGTATCATTTGATAAAATGGCTCTGTCTCATTCTTTTGAGAGGAACCTTAGATGCCTTTTTATTCCCTTCCTGCAGGCAAGGCTTAGAAAGCAGAAATGCCTTGAAACATCCTTTAGCTGTAAAGATGATGCTTAGTGAGAGTGAAAAATAGGTTTATTTAGATATCATACTCTTAACATCAGTCTGCTGATGGATATTACTATATGTGGCTCATGTTTAATTCTACTAGGCCTTGCTGATGCTCGCTACTTGATTGTGGGAAGACTAAAAGTACATAAGCCGCAAGTTTCAGCCAAGTGTTTTTCAGTATAGGAATGACTTTATGTGGATTGAAAGTGATAAGTCAGGTCTGGTGTTTAAAAACATCCCTCAAAATTCCACAGATCCTTGCTGGGATAATGAAAGTCAAATAGAAATGGGTTTGTAATCCTCTTTCAGGCGTACATTGTACCACCAACTGCTGTTGTGGAAAAGTGGCTGTAAACTGTAAGAAAGTCATTGCCAGCTAGGTACTGGAGGAATTGATTTTGTTTCTGAAATACACTTTGCAAGTTGGATGCAGTGAGAAGAGTTTCTCACAAGAATGGATTAGAGCCCTAAGCAGTGTAATTGCTGATTTTGTCGGGAAGAGAAGAAGTGGGGGAGGGTTTGGAGGGCCAAGGGCAAGTGGACAGATAATAAGATTGTGATGCAGTTACATGGTTGGGAATAAAACCAAAAAGACTTAATAGGATGATTCTATTTTGCTTTGCCCTGTGGTAGGTTGCAGAAGCAGCCTAATCCCTCACTCCTCCTTTCACCCATGTCCCTCTGTAATGTGACTTTGCTGCTCGTCTCTGTCAGGTTGCAGAGCTGGCTTACTCTCCTTGAATGAGGTCTGGTCTCATAACTTGTTTTGGCCGATAGAAAAGTTGGCAGTTCCAGGCCCAAGCTTTTAGGAAGCCTCACCCTCTGCCATTCTCTCTCAGATCCCTGCTGTCACAATGTGTGAACAGGTCCACTTTGGCTTGCTGATGAGAGACCATGTGGAAAGTCCTCCATCTTCCCAATTGACCCAGCTGAGGATATCAGACTAGATAGCCTTTAGCTGTTCCCCACACCCTTCCCAAGCTGGCTGCAGACATACAAACAAGCTCACCCTAACTCGGCCAAGTCTGGCTCAGATCAGTAAACTGCACCACCGATCCATGGATTCATAAGCACCCCACTGTTGCTGCAAACATTGAGTATTGGGATGATTTCTCACACAGCAAAAACCAACTAAAAATTTCTCTGGGCCATTAGAACACACAAACTACTGTGTAGATCTTTAACATTTTTCTTAGTTTTTCTCATGTGAACAAGCAAAGGACACCTGAGTTCAGTTTTCCTATGTCCTGAGCTGGGTAAAAGTCTATAATGAATCCACTTACAGCTCCACCGACTTTAGAGTAGAATTGCAGAGAACATACTGTCCTAATTTTTCTTCCAGCCTTATACTACTCTGTAATTTTTCCACATTGATAAATCAAGAACTATATAAGTAACAATCTCTGCCAACATCCACTTTTTCTCTGCGTTCAAGAAAAAAAGAACATCTGTCGCCATATATAGCCCAAATTTCTCTAAGCCTTTCCTCAAGCTCATTTTTAATAATTCATTTATTTATCTGTTATTTCACTCATTAAATAAATATGGAGCATGGGGGGATGTCAATTTGTAGTGAGCATGAGCATTTACTTTCATAGATAGTCTTCCAAGAAAAGAAGGAGAGAATTTTCAAGCCAGCAGACATAACCACAGAATGATTATTGATAGTGGGGAAAACCTGGGAGTAGAGAAGCTACTCGTTTTCTTGGACTGAACTGAGCAGACAATCCCAGTGATCAGGTAAGCTGATCCAGCCAGTCTGGTGTTCTCCAGAGGTTTGGATATCTACCTGGGAATATAATGTAGAAGAATAAGCAGGAGCTGATTCTTTTGTGACAAACTGGTTGCCAGGATCACCATGACCTAAGGATTGACATGTGGCTCAAGATGACAGATACTGAATGTAAGAGTCTAATCGGATAGAATGAGTGTTATTACACTCTTGGCCTCAGTAATGTTTAGGTTGTATTTTGTATCAAGCATCCTTCAGTCTTAAGAGTGTCACTCTTAAGTGAGTGACCAATATGTATACTGAAAATGAGCAAAATTGGTATCTGCGGTTATGTAACATTAATGTTCAATGCATCACTGGACCATTTAAAAGAAACATGGCTGTGGGACCCCCAAGACTTACTGTGTTTGACATGTTGTAGGTGTTGGATTCTAGGGAGAAGGGCACAGGAAATGTAGGTCCAAGACACTAGTACCTCTTACTCATAACAGAAGACAATGGGGTGGATAGCATGATTTGTTTTCAATTGTTTGTATCTCCTTGAGAACTGCTGCTGTCTCATTTCTCTGGGTTGAAAGTTGAACGAACAGACACATTTGGCACTACATTGAGGTGAGATAGATACAAGAATCATATCACATTCAGAAATGGGATCATTGGGTTTCTATTTCTATTCTTGCTGGAAAACAAATATTTTGTCATTGTCTTTGCTGCAGTGTCTTCTTGTGGTTAAAATTCATGTTAAAAATAATTATAGCCAAATCTATGTAACATGACATGGAACAGCTATGACGTGATTAGTCTAAGCTTGTCACTAACTGATTTGCACAGTGATGCCAGGATGCCACAGACTGAGAGGAGGCAGGGAGCGCCCACTGACTAGAAAGAGAGGCTTCAAGAGACAATGGAAATGATTCTGGCGAGCTCTGTGCAACCTGGAGAGAAAGGACTGCAGCAGCCACCAAGGAGATGTAAGCAAAAAAGAAAACAATCATGTTGTCTGCTCCCTTTTTATTCTGTTAGAACAAGAGGTGTGTGTCCCGATTTCAGAACCACCTAGAAAGTCAAGCTTTGAGCCGAGGCTGTGCTGCAGAGGCTGAGTTGCTATACAGCTGATGTCAATCTCTGAGGCCTCCAGGCACACGAAAGGACCAGGAGGGCTGCCTTAGGCAGCGGGTGACAGAGGCCACTGGGACCCAGACCCAGGGGCTTTTGTCTGCTTCGGTCACCAGGAATAAGGCAGCTATCATCCACAGGCTGGCTATGGTGAAGGTGTAAAGTGTGAATTTTCAAATGTCACTGATGCATTTAATGCATGTTACTTCCAATTAATGAAGTCTTCTTTTCTAGGGATTTCTAAGAGTGCCAGGAGACAGTAGGCAGGACATGTTTGTCGCATATTTCAAATATTTCTAGGAGTGCTGGAACAGGGACTGGAGGCATGCAGAAAATAATATATAAAATTAATTGCCTGAAATACACATGAATTATTATTATTTTGTATATAACAATAGCTAATATTTATTAAGACTTTCAGGGCTTTTATGTGTATTATTTAATTCATACAACAACTCTAGGAAGTAGGCACTTTATTTTTCTTTGTGGTACTAAGGATTGAACTCAGGGTCTTTGCACTGAGTTACATCCTCAGCCCTTTTTATTTTTTATTTTGAGGCAAGGTTTTGCTGAGTAGCTAAGTTACCCAGGCTGGGTTCGAACTTGTGATCCTCCTGCCTCAGTCTCCCAGAGTGCTGGGATTCTAGATACGTGCCACCATGCCTGGCTGTGGGTACTTTTTTATTTCAATTTCCCAGATGAGAAATTTGAAACATAGGTTAAATGACTTGCCCAAGACTGCACATATTATAGGTGTTGGAGACAGGATTGAATACGTGATGCTGCACTCCAGGCTCTACACCTGCACTTGTCGCCATGACATTATTTTGCCTTTCCTGCATTTCAGTGTCCGCACATATGTCTATATTTGTTTATTTTATGTTTTAGTTTGCTCTGTCTGTAACTACATGTATTTATATTGATTTTTATCAAATTGTCCTGATTTGATCTGAATCATTATTTAGACATAACTTCTGTTTTGAGTATGGAGTCTCAGCTACATCCCTAAACTTTTAGCAAATACAAAGACAGCTGGCAATGACATCTTCTCACCTCTTTTCCACGTGTTTGGTCTTGAAACGTTGCTGCTTTTCCTCTACATAAGATGTGTTTAATGCTCGATGAAATCTCTGGTGGGAAGAACAGATGCACAGGTAGAGCTCATTAGAAACACTTGGGTCAAGGGACAAAGTACCACTTGAGATTTAATGGAGTATCTAGTTACTGCAAACCTTGGCCTCTTTAACCAGATTTCCAGGGTTGCCTGATAATGGGTCAACATTCAGCCCCTAATCTCTATAACAAGATTTCTAAGTTATTTTTCTACCCGGAGGAAAAGCAAAGTGATCTAGTAAAAGCTTAGAAATGTGATAGAAAGAAGCACTATCATAATTCATGCATAGCTAAAGTCCTTATGCAGTTGCTAGTGAAGAGTCAAAATCTTAAGTGTGAATTTCTTGGTGACCAAGACAAAGAAAGGAAGCAGAGGTCCTGGGAATTAAAGTAATCATATTATCATAGAACAGAGAACATCACTTGTCTGCAGAGTTTTTGCAGGAGATGAAACTAGAAAGAACAGAATTTAGTTGTCACTAAACCAATGAGAGTAGAGAGAGAGAAAAAAGGTACTGCCTTAAACAAAGCAAGGAGGTCAGGGGGCAGAAATGGCAGAACTGTCCTAAGATACCTGAGTTCCCTTTGGTTCTGCGTGCCAGTTTTCTACAGGGAGACCCGCAAACCAGTATGCCTGAATGTTCAGTCTGTCTGCAGGTTTGCGTCTTCCAATGACTCCACCTGTGTGTTGCTGTCTGGATTATATGAAAGAACTGAGGTCCTGTGTGGCCTGTCCTTGGCACTAGGGGGCCTCAAACTTCTGAGCCACAGAAAAAGAACAGGAGCACCTGGAGTCACCTAAAGGGGAACAGGAACTCCAGACTCATTTATTGGGTTTCAATTTTAACAAGAAAAGAATCTGTGAGAAACAGATTTTTCATACCATCTCTTCAAGTTGTCACTATTAAGTGAAATCTAGTTTAAAATAGTTCTATTGTGTCCATTATGAGCAGCAGAGGAGGTTTATGGGAAAGGGAGGGACACTGGGATAACCCAAGAGGAAGGTGAATTCATGGGCTAGAATTGAGAGTACACATGCCACCCTTTTTACCTTGGTAATGTGCCAAGAGAAGTCTGATAACGTGTCATTTGTCAGTTGTGGTCGTCTCATCGTTTGGAACTCTGAAGTATGTGAGTACTGGAGCGAGGGGTGCGAGGCACTCACCTGACTGGTGTGCAGCCAGTATTGCAGCTTAGATTTGTTTTTGATTCGAGGTAGCAGCAGCCTGTATACTATGTGCTCACCGATGGTTGTCAAGATGGACAGACCAAATCCGACGCACAGCAGGACAAAGAGTCCAGAGAAATGTTTGATGCCCATTTGCAAAGTCTGCGACAAAACATGAAAGGCCATGAGTGCGATGAGCCAAGTGGCCTGATGCTTATTTACTCTTTTCCATTCTTAGGCTAAGATTCCTTTTCCAGACCCAAGGGAAGTGGAGATGATTCCTTGCTGTGTGCTCAGTGAACTCCACTGTTTCTCACTGTGAAAGGAACCAGCTAGTGATGGGCTGAGGGATGCTGCACAGCACAATCTCTGGGGTGCTAGGCACATATTAATCTCATTGTACAAATAATCCCTGGAGTTGTGCCAGTGTCCTGGGTCTGACTACCGTGTGAGGAGAGCGAAGGCAAGAGAGCGAATGAGAGAGAGACTGAATATGTTAAAACAAAATTTAATACAGTAAAACAGTAATACATTTAAATAAAATTTAATATGTTAAAATATTGATTTTCTATAAAGGGAACAAGCCTCTCTCAGGGCCAGGGAATGAGTAGATTTAATGAGTAGGTTTTAAGGGGAAAAGATGATGAGTTTAGTAATTTCAGAATTTAGATTTGGCAAAGAACATGGAGATCATCTAGTTCAAGGCCTTCATTTTACAGATGAGGGTATAGACCAAAGAGGTATAGTAATTTGAGCCAGGTCACAAACTTAGGCAGCCATGGAGGAGAAAGAGAAGCAACTTAATATTTATTGGTCGCTACCTTTCTGCCAGGTAAAGGTTTGGCAATGAAATAGTTATAACCCCCCATTTTATAATAAAAAAAAAGAAAATACGGCACATGCTCTTGGATGTCATGCTAAGGAACCTGGGTGGTATTTGTTTGCTGGAGGCTTTTTGTCATCATTATCATTGATAATTATTTAGCACTTAATATATATAAGACACAATTCTGAGCATGTAGAAACTTGCCTAATCTTCAGAATAATCTATAAGGGAGGGACTGTTGCTGTTTTAGAGGTGAAGAAATAGCCACAAAGTTCAATAACATTTGTAAGGTCATGGTGAGCAAGAGTTGGAGCTAGGATTCAAACCCTTTCAGTCTCTCTCCAGAGCACACACTCTTCGGTTCCTCATTTGGCTGATGTGAGTGATCTCTCATCCTCTTTAAAGAATTTTCCATATTTCATTCTCCCCACCTCTACCCACTCCAGTCTTGGAGAAAGGAGCAGTGAAGTATGGTCCATGCATTGGGTATGCTAGAAGGTCCATCTGGGGACCAGGTCTCAGAGGCTTTGGTGGGGCCCTGCTCACTGATTCTTTTTTTCTTGGTGATAGGACTTCAGACAGTGACTGTGGATCAAAGATCAGCATCAGGATCTCTGGGAAAGGAAAGACAGTTGCTGAACAAGGGCTCAGAATTCCAGGAGACTGAGACACAAGGCATGAAAATTAGGCAGGTGACCTCAGACTACAGGCAGAAGGTCAATTCTAGGAAACAGGAACACTAATCTTAGAGAAGATCTGGAGGGAAGATGCACTGGGCCCTGGGGGCTACACTGGCAGCAGGACTTTGCCTGCAACATCTCTGTAAAGTGGCAACCAACTGTATAAACTTGAGCTCTAGAAAGTACATACAAATATGTTTGAAAATAACTGTTGGCCTGTACCTATTACAATGTGAACAGGCTAAGGCTATTAGAAGGATTTAATGAGCTAATTATTGCTGTGGCTAAAGAACAAACTGGGAGAATTCATTTTTTATTAACATCATCAAACATTTAGTAAAACTCTAAGTCAATGGGCACTGCTTTCTTGTATGACAGTGCCAAGATGAAAAAAATAATGTAACTTACAGTGAGTCATCTTGTCTTTAAATACATGGCTTTCCCCTCTGTTATGCATAATAATTATTAGTCTCGTTTTCCTCAAATTACATTAGTAATACATAGGCTGTATTCAGTTTATATTATTCATTTCTCCCTTTTTAAACTTCTGTGGTTTACACCCACACACTGATAGAATTATTTTTTTAATTAGGCATTTAATATGTGTGTCAGACACCATAACACACCTTTATGGTGGTATAATAATCCTGTAAATTAAGTAGTATTATCTCCATTGCACATTTGAGGAAATGGAGGTGCATAGAGATTAATTTCATTATCCAAGATCATACAAGCTTCTATATGGGGAAGCCAGGCTGTGGATCCAGGGCTGTGTGATGCCTTGGCCTGCACTACCTCTGAAGTGTACAACATTTGCAGGTGTCCTTTTCTATCTGAATTCCCACTGTCTATTCATTGTAACAACTTGCAAAAAATTTTTGTTCCAAAACTCAGCATCTGAATTGAAAATCCACTATAATCTGCCTGTGAGCACCCCACGAAGTATTTAAACTGTGTCTGAATTTCAGTGATAAGATGCACAGCTGCTGTTGTAATTCAGCCTGCTTCCCCTAGGACCTCATTCTCTTAATATATTATGCATTAGATATGTGCATCTGCTCCATGTTATCAAGTGAAAACCTTTTTTTCTAATAAAGTGGAACTTGCTCAACTTGACAGTCATTGTTGGTCAGAGGAAAAAGAAGAGGAACAATAAACATTGAACATCAAACCTATAAAATAAATTTAGGTGATGTAGACAAAATGCTAATTGCAGTTGCAAAAGACAAGAGTAAATCACATTGAAAAATGCAATCACTACCTCAGACTCTTGTTGAAAGGTGTACAAATGAAAGCAAAAGGAATGTAAATAAAAGTAAGTTTTGAGGTTTTTCTTCACCCCATTGCTTCATCTGCAGCTTCATTTGACCACTCAGGCACACCCTTCCAGAGTCTCCAGTGTCAAAGAGTGAAGATTGTCCTAGGACTTAGCCATGGGCAAATCGCAAGCAATTACGGTTCACTTAGTCCTCCAAGCCTGTCCAGCACCCCTCATTTCATTTAGGCAATTCTTTAATCAGTAAGCAACCATTCAAAAATTTTTCGTGTTTACTTTCCTCAAAGGTACTTGCAATTGTTATGTTTAACATTTCATTTTTGTTAAATTACATTAGAAAGTATTCATTATACTGTGGAGGGAAAACATAGTTTGCATCTGATATCATACTCTCCATGCTGTACCCATACATATCCACTAATAAGCACTAGAGAACTGGAATTTTATATGCCTAAAATTTTGTAGAAATTTTTGGTGAATTGTTATAGAAAACAATACATGTATTCTGTATTGAGCATTACTCACGGATAGGTGTCTAAGAGTGTTTTAGTGATATTTAGGGAAACAGGTTAAGGTTCTTGGATGAAGTGGGAATAATTTGTTATTTTTCCCATTTAAAATGATGGAAAGGGGCTTCCACTGCCTGGAAATTTACTGACCAACATTTCTAGGAACAGACTAGATTCAGACAAAGGGAGACACCTGTACTGTCAAATGTGTGGTTTCTGCTCGGATCATCAGTCCTTCCAGTAAAATATAAAGGCCCAAATCAACAATTTTCTTCCTGCCCAGACCCTTTTTTCCATCTTGCTCAGATGGGGACATTTGAAACATCTGACAGCTGTCTGGATAAATGACTGGTTCTTAAGCCTCCCGCAAGAAACGTGATTAAAATATTTCACTCTTTGTTTGCCTTAGATGTTATCGATCACGTCCTATGCAACTAATCCTCCTTACATTCCAGTCCACATTTCCTAACATAAGGCAACGATTCAATTTCTCTGGTTCTCTACATGCATTGCTTTCAACTCTTCTCCTCTCATTCTGTCTTGGACTGAAGCTTTTGTTGCTCTTGTCCGGAGTCACCGGTCAGACAACTCGCATCAGCCATCTGTTACCTCCACAATGTCAAACCCAACAGTCAACTTTCACTTTACTGATGTCTGCAGCTAGGACACTGTTGATTCTCCGTTCCCTATTATGTTTCCCTCAGTTTCTTTTTGGGATACCCCTCTCTGTTCCTCCGCAGTCTCCTTTACTTTTCCTCTTCATCTTTCTGATCATGAACATGGGCATGCCTTCAATTTTTTGTTATTCTCACTTTCTCATCCACACTTAAGGCTTTAAATATTGCCTATATGCCAGTAACTCCAAGAATGAGGACTGTCATCCTTCAGTTCCGTACTCAGACTTTCTACTTGAGTACCTAATACATATCTCATACTTAACACACCAAAAGCAAACTTTCATTTTCTCCCTGAAATGTGTTCCTCACATGATCTTTCTTTCAAAAAACAAAAAATTCCATTCTTGCAATTTCTCCAAGCAAAAACTCTAAAGTCTTCTTTGACTTCTCTTTCATTAGCATCATGTCCCTTGTATGTCTGTTAATATGGCAGAATGATCTTGGTAGTGGACCCAGAATCTGATGACTTCTCACCACCTCCACTAACCACTCTGCTCCAAGCCATTGTCACTTTTTACCTAGAGTATTGAAATTGCTTTCTAATTATTTTCTCTGACCCCTTCAGTCTGTCTTCTATGTAGCAGCCAGAACAACCATCTAAAAATAATATGTTACTCTTGTGTTCAAGGGCTCTTGATGGGTCCCCATCTCATGTGGAGTAAATTTCAAAGCCTTACACTGGGCAGTGAGGTAAAACACAGGAAGGAATGGGTGGAGCCTACTTGGTGAAGACTTCTCTGATGGCGGAGGGGGCTGTGCCTTTCTTTATGTGTTTCCAGAAGCCTGTATAATAGCAGACTGTCTAGTGGCTTGGAGACAGCAATACATGGCAGAGAGCAGAAACCATCTGTTAACATTTATGAGAACAACATATTGTTACTAATCTCTGTAGCCTCAGAGCAGGTAGGTTGGAATTACCAGTTTGATCTAAATAATTTGCCTGCTTCTCAAGATGGGCTGAAGGCAGAAGATGATTTAAAACTGTCTTGCTGTTTGTTCTTTGATCAGCAAGTCAGTGCTTTGGGCCTGTTTCCTCTTTTGTGAAAACTGATGCTTAATCTGGTCCCATTAAAAAGACTATCATAAGTAATTTGAGACAGGTAAATAAAAATAAAAATAAGCCATAAAAATAAGAGGAACACAGTGGTAGAGACAAAGCTCAGGGTCAGGAGTCAGAAAGCCTGGTAGGAATTCTTGCTTTGCCACTTACCAAATGGGCGACCTTGGAGAAGAATCCAGTCTCTTCGTGGCATCACCTGTAAAGCTGACATGATAGTGTCCACCTCACAGTGTTGTGGTGATGATTAAATGATATATCATCAGTTATATGAAAAGTTGTAATAGTTCAATAAACATTAACTATTATCACCTTAAGGAGTGGTATAGAATTTTTTTTTTTTTTTGGCAACTGACAGCTAACTGAAGGGAAAAAAACAAAGTATTAACTTGGAAGTAAATGTGACCTACTTTGCTAAATATACAGTCAGATCTTTTTAGTGCTCTTTGAGAGAAATGTGCTCTTAAAGCTTTGTCACAGGCCTTGGGAAGATTTATTAGATAGATGGAGCAATTGGCTTCTTATAATTCCAGCCACCCAGAAACAAATGTTTTTCTTTTCCTTGTTAAATTTGAATATGTAATCCAACATGTTTCAAGCCCTTGGTCATAATTCAAAATTTCCATATTCTAATATGCACATTGCAACTAGAAATAATGTCTTCGTTTAAGAGGTCTTCTTGGCTAGCAGGAGGTGCTCAAATTCCTCATGTAAAATTTCCTCCACAAAGTCAAACAGGTTGGGCTACAACTAGAGAATTTCTTGAAAGTTTCTTGAGTTCTCAAGCCCAAAAGTCCATCGACCCCTCCAGGAGTGGGAAGATCATTGACATTGTTCCTAGTCACTTTCTTTTTAGTCTGGGATTATACAAATGTCCAGTTAATTTTAGAATGGGTGTGAATAGTAGTGTTTCTATCTTACTACATTCCTCCCATTTTTATGTTTCCTATGTTTACCTGTCTCAAATTATCTGTTAGTTTTCTTAATGTAACTAAATTGTCTAAGTTTTCACAAACTGAGACTCAAGTAAGTTTCTTGGCAAGAACAAGGAGCTCGTATTTCATGTCTTCTTTATGTACTGATCTTGTAGGAGGGGAGGTAGGGGAAGGGAATTAGTAGAATGAACATAATGTATCCTAGATGCTTTATACATTTTATTTTTTTCAATCCTCAAAATGACCCTGGGATGGATCTTTACTTAAGTGGAAAGACACAGAAGTTGCTCATGGTCATACAACTAATGGTGACTGTGATGATAACCCCATTGTAACTAATCAAAATCCAGTTGTTTCTGTGTCTTTCAACCATATTATCTGGCAGTGGGGTTCTGACTCACATCAATATAGGATTGAGAGTGTTTATTGATTACAAATGTATTTCTTTGGAACCTCACAGGAAATAAAAGAACAGGCATTCCTAGTTTTTGTAGTCCTCAGTAAACTATGCTATTAAACGTATGGCAGGGTGCCTTGGTGGATGGGTGTCCAGCCAGTGATTAAATTTGTGGACCTGTTTTTCTTCTTTTTTATTTTTATTTTTCTGGTCAAGACTAGTTGCTAGCTTCTTGAAAACACAACGATAATAAATCTCATAGAAATTGATCTTTCTTTTCTTGAGAAAAACCACCAGAGTGCTGTCTCTTTGTAAGTGTGAAAGAGTACATGTCGTTTGGTATTTTGACAGCCTTAGGTGCCTTATATGGAGAGTGGTTCTCTGTGAGAAAGAGAAGTGGTGTGACATGGCAGATGCTGGAATAAGTCCTGGCCCCACTCTTGAGAGCATGGCTTGTGCTCTGAGATCTGACAGCAGTGAGGGTCTTCAGAGAGCTGCTAATGCAATGTGGGAGCAGGTGCTGTACCCACTGGTAAACTGATTCTCCAAAGAAAACAAAACCACTAAAACTTTTTGTTCTTTTCCGTGATATACTATTTCTGCCATGACCAATCTCAAGCTACCAACATGACATAGAGGGCTAGGGAGAGCTGTGCACACATTCGATCTCATCTAGAACTAACAGGCTCCAGTATACACCTAGATGCAGGTCTATTAGTGTGTGAAGAACTTTAGGCTAAATGTTCCAGCTCTCAGTTTCTCTGCTAGGTCCCACATCTGATTTTCACAACTGAGCTTAGCTAGCGTGTCCACTATTTACCTCTGTGGAGACATGGTTGGTGATCTCTATACCCCTGAGCTCCAGAACAACACAACACCCCTTCTGCATCCTGGGGAGAGTCTGTTGAAGCCTGCATCTTTTCTGCCTGTAACATATGGGAAGACCATTCTGTATGTGTCCATCCCACTCACTCCTACTAGGGTTGGCCTGGAGTGTTGGGAGTGAGAGTACTTTCTGAGAAGGACCCTTACCTATTTGATTGGAAGACTTTTTTTTCTGAATTTAACACTGGAGTGGGCAGCCAACCCTGAAAATCCCTTGCCACTGAGGCTGATTAGGTAGGTTGGGCACTGGGTCCAGGCTTACCATTTTTTCACATGAGCCCTGAGGCTAGTTTCTGACGGAGGTGGAAGCAATGAGACGGAAAGGGCTGGACTGGATTTACACTATCCAGCCCTTTCAAACATGCTCAGGGATTTGCAGGTGCACCATGGGGAGTGGAATTTGGGCCTGTTCCAGGGAAAATGGGATTTTGTTGTGCAGCTAGTGATTAAAAGATACTCAGCAAAGAGAAATATATTTGTCCCTATTGCTACACTAAGAAGATAATAATCTGTCAAAAGTATATGAGGGACTGGGGATTTAGCTCAGTGATTAGAGTGCTTGCCTTGTAAGCACAAGGGCCTGAGTTCGATCCCCGGCACCACAAAAAAAAAAAAAAAAAAAACAAAAAACAAACAAACAAAAAACACAAAAGTATATGAATACAAGTAAATGAAAACAGTTCACCTAACACCTGGTGCAAACTGTACAATTTTCTCCCACCTACAACACTGAGAAAGAAAAGCAAAGACATATACTTTCTTATTTTTGAGGTTTTAAAGTTCTTGTTGCCTTTTTGTAGTTTGACCACTGAATCAAAACAAAGAAAGAAACATTCATTAAGCCATTTCATTTCTTTCCCCACCATGCTCCTTCACCTTGCTCCTCTGTTCAGGCTGGTAGCCTGAGTCATTGAGAGAAGAATTAGTAACACTGCACCGGTAAGAAAGCCCATGTTAGAAAACCGAGCTTCCGAAAGAGAAACAGTTCCAGGGAGTGGAGAGACAGTTGCTGGACGCCTTGAGTACAGATGAAAGAGAGAGAGAGAAGAAAGGCAAAGTTGTCTTTGGGTGATGCTGTTACAATACAGCCTCACGCAGAACCAGCTTCTTGTGGACCTCCAGGCCTCTGACCAGAGCACTGAATTCCTCGAAAGACAGCCTCCCGTCGCCATCCTTATCCATAACCATGATGGTTTTGTCCACCAGCTGCTGCAGCTGCCAGTTCTTGAGGTTGTCTCCCACCATCATCTTCAGCACTTGGAAGAGCTCCCCGTTGGAAATGTAGCCGTCTTTATCGAGATCATAGATGCTGAAGGCGAACCTCAGCTTCTGCTCCGCGTCGCCTCTGACGCTGAACTGGGAGATGCCCACGATGAACTCCTTGAAGTCCACTTCGCCACTGTCATCCGTGTCAAAGATGTCGACCACTCGCCTCACCAGCGGGTTGTTCTGTAGCTGGGACAGGGACAAGAACTCCTCCACGCTCAGGGTGCCCGATTTGTCCAAGTCCAGCTTCTTGAAACTCCTGCTCAGCCTTTTAAGTTCATCTTGGTCGAAGGGGGAGCACATCTCCTTAGGGTAACTGGCCTCGTTTCCCATTCCGGGGCGCGGAGCAACAGCTCGCAGGGGCAGAGGAGGGAGCCGGGCGGTTGGTTGAGTCAGCTCTCCGGGCTGGGGGGCTCGCGACCACGTCCAGACCTGAAAACCCGCGCGATCGCGACGGGGTGGGGCGCAGGGCAGGGCAGGGCAGGTGGGGGTGGGCGAAGAGGAGAAGGAGGGGCGAGGGGCGAGGGGCGAGGGTGCAGGTGGGGGAAAGGCGAGGGAGAGGCAGACAGCTGGGCTACCGACCTCTCTTCCTTCTCTCAGTCTCTTTGTAGGTCTCATTATGACCCCGGTTCCCCTTGAAATTATTTTCTCATTTCCTTTCCCTCTTCCCCACCTCGGAGAAAGTAATCCCCTAAATAAGCAAGGGCCACATCTGTGTTACTCACTGCAGTGGCTTGACACCCAGTGTGTGCCCCATAAATGTTGAAAGCCAGCACTCCTTATGCCTCCTTTGTAGGCCTGGTGTATTTGCTAAATAGAATGAGTGACACATATATGCCAGATTGGCATCCTCTGGACATTTTTCGGGCTGTAGATTCAGAGTTTTTAAAGAGACTGCCTAGGTATCACACAAAATTTCTTATACGGACCCCCTACAGGGACTAAAATGCCTGAGAAATACAAACAGCTGCATTCTGGGCAATCTTTTCAAGAAGCGGGAGGTCCCAAGAATGTAGCGTCTGTTGCATTCTATTACTGCAATCCATATTCTTGTTGCTTGGTGCTGGCCGCTGTCCTGCAGAGCAGCAGCGGCCGCGATGTGTCCAGAGAAGCCTTTTGTGTGTGCTGAGAGTGACAGTGGTCTCTGCTTCTGCCCTTGCTTCAACTAGATTTGTTCTTTTTGTTGAAGATTAATCTTACAGGCTTTCTCACATCCCTTGTTCCTTTAGGAACAGCACATCAGTTACTCTAAATGCACAAGAAATAAATGTAGTCCAAGAGCAATGTAGTTCAAAAGAACTGGAGGGCAACCTCAGGCCACTAAATCAAACTGAAAGGGGCTAATGCTCTCTCACTTTAGAAGATATTTGAACATTCTGTGTTCTCTAGTTCAGCTAAACGATCAGTCTGAAGGTAACCACTGAAACCAACACAACTAACCCACTGGATACTTTATCGTTAGGAATAACAATTTTAATATTCCTGTATAAGAAAATGATTTTTGATTTATAAGCAATGATTTATTGATCTTTAAAAAAAAAGCTGATCATGAATAGTAAATAAAAGCTTTTCCACGCAATTAAACTGTAATATTATACCAGGAATACACTTTATCTTACCTAATTGCCTGCTTTATAAACAGGGTGCAAACCTACTGCATTTGCAATGTTAAAGGGTTCACCTTAATTTGTGTTTCTGGTGCCCGGGTGTATGAATGCTACCAACTATTCTGCTCTATGTTCTTTTTAGAGCAAAAGACCTCTGTGGACTCCGGGGGTAGACATGGAGGCCCTGGAGGGTACGGTTCTGAAAAGTCAGAAGTGTCAGGGGCGGAACAGAATTCTATTCCTGCGTGCATATGGGCATGCAGGGTGGCTTAGAATCACTGAAATTATGTTACTGGCCCAATCTTATGTCTTTAATCAGAGTGTAGTCCGATTCTTGGCTTGAGGTAAGAGAAAATGCCTCTAAGAAGCTTAGGAAAAAAGGTTTGTTGGAAGAATTTTGCATATCTGAAATAAAAGCTGAATGATCCAGTCTGAGGAAGGGTGAAGATTCGGTTTGGTGTAAGGAGTGATTGAAAGCACAGCCATAGGTCTGAATGCATAATTACAGGGCCCAATGTGAAATGAAAATGCAAAACCTTTTGTTTGAAAATTATTATGCCTTTCAAGATGGCCATCACAGAGCATTAAAACAAGTATGTGTGATGTGTGGGCTGCATGCCAGTGAAGCTGGCCCTGCAGAGACTTAGGCTCCTTTACCTCTCTTCATCTCTCATCTGTCTTTCTCTCTGCTTTACTCTCTTCCACGGTAAAGCAGCTTCTTCCGCACGGTAGAGGATCTAACCACTGACTGAGTTCAGGTTGAAACCTGGGAGTTTTTATTATCAGAAGAGACTGCCACAAATCCCAGGCTCTGTTGAGTTCCTATTCTTGAGTTATCAGACTTGGCCTATAATGCAGAGCAACTTTTATTTGAGTCTTATGGCTGGAGTTGGGGTGGGTAGTGGAAGTTGGGTAAGAAGAATAGGTACTAAAAGAAGCATTTGCTTTTACTTGTAAGAAGGAGTGGTGCCGAGCAGATGGAACAATTGCTGGATGGCATACGTATTCATTAACACTGATTCCATGGGAAGGAGGAAGCGTTTAGTCTGCAGAGCTCACCTCAGGGTGGCCAAGTGAACAGGCCATAGAACTTGCTGTGGCTACCACAGGCCTCTGCTACCTCACTCATTTCTGCCAGATCTATCTTCTTATTTACGAAAAAAATCCCTTCACCTCTCTGTAGATGGAATCAGTATTTTAACTGCAGACACTAAGGTGAATATTATAAACTAGGTTGAAACACATTAGTAAGTTGTAAAGTTAGGTTAGTGGGTTGCAACCAGCATTAACACAATAGAATAGGAGGTAATTGAGCTGAAAAATGTAAGTAAGGGGAAGTTAATTTCTCTATTCATTAAACTGTTGTTTTAGTTATTTGCCATACACTTTATAAACTAATATAGTATATGCATAGTAAAAAAAACCACTATTATTCTGGGTTACATGTGATGTATGTTTTGCTATGGATTAGGGTAAAAAATAAAAGCAGTCTGACAAATGCTATGGAACATTTGTGTTATAGGCTGATGCCATGAGAATAATTTAAAAGCAAAAACATTTTTTCCCTATGTGATTCTCTCTGATGTCATGTGGGCAATTTGTACAATCATCTACAGTAATATGGTCCAATCGAGTGTGCACGTCAGGAAACTTTTATTAGGGAAGTGATGGTGGGGTTGAACTCTCAAGGAACAGAGGAAATTAACTAGGTGTTGTGGGAAAGGGGTAAGTGTTCCAAGCAGAAGAACTTCCACGTGTGAAGGCATCGCGGTAGGAGGAGAAAAACAAGTAGGAAGAACCTGAAGCAGTCCCGAGTGGCTGAAGCAGGGAGGTCGAGGCAGCACAGCAGTGTCAGATGAAGTGGGGTCACGCTTTGACATGCCCCAGATACTGAAGAGAGGGCAGCTTAATTTACAAAACATCACTTAGTCGATCGCGTTTCAACATGTGAGACAATGAGGTGTTCAGGGACGGTCCCTGTTCAGAAAGCTTTCTGAATCTTGAGTAAATTAAGGCACATATCAGTTATAATTATAAATTATAACAGAAGATGAATAAAAGGTGTTATCAGAGAAGTAAGGACATAGGGCTGTAAGAACTCAGAGAATTGAGAAATTACTTTTGCTGGGAAATAAACCAAGGAGTGAATGAGTGATTTACTTATTTGTTTCTAGAAGTGTTTGATCCTGGTGGAGACAAAGCAGACAAGTACCATGACCACAGAAGTGGGAAAGAAGATAAGTATGAATTTCAGAAAGATGCTTCAGTGGGGCTGAAATACTTGAGCAAAGTATTGGAAGATACGCTGGAGGAAACTAGACCAAAGAGGGTGTGGAATGTTTAGCTAAGATTTTTGGTTTCTATTTAGCAGAGAAAGCACAGGATCTAATAGAAATTATACTCTGGAAAGATTATCCTGGAATTGTGAAGGGTTATTGACCAGATCAAGGGACTGGCAGTTGGGAAAACAACTAGGAACAATGCTGACTGCATGTACTTGTCTGGAAAACGAGGGGTTAAGCTAAGATGATAGAAGCACGAGAAGTGGAAGGCTGCATATATTAAGTTGCTAGGGCTTCCATAATAAAGCATCACAAATGGGCTGGTTTAAACAACAGAACTTTATTGTTTTCTAGTTCTGGAGCCTAGAAATCTAAGATCAAGGAGTTGGCAGGGTCATGCTCTCTGTAAAACTTTCAGGGCAAACTTTCTTTGCCTCTTCCTCGTTTCTGGTGCGTTGCCAGCAATCTTGCCATTTCTTGTTGCTGTAGTTTGGATCTGGGAAGTTCCCCCAAAGGCCCACATATTAAGGGCTTGGTCTGCAGCTTGATCCCGTTGGGAGCTGGCAGAACCTTTAAGAGCTGGGGTCTAGCAGGGTGGCCTTCAGGTCACTGGGGGTGTGACCTTGAAAGGGACAGTGGTACTGTAACCTCTTCACCTCTCACCCTCCTTTGTGTCTCAGCCACGAGATGAGTAGATCTGCCCCTCTTAGCACAGCTCATCATAATGTGCTGCCTCACCAAAGGCCACAAAAAGCAACAGTGCCAGCCAAACAACCACGTACTGAAACCTCCAAAATGAGAACCAAAATAAACCTATCCTTCTAATAGGTTGCTTATCTTGGTCATTTTATTATAGTAATTGAAAGCTGATCAACACACTTGGCTTGCAGCTGTGTAAATTCAATCTCAACCTTCATTATTACCTGACATTCTCCTTGTATGTCTCTATTTTTGCATGGTAGTTGTCTTCTTATCACAAGACTAGTAATACTGGATTTGGGTCTCACCCCATTATAATATGACCGCATCTCAACTAATCACATGTATACTAACCCTATGTCCAAGGCAGACCACATTCTGTAGCGCTGAGGTTAGGACCTCAGGATCTCAAAAGCATCCTTTCTTGGGGATACAATCCTATAATACTAGAACAGAAGTCTTACAGGCGCCAGAGGGAGGAGGCAGAGGTGAGGCTCCGAATGAGGATGATTTGGGTTCCACAGCTGCCAGCTCTATGCTTAAATGTCATGGAAGTCACCTAGATGTGGGCTGAGAGAGACACCCTGTAAGGGCTCCAGGGCTCCCCACGATGCTGCCATCTAGTCCAACACATTCTGAAATTCCACCACCTCTCATACCTCTCATAGCCATCACATTGGGAGAGTTTTCTCAGAAGCAATTTACTTTTAGTTTTTTTGTTTTGTTTTGTTTTTTGGTTTTTTTTTGGTTGAGATTCACTACGTACTTCAGGCTGGGTTTGAATGCACTGTGTAGTCCAGGCTGGCCTCAAACTCTCCACACTCCTCCTGCCTCAGCCTCTCGAGTGCTAGCATTACCGGCATGTGCCACCACACCCGGCCCTCAAAAGCATTTCTCAGGGCAATTTCTCACATCCTTAGATTTGGTTAAAGCCATTTGTGAGCAACAACAATGTCCCTTCTGATATTTTGCGACTCCTCACTTCAGAGCCACTAGATGGCAATCTTCACCCATTTCCATGCTTTCTTCTGTGCTCTTCAAACTGCAATCTTCAGAGCCTTGGAGGCAACGGTCTGCACAGGGAACAGGGATCTGGGAAGAATCCCATTTCTTGAGATCCCCCACAGACCTCTGTGCACAGAAGTCGAAAATAATGGAAGGAAAATTCTCCCTCACAATAGTCCTAATCAGTCTGAGCACTGTTCATACCTTTCAGTTGCAGAGTAAATAGCATTTTGTAAATATTCATGAGTTCACTGAATTTAACTAAGAGAAAAGCAGGAACTATTAACAGTATGTGGTCTTGGATGTAATTTAAGCTCAAGCATCTCTAGCATGTAAAAGAGAATGCCCTTATTCCATGAGATCTATTTACTTTTTCATTAGTAAAAGCAAAAGGAACACTTGGAATTATCTTTCCTTGTATCAGAATTCAAACTTCCAGCATTTATGGTAACCAGAGAAGAACAGAGAAGCAAAAGCCCTACTTTGTTATGACATGGGGTGAGAGGATGCAAGCCTGGGGAACTGCAGGTGCTTGGCCCGCCCACAAGCAGTACGACTTTGAAATACCATTGGCCACTTCTATAGAAAATAGTTACTGTTGTTTCTTTAAAGATCTGTCTTATGTGCTGCCTAATGGTTTATACAAATCTCTTCACCTTTTCCCACTCAAACCTAGATACTGAGTCAGAAGAAAGAAAAAAGTACTATAAAAGCTGTTTAATACAGAGCTTTGCAAAATAGGAAATTCCAGAATTGTGTGTTTCTCAAGTCCTCCCATCAGAAAGTAACAGAAGTAAGCAACGAGTAAAAGATAGTTTACATTGTACTATAGTTTACATTGTAAACAATGTAAAAGATAATTACATTGCAATTATATAAGATGCTCCTGCTCTTTTGAAGATGGATCCAAATGGGACAAAAAGGAGGATGCAACAGTTGTAATTTCTTGTGTGTTGTCACTATTCACCAAATAATTTTGCTTCTTTGCGTGTAGTTTTATACTTCTGGGAGGAAAGGAGAACATTTATTAAACTAGGAATTTTCCGTGAAAGATTGTATTAAAGTAGACTTCATACTTTCAAGCAGGGCCCATTATTAACTCTTGGTTTTGAAGGAGAAGAGCTGAAACTTTAGAAGCTACGTAGCTTGCATAGATACACAGTGCTGAGCTGGGAGTCAACTCTACTATGTCCATTTCCAGAGTTGAAATGCTGTGTTGTTTCAGACTGTCTTCCATATGAAAAGATATACCTGCCCTTCAGAAGGTAGCAGGGAAGCTACAAGACAGAACACAGGGAAAGTTAAAAGGCATGTAATCCATGCAGGGGGTCTAGGTGTGGCTACCTAACAAGTGGGCCAAGGAAGGTGGTAAGCTATGACTTCAGAATTCCTGGGGCATCATGAATGGCTGCATTATCTTTGGAGCGGAGGGGTTAATTTCTTTGTCTTTCTCATACTTTTCCTGGAGGGTTCTTCCATGTGGTCTTGTTTGTATCATTTCTCTACTTTACATCTTCCTCTATTGATGCCACAGTGGTGGTGTGGAATAGGAGGTTTGTTCACAAGTCTGTCTGTCCTGCTTGTGAGCCCTGTATTCATTTCTGTATTGGCTGCACCTGACAGGGGTCTTGGCACACAGAGTTCAATCAATACATGCTTGCTGATGAATGGATGAATAGAAGAATAAATGAATGAATAAATGAATGCATGAGCTTCTTCTGGTAGCAGAGTAGAGGAAGGTGAGGCCTTTCTAGATTGGCTTCCATTTTTTCATGCCCAATTCTACTTAAGATCATAAAAGGACAATGTATAGTTTTGCGCTTTTTCAGGTTTCCAGAAAGCACTACCTGGATAGGTTCCATCTGACCTTATGCTTGGCTTAAATATTAAACCCAATTACTTAGGCTTTTTCAAGGGAAGCACTCAGCTGTCAGGGTGGCTCCCAACATACACAGGTTTTCGATTTAAAGCAATCTACAGTCATAAACTCTCCTTGCCTCGCCATAACTTTCATCAGGTTGAAAAGCAGACAGTGACATTTTAAATTGAAAAGGGAAGAGGTGGAGATGAGAGGGGCAGGAAGGTGCTGAGACGTGACCTAGTTGTCAAGAACAGAAAAGACTGCATTAAAACTCGTCCCCCTCCCAGTGTGCTAACCATTCATTGCCTTTGGGTTTTGAATATAAATCAAAGATAAATTGGATGGAAAACTGGCTTTAAAGATTTGTGCTATGACTTGTATGCTCTGCCTTGCTGTTTAATGTATGGTGGACTAAATCTTGCCTTACCTCCTCCCCCGAAATTAACAGAAAATGGACCTGCTCAGAGAAAATTTTTGCTCAGTGAACAAGTATTAATGGGTGAACAAATACTAACAGATATATATTCTGGTTATCCTTGGGAGTCAGACTGGGGCAATGTTTAGGAATGAAGAGGCCAAGCTGGAGGCTCTGTATCTCACTGTCCTTTGTATTATTGCAAGATCCATATCTTCAGCTACATAAGCCAGGGCTCCTCTAAACAAACCTACTTGAAATCACTGCATTTCTTTGCTGGCCATGCTCTACAGCCCTTCTATTTAAGGCAAAGAACCAAGTTCAGAAAATTTAAGCGTTTCACCAAAGGTCATGTAATTAGTTCACAGCAGAATCGGGACAGATATAACTATCGTGCATTCGGCACCTACTATATGTCAGGTACTTTTATATGTATTATGTCTGTTCCTTGTTTCAATCCAGAGACACAGAATATCATCTCTGTTTTGCAAATGAAAGAACTCAGTGAGGTTAAGTGATTTGCATTTATGACATTTTGATGTGCCATTTTGATGTGGTTATTTTGATACCATGGTTATTTTTATTTTTGCACCTATACAGTGCTCCTAAATAACACACCATTTAAACTTCAGCTTTTAAAATTGTTTCATAATGAGCCTACCACACTTTGTCACTCCATCTCTGCCCTGCAGTTCCATCTTGTAGGAGGTGAAGTTTAAGGCTCCAGAAGGCCATGGATAGGAAGGGGTAAGAAGAGATGAGAGGCCATCTTGGGGCTGGTGGTCAGGAATGGAGGCAGAGGAGGGGTGGAGTATGTTCAGGAAAGAGCCAAGTGTCCTCTTATGCTATTTGTTTTTTGAAAATAGAAACATCGAGAAGTTTAATTTTTTACTTTTATACTGTTTCCCATACTTCTTTTCCCATCTCGTCCAACCAAGGAAGTCCTAGTAATGGTGCAACAAGATTTACATTCACTGAGGCTCAGAAGGTTTAGCAGTTTTCCCAAGGACTTCCAGCGGCTGCCTCCTCACAGTAACAGTAGAGCCAGGGCGGTCCAACTGTTAAGACTAGGGTCATTCCGGTGAGCTTGGTTGCAATTCTCTCTCCTGGCCAGGGCTAAGCAGGTCCTCGGTCCCAGCTGGCTGGATCCCTGTCTGGAGGGGCAGGGGCTGCACAGGCACAGGCTGTGTGTACTTTCCCGAAGCTGGCTCCATTCCGCCTTCATTGGTCACAAGTGGCTGTGCTATACGTACCTTTCCTTTCCAGATCCACTCTCCAACTTGGAGCATTCTTTCTTGCACCCTGAGAAGAGACTTCTATGGACCTCAAAGACAGACTGCCTTCACCTAAGCCAGTGGTAGAAAATGGGAAGGTAGGGAGACCGAGGAGGGCATAGGGCATTTATTCCCCAGCTTGCTTCCATCCAGGGCACCGTGGGATGACTGTCCACAGCTCTTAGAAAGCCATCCACTGTGCCCCTCAGAGTTCTGGGGATGGCTTTTTCCATTCTTCTCCCTCAGCTTAGGCGTGGAGATGATGGCTCCCTCACTTTACCCACCAGGGGAGACAGCACTATCTGTGCTGGTTTCCTTAAACCATGTGTTTGCAAATTGTTTTCCTAAAACTCTCCTGTCTTTTTGAGTATGCTGTCTGTTCCCTGCCAACACCACTGCTTCTTTCTTCTTGCCTTGCCCCATTTAAAAAATGCAATTATTCAACCATTATTTTAAGGAAACATGCAAAAAAGATGTCTTATCATATGTCTTAATAATACCTTGCAGAAATTTGGGAGCTAACTAAACTGTGATCTGTTGTCTTCCTTCCCTGGTTTGCAAATAACAGATTTCATGAAACTGTTGTCTTGGAACTCTTAAATTCAGTTGAGGACTAGAAAAAAGTTGCTTTTTTTTTTTTTTTTTTTTGCTGAGTCAAAGGAAGATGAGGGGAATTTACACTCTGCCATATGTTTTTCCTGTGGAATTGATCGACAATGAGTCCTCTGTGGCAGAGGCCCAGTCCTGCTGGGGAGACATCTGAGGTCAATTTAAAATTCCTATCTGAGAATTGCCAGAGTCTGGACCTGCAGTTTCCTGGGTGATGCTGGGGAACACATAAAGCCCTGGAATTTTTTTCAAAAATGAATTTATCCTTCAGAGAAATTGCAGCGAGACAGCTCTGGGGCTGTAAAGAGAAGGGAAGTGAATAGATCAAGGTTCTCATGTGAGGCCAAATATTAATGTGCAACCACCAGGAAAAGGGGAGAAAGTATCTTTTATGTTTTAGTATTAGGCGACCATATAATTCATTATCCAAAGTAGGATGTTTTTCAGATTGAAAGAGGGAATTTAATCGCTTTGCGGCAACAGACACATAGTGGGATTGTACCTGGCAAGATGGATATAAAGTCAGAAGTAAACGGGGCAAAGAGTATCTGTCTGCTGGGAGAGGTGCCATCCAGAGCACACCTGCTTCTGCTGCACTGTTTCTACCCCCCGAATGGGGCGGTGGGAGGGACGCCCATGATCATTGGCCCTGTTACCTTATTTCTTCCTCCCCCAAAGCCACTGAGAGATGAAGAAGCCGAGCCTGCACTGAACGAAGCAACTTTCCTTGGTTGGTGGAAGGGACGGGTTTCGGACACGGCTTGTCCGATTTAAAGCCAGCCTTATTCTCTGCACGAACACAGCCTCGGAGTGGCTGATATTTGAGGCACGGAGAAGGCAAATGAAGTGCTATCGGCATGTTTTATACTTTTGACCTTTTCTGGGGGAAGGAGAATAAAAACCTGGTGGAGACTCTGTGGCGTACAGGTATACTGAGCAAAGGGAAATCCAGCTGGCAGAGGGTCTTCACAGAGGACACCCCACTCAGCCAATGAGCTAGAGACTGCTTTCAATTAATTACATTCTATGTTTAGGTTCTGAAGTTATATCTTACTTTGTTCAAGACAGATATTCCAGTCATTACAGAAGGCATGTTTTCCTGTGTAAATGCATACAATAAGCATCATCAAACAGTTTCTTATTGCGTAGACCGGGATATGCCTTAGTGAAGTACACCATCCTTGGGAAAGAACTGATCCACATGTGTCAATAACACTCCCTGAAACTGGGCAGTGGAGGGTCACCCTACTACTTACAGATGCAGGATGATACCTGAGCTCTCTTTTACTTCTGTCTCTGGAGTTCTACCTTCGGACACATCTTTTCTCCTTCTTCTCATTCCTACTTCTTTCTCCCTTCAAAATTCAGCTGATCTGGGAGGTTGGCACCCAGAGTTGTCTCAATCACCACAGCTCGATCTGATTACAACCTCTAAGCCAATACTCCGAGCTCATGAGATCAGGCAATTCCCGGCTGCCTTTCCTCCAAGTTTGACTTGTTAAACACCATGCGTTTCAAGGGCGGCGGCCCCATCACTAGTTCTAGGGGGTGAGTCGTGACTGGTCTAATCCATCATGGCGATCCCATTTCCTCACAGGTGACTGGTTTAGGTGTAGGCAGAGAAATCTGATGGATGGCCTCTGGGAATCTTTCCTTACTTTGCAAAAGAAACACAGGAAAGTACCTGAAGAAATCTATGAATCATAGGAGGCTTCTTCTGGATGAGCGAGAGGAAGAATTAGTGCTCCTGATGTTTACTATTTACCGCATCAGTTTTCTTTCTAGGCAGTTCCATAAATGATCTCCTAGTACTGGAGCAAAATGGCAAGGCATGTTTCATCATACCCATTTACAAAGAAGAAACTCAGACTCAAGGGCAGTTAAGTCGATCAGCTGTTAATGGTAGAGCCAGGATTCAAGTCCAGAAATGTACAACTTCAAATTTATTGTGCTTCGTGTTAGATACTTTAACATTAGAATAAACATGGCATATATTTTTGTTAGTAGTTGTACTCATCTGTCTCCAAACACACATTCCCTTCTATGTGCTTAAGTGGAACTGGCTTCTGAGACTGCAGAGCTCTGTGCATCTTACACATTTTTTTCGTTCCTGTTAGCTAGGAAGATCACTGGCCTGGGAGTCAGATGGTCCCTTCGGCTGACTTCTTCATCTGATACTCCTATGAAATGGTACTAGTCTACAGATGTGAAGCAGGGAGGTGAAAATCATTCATCTATACTGGCTTTCAGGACATGATTGAGAGCCTCCTTTTATCTAATACCTTGCTGTTAGTTTTGAATCAGTTACAGATTTTAGCTCGAGTCAGTTATAGTCATTACAAATGGTGAAAAACATCAAGTGATTGTTATTTTGCACAATTTAAGCAACTGGTTCATTTGCTTTGCTGGTTGAATAAACTGACTGGTGTAAACTCAACTTTATTTCTTTTAGGAAAAGCCATGCATATTTCTCCAAATAAAGATAAAAGTGCCTGCCTCACACTGTTGTAGTGAGAACCAACGAGTTAATGTCCCTACTGCAGGTCTTATCACATGGTAGGAAACAGAACATGCATGTTCCCTACTTCCTTTGCTTCCTTTGACTCTTTTATCCATAATCGTCTTCTCAGTGAGGCTTTACTCTTCACCGTTATCACCAGAATAAACTGCTTCTACCCTGGAACATATTTAGTTTACTTGTGTATTATATCTATTATATATTGTCTTCCAATAGAACTCAAAACTCCTCCAAAGCAGTCATCTTTATGTCTTGTTTGGTAGTACATGCAAAATACCTACAACAACGTCTGACACATAGTGGGTTTCAGTAAATATTGTTGGATGAGTACATCCATCCTTCTATGTGGCCTGTTTTTGGCTGCAGCTTCTGTAGGCTGCAAAAAAGTGGAGGATATAAATTGTGTGTGTGGGGCCTCCCGAGGGTTTTCATTGATTCACAAATAACAGCACTCCCTCAACAGCTATGAAAAACAATATAAGAATTATCCAGAGAAGGAATATTTTTTGCCTTTTGCAAACATTGCTGTTATTCACTGTCTTTTTTCAAAATAAGAATTAATTTATAATTTATAATTGAAGACAGAATAACTTATTTTTCCTGATTGAAAAATTTTTCAACTCATCTTATGTTTCCTTTTGTTTATGGTAGCTAAAAAGATCACAGGTAACTTAATTGTCAAGGGCACTGACTGGCTTGCCTCAGCTTCTATCTGTCTATCTATCCAGTCTGTCATCTACTTGTATTAATTTCCTAGTGCTGCTGTAAAAATTTTCACAAATCAGATAGCTTAAACCAACAGAAATTTCTTCTCTCACAGTTCAGGAGGTCAGAAGTCTGAAATCCGGGAGTCAGCAGTGTTTATTTCTTCTGGCAGTTCTGAGGGATAAATCTATTTCTCTCCTAGCTTTTTGTGACTGCCGGCAATCCTCAGCATTCCTTGGCTTGTAGCTGCACATTGTAGTCTCAGCCTCTGCTGTCACGTGACCTTCTTCCCTATGCATCTGTTCACATGGCCTTCTCATACAGAAACCATCTGTGGATTCAGCACCCACATAAATCCAGTACACTCTCATCTTAATTTATTGCCCTTTCAAAGACTCTATTTCCAAAGAAGGTCACATTCTTAGACTCCAGGTAGACATGAATTTTTGAGGGGGACAATATTCAATCCAGTACAGTACCAATGTCACTCCTGCTTGATGTTCTTACCTTCTACTCCCCAGCTTCATCTCAAGTATATTGTTCAGTTTCTGTGATTCATTTATTCAACAATTGTTCATTGAGTGCCTACTACATGAGAGTCATTGAGAATGCCAGAGTTCTTACAGTCTAACAAAGAGATCTACCTGAAACAAATTTATTAAATATATGTTTAACAATAGTGAAATTTATAAATCATGAGCAAGTGCTATGAAAAATGTGAGATATATGAGATTTTAAAGAGGGATATGATTGAGATTAGTTAGCATTTATCAGAGTCTGAAGAAGATTTTAGTCAGGAGTTTATAATAGGATGGGATTAGCTGAGCAAATGTTGGGGGGTATTTGAGGGGGCGGAGGCAACAGGATGTAAGGGACCCCGAGGTGGGGAGACCCCTGGTATATCTTTATCTACAGTGTCCACTGTGGTGCATCTGTAATCAGTCAGGAAGAAAGTGGCATGAGATGGGGCTGAGGCATGGGCAGGGCAGGTCCCTCTGGGCATTGTAGACCATGATAGCATTTTAGATTTTGTTCCAGTGAACACAGGAGGCTACTGCCATCTCCTAGCAGAAGAGTGGCCTGCCACATAGAAAACTGGCAGAAAGCAAGAGTGAAAACAGAGACCAGATAAGGGACTACTGTAGTGGTGTAGGTGGGGGATAGATAGCTTGAACCAGAGTTAAGATAGATGAAATGACAATAAATGAGAATACTTGAGACCTATTTTATAGAAGAAGGCTTGCCGGTAGATGCAGACAGTGAGGTACGGATAGAGACCTGAAGGGTCCCTGTCAGATTCTGAAGTGAGTAACAAGATGCATGGAGGTGTCACTACCAAGACATGAAGGACAAGGGGAAAATCAGATTTAGGGGAGAAGATCAGCACTTCGATTTTGAACAAGTGAGATTTGAGACTTCAAACAGGAAAGTGAATGCATGGCTTGGAGTTCAGAAAAATGGCCCGTATTGACAAATTTGGGAATTCTTTGCAAATAGAGAATATTTGGAGCCATTATTGTTGGCTTTAGATTTTTTTCTTAATATGTGGATGAGGACTTTGTACTTTTTTTTTTTTTTTTTAATAGTGCCGGGGATCGAATTCAGGCCCTTGTGCTTACAAGGCAAGCACTCTAATCACTGAGCTAAATCCCCAGCCCCTGTACTTATTAATTGACTTTTTTTTTTTTTTTTGCCAAGAACATGTATTGGTACATTGTATACATAATGATCACATTCATCATGGTTATTTGTACCTGTATATTATGTATCTTGGTTTCCCCCTCTCTTCCCCATCCCTCCCTTCTGCTCCCCCCTTCCCTATTTACAGCAGGTTTATTTACATTTTTCCATTTTTTCCCTTTCCCCTTTCTTTCCTTTTCCCCTTCCTTCTCTTCTCCTTCTCTCTTTCTAGTTCTCCTCTCTTTTGAGTATTATCTTTCTTTTACATATTGTCTATTATACCCCTTTGTCCTTATTTACACTTACAGTTTCTCATATCAGAGAAACAATTTGATGTGTACTTATGAGTGTCTGATTTATTTCACTTAAGAGTATGTTTTCAAGGTGCATCCATTTACCTACAAATGTCTCTAGAAAAACCACATCTTCTTTAGCCATTCATTAGTTGTGGCTTCTATTTTTTAATATTTGAACCTATGGCTTTGGTTACAACTTTCAGTCTCCTATTTTAATCACCCAAATTTTGCCATATTTTTTAGGCTTATTTCTAATTACACTGTGAAAACAGAGTACTTCAATAGAAATAAGTAGATTTTTGACTATTCATGTGCCTTGGGAAGATAACTTATTATCCCTGGATATTAGTTTCTCAAATAAGGGAATTTATTATTTCCAGTTTTAAAAATCTATGATTCTGTAATCTAAGTATTACTGGTTAATATGTATTTAATTTTAAACCCACAAAAGATTTATTTCTAGTCACCTGTGGGAAGTTAGCAAAGCTTTGATTAGATTTTACAGGATGTTTTGAAGTCCACATTATAACCAACAATTAATGATTAAACCAAACAGTGTTAATGTGTTTGGTTTACATATTACTACTCACATACTACTGTTATAATTTAGTCTCACATACTACTGCTATAATTTAGAACAGAATTTCTTCTGCACTTGTGGATCTCTATGGTATGGGAAAATGTAGAAATGTAGACATCTACTCATCAAAATCACATCACCTTTAAATCTAAGACAAACATGTAAATCCCTATAGGAATGGTAACCAAGCAAAGTTAGAGATAATCCAAATAGTATAGAACATCCTAGTAAATGAAATAGCCTGGTCAGTGATGATGAACCTTTTAGAGCTTTCCATGATACAAACAGCCTGCTGTGGCACACACACTGTAGGTTCAGCACACCTGGCCTAGATTATTGAGTATGAGGCACAGGCAATAACATTTCCTTACATTCTTTAAGGTAAAGCTACATAAAATATCAATATTACCAATGCTATTTCCATACCTCAGTAACAGCAAAACTTCTCTTGCCACATGGAACCATCTTGTACCACTTGTCATGCAGCACATCCATAAACCCATGTGATTTGTACTGACTGATCAACTCGGATATATTGGAGGTCAGTGGAGAGTTGGGCGGGAGGCCAATGCCATATCCTAGGAGAAAATACAATCTCATATGAGTTTTTCACATGGTTCCTGAGAGGTTTCCACCATACTTGTGTGATAATGTCACTGAGTTTGATAACAAGGGCATGGGGAATTTGCACTATCTTTCTTTCAGAGGACTTAAAGATCTTTTTAGGAACCATCACCTGAAGAGCAGCTGTATCTCTGAGAGGATGTGATGAGTCTACAAAAGACGCTGGGCCTTGCAGTGTAGTAGTGAACTATTTATTGCAAGTCTTTTGCCCTTACTTTCAAGATATGTTTTAGAAGCAATCTTTCTGGTCTTTACCAGGCATAGGATTTCTATTCAACTGTCCCGGGATCCACCCTCTGGGTTTTAAGTACACAAAATTAGATTAATCATAATATGCAGTTTATGACATTCTCTTATTGTTAGTACCTAATCCTCTTAATGTTTTGATTTATTTTGTTTATCTTTGGATAATGATATAAGACCATGCTAATATATAATACAGCATGAAAACTAAAATATCATGAGCAACTTTTAATAACTAACTTCAATTGTAAAACAAAAGCTGTGGTTATATCAAGTGTTGGAGAAGATGAGAATCAGTAAGATCATATATACATTGCTTATTGAAATATGAATTGATATACCATTTGGGAAAACATTCAGTGTTATTTTGTGCAAGTGAATATTCACATACTTTAAGGCTAACAATTCTGCTCCTAAGTATATTCCCAAAGAACTGCTCCACAGATACACCAAGAAATATGGTTAAGAATGTCAGTAGGGGCACTGTTAATGATAGCAAAAACTGGAAACAACCCAAATGTGCTTTAACAAGAGAATGGAAGATAAAAGGTGGAGTATTTACATAACAGAAATGTTATATAATGTAAAATACAAGCACTAAAACGAGATGCAATGACATGGATGACTCAGAAATATGCTATTTAGTGAAAAACTGAACACTGAGTTGGTCCCAAAAGATTACTTGTGCTAAGAATATACTATATAAATGTAAAAACATTCAAAACAACATAGTATGTTTTTAGAAATACATACGTATGTGATGAAACTATACTTACAAAAATACGAATACATGATAAATAAAAGACTCAAAATTGTACATTATACAAGGCAAGAAGGCAAAGCAAAGAATGAAGAAAGACCACAAAGATGGATATAATTTGTTATCGAAGTTTTTATTAATTAGCTTAGACTCTGCATCCTCACACTGTATGACTTTACTTGCTTTCCAAATTGTTATGACAGTGTTAATCTCTCTGACAAGATATGTGATAGAGGCTAATTAACTGCATCTTCTTTTTAGCTATTAGATAGCATAGCCAAAAAAAGTACTTATTTTTGCCCTCAAGATGATTAGGAAGATAAATTAAAAATGCAATCAGTTCCCTTTTTACAGATAAAGACTAAAAGGCTGTCAAGGATCCAAAGACACTGAATGGAAACGAATACTTGTAATAATTATTTTTTTACCTTACAACTCAATCCCAAAGATCTTAGTTTTTGTTCCCTTCTGAATGCAGATACATAAATCTTTTTTTTAAAATGAGGCTTATCATGTATGTATAACCAATGAAAGAGTTGGAATGAGTAATACCGAACAATTTTTGAGTTTTAAAGAACTATGTATTTTTTCCCCCTGATAATTTTGTTTGTTCCCAACAATGGAGAGTCAAGGAAAAGATGACAATGTCAAAAGCATAATTAGAATTTTCCATTCGAAGAGCTATTTTGAGTGCCTGCTTTGAGCTTAGTAGTTTTGATGTGAAAGGCAAGACTGATAATAAAAGACTTTGGACCGGCAGCTTTTTGTTCTGCTGATGTTATCATTAAATAACATTTTTAAAATAATTGGTAATATTTTGTAAGGAAGTTGCCAATTTTCTTTAGAAACTTGTAATGATTTCTACTGACAATTTGTTTGTACAAACATTTATTCAGTACTTATTTACACATCAGGCAGAATACTGGGCACATGTGTAATCATACTCAGGGATTTAGTGACTCATTCATTCGTTCGTTCATTCATTTATCCAAGAAATAGTTATTAAGCAAATAGACACCGTGCCAAGTGGTGGGGATTTAACCATGAGGAAGGCAGAGCTGGTCTCTGTTGCCATGGACTGCACATTTCTAGGGCAGTGACGGTGAACCTTTCAGAGTGTTCAACAGTAACAAACAGCCGGCTGCGACATGCGTGCCATCGGTTCAACACCACTGCATGGGAAGTCAGATTAAACTGCACTGCATAATAATTATTATCTCATTACTGTTGAAAAGAGTGCCATGAGGGAGAAGAACTGGCACATGTAAAATGTGCAACAGGACTTGGAACTACCTGGTAGGAGTGGGTTAGTGGTTAGAATAATTAGTTTGCGTCAGGTTTGCTGAATATTAATGTGCTCTTCCCCTGGACTAGCAGTTGTTGACAACAACAACAGTTCCTAACATGTATCAAGGGCTTGATATAATTCAAGTACTGCTCTCTGATAAGCATTTTACATACTTTCTCAAATTTTGTAAAGCATATGTTAGTTTAAAGTTGTTTACGCAATTGTAGCGCACAGTTTAGTGAAATCGCTCTGGGATTATAATAATTAAAAATTAGGACATACGTAGCCCTACTGTATGCCAGAAGCTATTCTACATGTATCCCTACATGAACCTAGGCCAGAGGATCTATTTCATGGAGATTAAAGACTGAATGAAGAAACTGCCCATGTCACACAGTTAGTTGGCAAAGCCAGTACTTGAGAGTAGGTCTTTTTGACACTGAAAGCAATGTGTCTTTCACTACATCCATTACAATTAAAGGGAATCCTTGATCTATTCCTTCCCCTTAAGTATGGGCCTTTTCACTAAGACCATGTTAAAATAATCTCCTCAAGTCAGGTAATTTATTAGAAAAAAACAAAAAAGTCAAAACAAGTGGTTTGTTTTCAGCAGACACAAATATATATTGTTCACAAACAGATTTCATTTATAAACTTTTTAATAAGTGGTGTAGGCATAGTGTAAGAACAGCCTTAACTTGTGTGTGATTATATATTGCAGGAAATTCATTAGCAAGGATCCTCATTAATTATTATTGTTCTCCTAAAAATCCTTTTAATGCTAATAATTCTAACCCACATGGGTGTAATAATGGCAGAAATGTGTCCATTTTTCATTTGATAAGCATTTATTGCACACCTACTCATCTATTCACTTATTCCACAAATGTGTTTAGTACTTATTCAGTACCAGACACTCTGCCAAGTGTTACAAAGGTTACTAAGTTAAATTACACACAGAACTTATCTATATGGAGCTTAGGGTAGCATGGTGGGGGAGTGGCATACATTGATAACTACACAACATGGTATAAAGTTAATGTCTTTTCTTGGAAATGAAGAAGGGTGAGGCATAAATTAACTAAAGATAACATATAACAACTAAGACACAACAAAGAGAACATAAAATTCTGTAGAAGTTCAGAAGGAAAAAGAGGGCTAAAAAATGAGACGGAGAGAGAGGCATCTTTGATTCTTGCTAGTGACATTTTGGTAGATGAGACAAAAATACGCAATAAGAAAGTTTAAAGACTGAAAAGTAGTATTTATGACAAATCTACATAGTCTAGCAGTAGAATTTTGGTGCCACAACAAAAGTATTAAAGTTCCCTTAAGGTAAAAGCTATTGAAGTGGCAGAGACATTTATAAAAAATTGCTACATAGGAAGTAATAAATATTAAATCAGTCTACTCCATCATGCCTAGGTTAATTTGCAATTGGCTGCCAAAAGTAGATTACTAGATTTTTAATTTTCTAATACATGTATTAGATATTGGTATTTTAATGATTTATAGCATTAACAATAATTATTAATTATTGTTAATTTAAACAAACTATCTCGAAATGAGGGGAAAAATGGGAAAAACTTATGTGGCAACAAGAAAAGGTATTTGTTAAAAGACATAAAAGTCCATTTTATTCAGAGACAAAATAATGAAAACTGAAGGTATCATTTCCATCCTTCTGTTTTATCAGCTGCTTTTCAAATTTGCTTGCGTTCATTGGTCAAAGAATTCTTATCTTTAAATTGCTGACTCGACTTAGCCAGAGTTGCTTTCATTATCATTAGAAATGTGGCTTTGCAATAAAGATAGGGTTGACTATTTTGTGGTTGATGGGTGAAGCAAAATGGAATCCTTCAACCCATCAGGCACCCTGGAAATTGGATACAGCTTAATAGCCCAAGAGAACAATTTTCAGAATAGAATCCTGATCTTTTCCCCATGGATAAATCAGCATTATTCAGCTAAGAGTAATGGAAATATACTTTGGCTAGCAAATGTACAGTTAGATATTCATAGACTAAAAGAGTCTGCCTCAAATGTGGTTGGAAAATAGATGTTTTGAAACTAAGATCTCAGATAGGGTTAAAAAAGCTTCAGGGGAAAAAAAAGAATCATTCAGTTTTGCAGTGAGTCCTCAGTTACCATATTTAGCTACTTTGGGACAATAGTTGAGAACATATTGTAATGGTCCCAATTGCAAGGGGGACTTTAAAAATGCACCCCCCCTTCAACCCCAGCACATCATATTGGGGACAGAAGTGTCTGAGAGAAGCTGAGATCTATTAAGGCTACTCTGGGAGAATTTTGTAGTACATGGGTCTCAATTTATTAGCTTGGCATACTGAATAATAATTTATTAAGTACTTCCTATGTATCAGGCACACCTCTACGTGCTTTACATGTATTATTTCACTTAGTCCTCATGACAACTTTATAGTATATGTACTATTCATATCCTCATTATGCAGATGAGGAACTGATTAAGAAATTTTCCAATTAGTGACAGTAATTCTAATCCCAGCTGCCAGACTCCAGAGCTAGTGCTCCAAGCACTGTATTAAATAATTAATAGAAAACAAGTTGCCCAGGTGGGACTTGAACTTGGAATCCCCCTACCTCAGCTTCACAGAGTGCTGGGACTACACGTATGCGCCACCATGCCCCGTCAGCTTCTTGAACTGTTAATAGTTTTGATTTGCTCTACTGTGTATTCTGTAGAGCAAAGAAGAGTCATCATAAAAGGATTTCAAACTCAATATGGAGTCACTCTCTCTTATTGGACTTATTTTACTTTTCAAATCTAAGTGCAGAAGGGTGAAGTTGGTAGGGGTATTTATTATATTGGTCTGTTTTGTCTGCTATAACAAAATACTGAAGACTAGTACATCATAAACAACAAACATTTCTCACAGTTATGGTGGTTGGGAAGTCCAAAATCAAGGGGTCAGCAGATTCAATGTCTGGTGAGGACCTGCTTCCTGGTTTATGGATGGCTGCTACAGAATGCCACAGGATGGCCCCCTGTGGAAGGGGCAGGTGAGCTCCCGCAGACCTATTTTATAAGAGCACCAATCCTATCCCATAAAGGTAGAGCCTTCACCACCTAATCACCTCCTCTGCAGCCCCACCTCCTAGGACTATCCCACTGGGGATTAGGTTGCAACACAGGACTTTCGAGTAGGATGCAAGCATTTGGAGAGTAGCTGCAGTCACTCTCCAAATTAGAGTGATAACACTACACGGAAGGGATATACAAGTAAATCCAGGTCGAAGGAATAAATAGACCCTGTTTTCTTTCCTATCTAAGTTCTAGAAATCATTTAAACACTCGGGAAAGTATGTGCAAATTATCAGGGTACTTTTGATTAACCACATTAATAAGTGAAGTAAGTATTTATTTCAAATTTAACTAATAAGCTACATAATGAGTATTACATGATTTATTAGATACTTGTTATACGTCTAACATTTCACTAGACCTTGTGAAGGGATGTAGATTAATGATATGCAACAACATTCCTGTAAGTTAAATGGGCAAACATTAGTCATAAATTGCTTCGATGATTTTTTATATCTATGCAGTCTCACTTAATAATAAAAGCTCATATTTTTAAGTTCAAAAGACCTAAATATTGTCAAAGAAAAGCATACAATATTTTTGTTAAATTCATTCAAAAAGTGAAGAAAATTTATTAGGAACCATTTCCTAAAAATCTTGGAGATTAACATTTTTTAAAAAGTCAGCATTCAAGGTTTTAGTTTTTTTTTTCCTGTTGTGCATAATGTGCAACCATCCTCTCTCTGTGTTTTTTCCAAGATCTTTTTTAGGTTTTGAACTTGTTCATGGGGGCAGTTATCAAATTGAGTTTTCTGATTTGCATCCCATCCATTCTGAGTCTAGACTGACAATGACGATAATACTTTCTGTCTTCAAATCTGTAGTCTTCCTGCTGTCTTCTAGGGGGAGCTCTTCTGTGTGCCATCTTGTATTTATTCCTTCAAGAACAATGTAGTATTTAGAGGTGATAGGAACTGTCAGACACTTAGTCTCACCAGCACAGATGGAAGTGTAAACAGGAAACCAGCGGGGAGCTAATTGTGTGGCTTCTGGCACTGAGGTCCAGCAGAGGCAAATAAGCCATCTTACTGCTGCCTTTTGACAAGATGGAGTTGTCCTCTGGAGACAGAGGTGGAAAATGGAGCCCCTTACTCTTATGCCCTCTACAAATGATTCATTGTTAGTAGCTACTAATGGTAGGAGGCACCTCAATTACCCAGTGCATTTAGGACAGAAAGAAAATATAACATTCCTTCTGTATACTTAAATACCACAAAAACAGAAATTTTTCCATTGTTACAATAAAATGAAAGTAGACTGAATATCCCTTTAGTTTTTCAGCTTTCATTTTTTCTCTTTCTTGCCACTACCACCACTATTTCCTTTCCTGAGATCAATAAGGGGTTTAGGTAAGGGTCATTTTGCCTGGAGAGCAGACTAATTTCTCCTAGGAGAAGGCTTGAAAAAATACTGCCAGCTGTTAATTTCTTATTCATCACAAACAATAAAGACTGAAAAAAAATATGCTGTTATGTTTAGGGAGACAGAGACCAACTAGGTTAGGAAAGTGTAATCACAATAGTCTTGATATCCTAGTTAATGTACAGCATAGTACACATTTCTGGAAATAGGACTTGGGCACCTTCATGGGATTGCTTGAAGCCAAAGTGTTCTCTGACCAGTGAGCATGGTCATCTTGAGAGGTAGTCTGTACTGTCAGGGAGGGAAAGCTGGGAATTGGGAGATGTAAAATTTGCTGGCTCAAACTATCAGCTCCATATATCAACTGTCATTCAGAATGAAAGAAGCTACTGACAAAGCAATCCTTCTTTGGTACTGAAGTTTGATTGATTGGTTGATCTAGCTGGAAGCAAAAATTGCTGTTGGTGAGGAAAAGGACAATCTAGGGTTCGAAACAAGGGTAAAAAGGATCTTAAGGGCACTAAATCATAGAATGAGATACATGTATTTTTCTACTTACTTTCCAACTAGTGGAAAACATTTAGGAACCATGAGATTTGAATTTTAATACAAGTATTGTCATCTATTTGGATGATTATGAGACTGTGAAATGATGCTGTCCTTGGGCCTTCTTTTGTCTAAAATGAAATATTCAATTAGATCAACACTGGGGCTTTTTAAATCATAAAATGTAATTATTCTAGTTTTTGTAACAGATTCATTATAGTATTTGGCCATTTGAAAATAAGGATTAGGCACTAGGGATACAGCTCAGTGGTAGAGCCCTTGTGTAGCATGTGTAGACTATAGGTTTGACCTGTATCACCACAAAACAAACAAAAAAGCTAGAAACAAAAAGTAAAAAATACAGATTACATTGAAATTGGCTTCTTCATTGCTATCACTTCCAGATATCTAAATCAGTATCATCTGGGAAAGGATTTTTTTCTGCTAACAAATGCATAAATAAATATTTGTTGAGTTGGTAAAAAAAATTCTTAACTTCAGCAGCTTAATAGCTTAAGTGCTTGTGGGTTGAAAATGAAGACATGGGAAGATGAATAGCTCCTTGCCTCTGACTTCGGCATTTGTGACTTGCTAAGTTAGCAAACTGAGCACATCCTGAGTAAAAGTAAGAGTGACTGATTCATACCTTCTATGGCAAACGGCTTCCCCACTGTCAGAAGCTTGCAGTCAGCATCTATCGACACTTCGTAATCCAGAAGGGCTTTGTCCATGATGAAGGCGTCTAGTTTCTCTGGATCATTTCTATATTTAAGAACAGGAGAAGAAAAGTGAAAATGATTCATTAACAGGCAAGAAGCACTAGGCCTGACAGTTGGCTTTCACTTAGGAGACAGAAACCTGGACACGAAGGGCAGTACAATCTTGCTAGCTGCTGACTCTGCTTTCTTGGCTTTGCACTGACCTGTGGCACACAGACCAGGGAAATGGGCACTTGTAAGAGCACATGATGTCCCTCCTATGCGTTTATCTGCTGCTCTGTTTCATAACTTTTAATCCGACAACAAAGCCAGAGAAACTCCAATTGAATAGAAAAGTACACAGAGAGGGTGAAATCCTCTTATATTATCAGAGCAACTTCTTTGTTTTAAGCTTTATAGTCATTTTTTCCACAGATTTTTATCACTCATACAAACCGTGACATAGTAAATGGGAAACTGAGGCTCAGAGAGGTAAAGTAACATGGTCCAGTTTATACGGTCTGCAAAGGTTGGAGCCAGGTGATCTCATCAACCAGATTTTGAAAGTTTTATTTCTTTTCATCGTGATCATAATCATATTCTTCAGACCCCAGGTATTACCTCCTATTCAGGCATAGGTATTGAGGAAATACTTAGAGAAGATCTTAACATTTTTGGAGAATAAGAGGTTATGGGATCCTTAAATCCAAGGAGTAGCATTCAGTAAATGGAAGAGAAAGCTTATGTAGTAGATCTTAGTGGCCTAATTTATCAATCTGTCTCCCGAGATTCATGTTTTACTTCCATTGCAGTAGGTAGTTTAGGCAAGAATAATTTAAGGTATGTGTCTCTGGCCTCGGTGAATTGGGAATGGACTGAAGTTGCCATCAGATGCCTTGGGCATCCTTTATGAAAGTCTTCCCATTTTGGGGACACGAGTGCAGAAGTGGTCTAGAGGAAGTATACCTCAGAGCACAGGCTAAGCTCTCCCTGAAAAGACAGCAAGGAAGGAAGAGTTTTAAAGGAGGCTGTCTAGTGACTTCTTTGTTTTTAGTCACCTCTAATCTTTCTTAGAAAACTTTAGGACATACATCTACTTAAGAAAATTGCTTCTTCTCAGAGTTTGCCAACGAGGGTTTTTTTTTTTTTTTGTATGTATTTGCAGTACATGCAGTTTAAATCATCCAGGGGAGTGGGTACATGTACATAATACAGTTTGGTTCTTCTTTTTCTAAAAATCCCCTTCCCTTCCCCCCCAGGCTCCCTCCTCCTCTAAATCCCCTCCTCGAATGCCCACAATAGTTTCACAAAGAAAATAACCCTTCTGTATTCCATCTGGCATAAGTCCTTCTTCTCCTAGAACCAGGAATAAGGCTGTTGAACTCAATAAAGAATTGGCCTCTAAACTCAGAGGAGAATATGGTTAAAATCATCAGAAACTAAAAGGAGAAAGATATCCCTAGACATGCGTAAGAGTACTCACTAAGCAAGAAACACTTCTCTACGTGGATGGCTTTCTTTGTGCCACATATAGCTATGTACTAAATAGGTCAACTTCTCTTTTTGGTGTCAGTTACCATTGCCTCCTTTTCTATGCTTTCAGGAAATAATATGGACAATTCAAAATGTTATCCCTTTTTTAAGGGATTTTTTTAGAACTTTAACCAGGGATATTGTTTAACTTTAACCAATAAAAGTATCTCTCAGATTCATAGCAGTGGGAAGCTTCATAAAGGATTGGGGGTGTGAGTTGTCTTCTAGGAGTTGATGATACAGAATCTTAACAAAATCGTGGCCAAAAAGTCAAAAATCCAACTGCAAAATGTTTCTCCAATGAAAATCCAACTGCTACAGTAATAGAATGCTCTTTAAAGGAGCTACATAGCAATAATTTACCATTTCCCAATGTTCCACAAGTATTTGTGGTAGCAATATGACAATAGAAATAAAATTTAGGCTCATTTTGCTGTTTTGAACCAGTATTTCCTGCCCAGTGTCACTGGCATCTTTAAATACAACACTTGGCTTTGGACAGCGAAGTGCAGTTAGCTATGATAGCATTCTGCTGCACAGGAAGGCAAGAAGCAATCAGCTCACTGACTCCCTTGGGGCTCCGAGTCACTGGTGAAGAAGTGGCTGGGTTTGATCCAGGGACACATAGCTCGTAGACTGGCTGAATCACTGTTGTGGTTGGCAGGGCCTCAAGTTATTTCTCCCATTATAGAACCAGGCTGTCTTTTTTTGAGCATTCACTTAAAAATTCACTCAAGGGAGTGTAAGTCTAAGCTCAGGAGGATTTTGATGGGAGCGCTGAAGGACAGGTTTACATGCAGAAACCTGTCTTGTACAGATGACAGACGGGGTAGTGTCTCCTGGTTCAGAGCTCTGGTGACATGAAGATGGTGGTTGTTCAGAGTGGTATCTAAGAGTGTCAGTAGTGATGAGGTCAAAAGTGGAGAGAAAGCCTAGAGAGAAGGAAGACGCATTGCTGATGAGCGCTACCTCTATTCCTATTTCATATGAATCAGTGAGTGACCTCGGGAGCTTGTTAAAATGCAGTTTTTGAAGCAGCAGGTTTAGGGCCTGAGTGTTTTTTTCTGTTGGTTTGAGACAGTGTCTCACTATGTAGCTCAGGCTGGCCTCAGGCTTGTGGTCCTCCTGCCTCGGCTCTTTGAGTGCTGGAATTACAGGGGTCACCACCACACCCGGTAAGATTTTGTACTTCTAACTAGCTCCCAGGTACTAAGAGCAATGCGGATGCTGTTGGAACAGGGACTGTTCATTGAACATCAAGGACTGCACTTCCCTTATGGTCTCCAAACTAGCCTGAAGCAGCGGTTTAGTGCCAGAGATTTGATTCTAGCCCCGACTCGGCCCCTTGGTAGCCATATTACCACAGAAAATGAACTCCTTTTTGGCCTTCTTCAGGGACGCCTGCTTTTCTAATGGTCACTACTCTTCAGGCTGGGGGAAGGTCAGCACTGGGCATGAGGGTCCTTAAAGGTAAAGGCACTGGAATAAAGGAATGCATGGAGAGTGGTGGAGCTGCTGGGAGCTGCAGCAGTGGTTCATCTCATTTTTGTCATGCTGCCAGTGCAGCCCAGCCTGTCAACCATTACAATCTAGCTGGGAGCCATTGGTGGCTCCCTGATGTCTTATTCTTTCTCTCAACCATGCATTCGCCTGAAGGAAAGAATACAGAAGAGGATCTGGGAGTCAGTGGAGTTCTAAACTCTGTGTTAGAGAGGGACTCTAATGTTTTGATGTTCTTGCAGAATTAAAAGTGCCATTTCCTAGTACTTAAACATCATGTATAACTTTGCAAATCTAAGAGAACACAGATTCCTCTCCAAGCTCTAGTTAAAAGTCAATACAATTGTTTAAGGGGCCTATTACTAGAGCTCTTAAGGAGCACAAAGCCCTTGTGTCCCATGAAATTCTTTATTTCCTCTCTTTCCTAAAAAAGAATTTGAGACCTCAGACTCTGCTGTCCACTGGGAGGATTATTGTAACTGACCATGGAGAAACTAGTTTCTTGATACTACACAATGGAAGGCATTGGCGATTTGGATGTCTGTTATTATCCCGATGCCATCGGGCAGGAGAGAGAGTCCTTGCCCTCATGCAGTGGTGGTTATTGGGTGCCATTCACTCCCTCTTCCCAGGCAGACTAGACCAGCACACCCAGAACTGCACTGCCCTCCTTTGCATTCAGCTTCACTGAATTACAAGGTCTGATAATCTTTCATGGCAATGTGATTGCCTTTGATTGCTCCTCATAAATTCTGATGAGAAAGATGAAGGGATGGAAATCACAGCCTTCTACCTTATTTCCTTTATAACAGGAAATCACTAAGATAAATTCCATTTCTTTATAGCAAGCAGAGGCATTCCATGGGCTTAGGGATTCACTGTGAAGGAAAAGGTTGCTTTGGGACACTTTATCCTCTGGCTACATTCCCTGTGTGTTTGATTATTTCAGCACCATTGTTTTCGTAAGTTATGTCCAGCCAACATTTGCTTCCTCCACCATCTGCTACACTAATGACCCTACTGGCTCTTTAAGCAAAGCAACAGGCAACTTGACACTGTGCAGGTAACTACCTATATAGTCACAGAATTAAACGCTCACTATTCTGTATTGACTCCTGGCTCTCACATAGTATGAGGTATCACTAAACACATACTGGGTATATTTGTCTTTTTTTTTTTGGTGCCGGAGATCGAACTCAGGGCCTTGTGCTTGCTAGGCAAGCACTCTAACCACTGAGCTAAATCCCCAGCCCCTTGTCTGTCATTTTAAAAACCAACAAATACAACAATAACTAAATGCCTCTCTTTCAGTAAGAACTGTCAGGACAGAGGAAGTCGACACTCACTTCAGATACTGCACCCCGTCAGGGGTGGCTGGTACATTGTACCTTCTCATGTACTCATGCATCTCTGGGAAACTTTGCCTCACATAATCTTCAGCACTGCTTTCCCGAACAGTTCCAAACCGGAAGCCTTGCGAAGGATGATGTAGCTATGATGAGGGAGAAAAATAAAGACTTTAATATAAATTACTCTTCGAATTTTTTCCCCCTTTTTCCATTGTTCTTTGGAATCTAGTGATAGTTTAGAACCTTCCAGAACACACAAGGCATAAACATGCACATAGAAATGTATAGACATACGAATATGCTCTTTCCTATTCTAGAATTCATTAGAAAATGTTCTATCTTCAGAAGCAAACAGATGGAAACAACAAACCAAAAAGCAAAACCACTACTTTCCTTTACTTTGAGAACCTATTAGAATTTTTTAGAGAATGTACAAGTTGGCATATAGAATCAGGATCATACTGCAAATTTCATATGAAAGCAAATAAATAAGATAACAAATTAAAGTTTACATCCTCCTTGGTTAGAACTACACAAAGGCCATGTTAGAATCTTGCATCCTGAGGTTATAATATGCATGACCCAAAGTGACGAGTAACTCTCTTTTATGCGTATCAGTCTTTATGCGATACCTGTTAAGTGTTTTGAATTTACTTTGGGAATTATAAAATCATCTATTTCCCTTAAGTAACTGTATTTATCCAATGCTGAATCATACTGTATATTTTGTCAAGAAAAATGGTGAGGAAGACAGTTAGGAGCAATGGGAAGAAGGGCAGTCAGTAGTGTTGCGTGTCTCCAGGATACAAGACCACACAGTGAAGAGAGGTAGTGCATTGGGAGCCCTCTGAGACTTTCCATCACTAAGGATAATAAGGTACATCACATAAACTACTATTCAGTGAAAACTGTAGAGAAATATAATATAGAATCTAAAACTAGGACTATTTCAAATCTAAGAATGAACAAAGATTGGGCCGTGTCATGAAAATGGTCAAATATCCTGTAGTCATCAGTATATTGGAGACTATTCTTCTCCAAAATTGTTAAAGTCTTTGCACTTTCTTGTTCTGCTCATATTGTTGGTTTTGATGTGAAAACCAGGAGACAGGGGTCCATGAATGGGTTTCATGAAGTTTATAAGTCTTCTGAAATTGCTAGCAATATTTCATGTAAATTATGTGCCTGTAATTTTTTCCATGGAAGGAGATAATACAGATTTTTTAATAATTAGGCTTTCAAATAGTTTACAACCCCCAAATTAAGAACTCACTGAATATGGTAACACATAATTTATATTTGAAGACGAATTAGCTTTGACACACACTAAAGGTCTAACAATAGGACCACAGTTAAATAAACTACATAGCACACTTTTATAGAATATAATGCAATGTACACATCATATTTGTAAAGTATGTTTAATAAAATGAAGCAAAATAGCTTTTATATGTCGAGATCAAAATTAAACATGTGTACTTATTTAAATATGAGTCCCCATAAATATCGTATATGTGCACATACAAATGCACGCATGAGCACACCTTGGAAGAAAATGTATCAAAATGATAGCAATGGCTGTCCCACTGGTGTTGAAATTATAGTATTTTCACTTTATGAGTTATCTACAGAAATATGCATAATGTTTATGACCAGAGAAGCTTTGTTTTCAAATCAGCACAAAAATCACTCCTTAATTAATTCAACACTTATTGGGAGCCCACTAGGCACAGCTCTCAAAGTTACAGGGGGCCATGAAGATAGATACTTGCAATCACTGCAATGTAGGAACTCTTATCACCTGGTTGTTCATATTTCTTTGGATACCCCACTGTTGCGTAAGTAATATGTATACCCTTGTGTTTAGTGTAATTACCTCATGCACCGAACAAAATTGCATAGCTGACCCCACTGTAGCTTTAATAAGGGCATAAACAATAATAACAACTGCTAACATTTATTGAGTGCTTATTATGTGCCAAACATGGTGTTTAGCACTTTAAGTGCATTATATTGTTTAATCCTCATAATGGCTTCACGAGGAGGACACCATTACTACTTCCTTTAAAAGATTTATATCCTAAAGCTCAGAGAAGGGAAGTAATTGGCATGTAGCTGAAAACAGTAGGGTTTGGATTAGAACTCGAGTCTGATTTCAAAGCCTGTGCTGTGATCTCCCACGTTATTCTGCCTTCCAGTTTAATAGCATCAATTGCAGTAAAGATATTTTTTAGAAGGAAATCACCAGACTTAATATTGTCCTTGAGCCTTGAACCCCCTTGTAATACTCACAATAGCAAACTGCTGCCCTACAGCTTGAGCAAAAAAAAAAAATGATCAGTGTTTTTGTTTGTCTAACATCTATTCATTCGTTAAGGGCAAGATCAAGATTTTCTGTAATATCTGTGATCTTACCTAGTTTCACCTTCATACTCAAAGTGATAACAAAAATAATTAACTGTTTATTTATCTGTACAGGTGCAACACCTCATACATGTAAAATATGCAGTCTAGGTTTTATCTAAGCAATCTTTCACACTTTCTATGCATTAGCTCCTTTGATCCTCACACGAAGCCTATGAACTCAGTATTTCTGCTATCTTCTTTTTACAGGTGAACAAACTGAATATTATAAAGTTTGTCATTTGCTCAAGGTCACAGATCTAGTAAATGCTGAACCTGGGGTCCAAGCCCAGATGGTCTGATCAAAGACATCCAGCTTTTGAACCCACCGAACACTGCTTCTACATGTGCCATTCTGACTTCCTGAGTCTGGTCATTACAAAATTTGTTATTTAAGTGGCAGGCTCAACTTAAGTGAGCTAAGGGCTTAGACTATTTAAAATTCTGCAACATCGACATCATTCTCTTATTTTACAGATTAAGATACTGAGGGTCAGGCAATGACCAGATTCTCACAGCTGGCAGTTAGCAAGATTTAGCCTATGCTATTTTCCTTAACCTGTAGACCAAATTTCATCCATTTATCTCAGTTACCTATTACAACCCTTGGAATCTGGCAGCTACTTTATACCTGTTTGTCAAGTTAATTCATTTTGTCACTACTTTCCCATTTTTCTTCATCCATTTAACTTGTATTCATTCTTCTATTCTCATTCCAGTGACATATTGTCTAGGCCACATTCTGCCTTCCTTAAGTCCTCATATACACCTACACATGCAATTTTAAATTTAATTGCTATTGTTTGATTATTATATAGACTATCAACTTCTTCACTGAACTGGAAATTCTGTCAAAATTCTGTCTATTTTAACTCATTGTATTCCCAATGGCTTTGGGATGTAGTTGTGGAATAAAATACTTGATGATTGATAATTCATAACTATTCCTTGAACCCAGAGGGATGATGATCCCACTCATCCCACTCAGCAAAAGAAGTGCAAAGAGTGTGACCTACCACTCTAGCCTTTTAAATGAGCCTTCTTTTTGAGGTAAAAGAACTGTAGGATCATTGATTCAAAGGTTTGTTTTACATTTGCAGGGAATCTCTCCCAGGAGTTCATTTCCTCACTGTGTGTGGTGGAATACTTCCTATTGCCTATTAAGTGTCTCTAGGCAAACTCTGCCTCTCTGGGCCCCACATTCTTTGTGAAGGGGCTCAGTGTATCATTCTTTCCCAAGGAACTTGAACGAGCTAGGAGCCAGCAGACCCGGGTGCAGAATTCCAGTGCAGATCTGGCCCTTTATGTTTTTCCTTTTCATGACTTTCTGCTGCCATTGACCCATCTGTTTCCACATCTGCCTTTTCTGGGCCCTGTGAAGCAGTGGCTTTGAGGTTTTGAGAGAGGTACATTCTTTCAAGCACTAACAAGTGGAATTCAGAGGTGAAAGCATTTTTTTTTTTTTAACTTGGACAGGGTTCCCTCTAACTTGGAGATGTTTTACAAATACTGCCACTTTAGTTCAGGCAACTATCATCTCTGTCCTCCCATTTCTTTTCTTTCCTTCCAGCCCATTCAGAGTCATCTTAGAACTCAGAAATCTGATGATGTCACTAACTGGCTTCACGGACCCTTAGACTAGGTTATGCCACCTGTAACCCCCTCCTATTGTACCTATGATTCACATAGCACTGATAACACTTGGAATTATTCATTAGGCCTGCTGTCCCTGCTAGAATATAAATTTCTACAAGAGTAGGGCCTGTGCCTCTCTCGTTCATGTATTAATAAACTCTCAACAAATGTTAAGGGCTGTTATGGCCATTGTCATCATCATCTTCATCATCATTATATAAAAGTACAGTGTTTATCACATAGGAGATACTCGGTAGATACGAGAATTATAAGTGAATTATCATTATAACACGAAATTCTCCTAGGTTCAGTTCATTACAGATTTCATACTTTAGTCACATTTCATGTTTCTTCTTCCCCCTTAAAATGGAAATTTTTCTGTTGTTACCTTAATTCTTTCAAAACAAGATATTCTTTTAAAATTTTTGTGTGTGCCATTCAAATGGAGAACAATAATGTACTAGGCAATCACAGAATAAAAGAATCAGAAAAGAGATCTAAGAAGTGATTGATGTAACACAGTGGGCCAGTGTAGTCCATCCTGTTTACAATTCAAACAGCCAGGGATGTCAGAAAGCCTGCATCAAGGAGGAAAGATAAAAGTGTACAAAGAGCTCAAGCATTTGAGCTGCATTACAGCCATCCCTAGCAAGTCCCAGAGAGAGAAATATTTCTTCAAAGTTTCAGCTAAATACCTCACCAGCTCTTCCAATTCTGTTTATATTTGTCAACCTCTTTGGGTCTCAGGGGAAATATCCAAGGTTAAACTATCTATTTGTATGTGAATTGTTCAGCATTATTGGAATACTGAGCTACACCTAGAGAACATAGAAAATAATCAGACGGACATTTCCAAGAAAGCAGAGAAACAGCTAAAAAAATGAAAACAAGCTCAGGAAATAAACTTCTATGACAAAGGTAGATATGCTTTGGATTAAAAACAATCCCAGTGCTGAGAATGTGTACATTTACACATATCTGAGATTGGTACTTAAATAATAAATGAAATGTAATCACTGGACCTTGTACAACGTTCTTCAGAATATGGTGGAAAGGGTCATTTTTAGCTTACACAATGGGACAGGTTATGCTGGGTAGCTCCTGCCTATGACATAGCTCCTGCCTATGACATTATTTTATCCACACTGAACCTACGGACTCTATTAATATTAAGTGGTTTCAGGGCTCAAAGGGGCTTTAAAGTCATATGCTGTATATACGCTTATTCACTAATGTCTGCATCCTTTATAGAAAGGTTAAAGGTAACACCTGTGGTTTCTACAATATGCAGATTCTTACTCATTAAATTCAGGTTGACGCTTGAGATTTTGCATCCAGGTGATGCTGATGCTGTCGTTCACGGACCAGACTTTGAGTAGCAACCTTATTATAACCTCACTATTAAGTCTTCTTGATTAACTCCAGTGACAAGGAAATCACTTCTCTTATGGCATATCTTTTGGATATGAAAAATTATATTGTGTCCCCACTCAATCTATTCCATTTAAATATAATAATAAAACAGCAGTTAATACTTTTGATTATTTGATATATGACAATACATTTAAGTAGAAAAACATTACTTTCTTATTTATTATTACATTTGAGGAGATGAGATTCAGGGGGATTTAGCACACTGTCTAAGACCTGCAGAAATCAATAAAGTTGAATTTGAATCCAACTTGCTCTCACTTGAAATCCTTGCTTTTTCTTATCTAGCACTATAGTCAGTATTTATAGGCTTATTGCCCACGTTTTGGTGAAATATTAAGTAATATATACCTATTAGTGTTACAATTTAAAACTCATTTTGGTAATTAGAGTTGTGGCCATATAACTTATATGGCAAATGTGGACACTTCTTCCAAAGGGGGTACCATTGATAACAGACAACAGACATTCTAGGTCTGCCCCAGGAAAACAAGAATGTGTGTTCCTCCAAGTTATTACTCCTGCTCTAAACAGAAGAATACAGAAAAATGAGGCTGGAAATATGTCTGGGACTTCCTAGTGTTTTTCTAATGTGAATTCTCAGTACGTATTATGCTACAATTCTTTTTTCCACATTATTCTTATTTTCTTCTGCAGGGGTTGCTTTCTCCATTTAAAGTTAAGCAGTTTACTGCCTCTCTCTTCGATTTTAGTTGAAAACTTCTTATATTAGTTTAGCTAATCTCTAGCCAAGAATATTCTTTGACATCATGGTTGATTTTCTTGAGCTTTAGTCTAGGTCCTTCTGATAAATTGAGTCACTGCATCACGTCTATGTGTAGAGCAGGAGTCAGCAAACTATGGCCCATGGGCCAAATCCAGTCTGCCACCTATTTTTATAAATCAAGTTTTATTGGATTACAGCCTTGCTTATTCATTTACATACTGTCTACGACTGCTTTTGTGCTACAACAGTGGAGCTGAGTAGCTGTGAAAGAGATTATCTGACTTATCAACCTGACATATTTACTATTTGGCCCAATCAGAGAATATTTGCTGCCCTTTACTATAGACAATGTAAATCTAACTAGCTCCATGACCCGCCTATTTTAAATTTTCATTTCTATTCTAAAGTCTTAGTGGTCACTTAGGAAGAGCCATGTTTGAAGGCGAATCAGCAAAAGTAGATGTGATAAATTGCAGCAGCCTTCCTGGTACTGCCTAGAATTAGGGTTTGGTGTGATGAGATACTTTTCCTAGCTGTGTTGGGGGGGGTCTCAATCTTCCAGCTGGAGGTCTGACTATTTCAGTTCCGTGTTTCTTTATAAAGCTACTAATACGAGGGCTCCAGGAACAAAATTTCAAATTGAAGGAATAATATGATGCATGGACTGGTTCAAAATACTTTATGATGGCAGATGCTTTTGGAGCAGCCTCCATAGGCATGAGATTACTAGAAGTGGCCAGTAGCACACCTACTTATGTTAGCTATTTTTCATTCCTTTTCTTTATTTGCATTTTCCTTCATTCCTTATCACTTGATCCAGGCTTTGTGTATCCGCCATCTCATCAAAATTGGAGTTATTTATTGTATCTATATTGTCTTCCATTATTTTTAAAATAATGATAATAGTTAACAATTATTGGGTATTTCTTTCATTCTAAGCACTGAACCAAGATCTTAAATTCATCACCTTATTTAACCCTCAAATATCCCCTTCTAGAGCATACAGTCATTACCTCTATTTCAAAAATGGATGAACTGAAGCTTGGAGTGATTGAGAAATTGCTCAAGGCCACACAACCAGAAAGTGGCAATCAAAGGAATGAATCCAGAAACCTGAGAATTTGTACTATTAATCTCTAGCATACTTAGGTTTAGCACATGTTATCTCTAGTATATTACTTACTATTTTTTATCCAGTACACAGCTGCCTTCAGGGAAGGCTTTTCTTCTCTTTTCAAACCTAATGATCAATTTAACCCAAATGACTAGAGCTAGCCTGGAAAAGTAAGACAGTTTATACCCCTTGGGTTTTTAAGTGAGATGTTTATCATAGAGCAGCAGCAGCAGCAGCAACATTTCAACTATTCTGTTTACAAAACTCATTCATGCGTATGATTCCATTCACAAGGCAGGAGAAGTCTGATAGTTTCTGTGTTCTATTCATAAAAGGTAAAAAACAAGCTAGAGGGATCTGCCAAGTTTTCTAAATCAAGACATTCATCCCATGTCCTTTGAGGTCAAATATTTGTGTTCAACATCTAGACACCTACCACCAACCTAGCAGTAGGCGTAGGTCTGAGATCTGTTCCTCCTTCCTTTACACATTTCTCCTTCCCCTTCTTGCACATACATATCTTCACACACATTTCCGTTGCTACACTGAACACCTTACTATGTCTTTTTTCCATTCTACTTGCTTTACAGGTGAAGAGAGATGTCAAATTCAGGAGACTATAAATATATGGAGCCTAGTCTAGTGGAGAGTTGAGTAGCTGCAGGAGTTGTTAAAGATAATTTAGTATATTTATCTGTTTTTATAGATAACAATACAGATAACTTTTATTTATCTTGCACTCCCTATGTATGAAGAATTGTGCTAATACCTTAATATGGATTATATGATTCAAAGCACAAAATAATAAGAAATAAATAATATTTATTATTGTCATTCACTTTCATGTGAGAAACTAAGACTTTAGTTTAAATAACTTGCCCCAGAGAACTTGGTCAATAAATGTAAAGGAGAGTTTTAAACTTAGTTGGACTCTAGAGCCTATATATCTGAACATTATACTGTATTTCTTCTTGATCTAGCTAAGAAGGAAATTTAAGACCAAACTGATGAAAATGAAAGAGGGACCTGCTCCAGGTCACACAGATAATGCAAAAGTGAGAGCCTAAAAAGCCCTAAACTAAAGAATAGCTATCATCAAGAAATCAACCAATAAGAGAGGCTGCAGGGCGGGCGTGGCAGGGAGGGAAGGAACGCTTCTCCATCGTTGGTGGGACTATAAATCGGTACAACCACTGTGGAGATCAGTATGGAGATTCCTCAAAAAACTAAAACTAGAGCCTCCGTTTGGCTCAGCTCTTCCTCTCTTAGGTATCTTCCCGAAAGAGTTAAAGACATCATATTACAGTGATACATGCATACTCACATTCATAGCAGCACAGTTCACAATACATAAATCTTGGGAGCAGGCTATATGCCCATCAACAGATGAGTGGGTAAAGAAAATGTGGTATTTATATGTAATGAAGTATTACTCTGCTACAAAGAAGGATAAACTTGAGGTATTTTTAGGTAAAAGGATGCACATTGAGACCATAATCATCAGTGAAATAAATCAGGCACACAAGTTTAAATATCGCATAACTTCACTTGTGTGAGAAATGCAAAGTATAAATAAGGAGCAAAATGGGGGGGATATTAGGAAGTAGGAAGAACTTATTCAAATGCAAAGGAGAACAAGAAATGCGGGAGAGGGAGGGAGAAAAGGGAAAGGGAGTTTAAAGAAACTAATGGAAATAGAGCTTTTGTAAATGTGGAAGGGAAGAAGGATTGGAGGGAAGGAAGGGGGAGGGGACAAAAAAGAATTAAAATGTGCTATGTATGTGTACACATCCCCCGTGATGAATGTATCATTATGTACTGCAAACATGTACCAATAAAAAAACATGAAAAAAATCCTAACTGAAAACTAATCTGTCCTCTCCCCACATGAATATGGCTGATAAATGTATTTTTTATATCTTCTTTATAGTATTATATGTGCAACAATACTCCTCCATTTACTATTTATGAAATCATAAGTTTCTGGTCTTTATTTTATTCTATAAGGAATAATTTCTTGAGCTAAATTTGCTTAGCAACTTCCATGAAATAATATGATAATACTCATTTACTGAATTTCTGGAAATTCTTAGTATCTTTCTATTTCATTATAGGAATACAAGAGTAGAGCCTCATTTACTGAACTTCTGGAATCCCTGGTATGTTTCTTTTTCATTTATAATAATGTAAGAGCAGGGCCTAATGCCATGATCTCCAACAGAATTATTGCCTTTTACATTCTAGAGATAAAATTAAAGAATGATAGGATTTCTACAAAGGAATCATCCATATTGTGCTACAGGCATTTTGTCTCCTTGTTTCCTGTTCCTCCCTTTATTTCACACCAGTCATTTTGTTTTGCTTCTTCTCTGAACATATTCCTAATGCCTTCTTACTCTGTTCATCTGGAGAAGCCTATTCTTTCAGTTTCCCTAGTCACTTCCAATTGTGTTATTGAAAATCTCCCTCAAATCCCATTTTAAGCTGACATGGTGATAATTGGAACAGAATAAAGAGCCCAGAAATAAATTCGCACATTTATAGCCAACCAATATTTAAATTGGCTAAGTTGCCAAGAACACATAATGAGAAAAGAAAGTCTCTTCAATAAATGGCATTGGAAAAACTGGGAATACACAGGGAAAGGAAAGAAAGTAGGATCTTATTTCATATCATATACAAAAATCAACTCAAAATGGATTAAGAATTAAATATAAGGGGCCAGGGATTTAGCACAGTGGTTAGAGTGCTTGCCTTGCAAGTATGAGGCCCTGAGTTTGATCCCCGCTACCAAAAAAAAAAAAAAAATTAAATATAAGACCCAAAACTACGAAGCAATGAAAAGAAAACATCAAGGAGACATATTTTCGTGTACATGATGTTAGCCTGGGCAATGATTTGTTGATTATGGTCTTAAAAGCAAAGGCAACAAAAGCAAGAATAGACATAGGGGATTACATCAAATTAAAAACAAAAAAAAACCAAACTTTTGTAGAACAAAGGAAAAAAAATCAGCAGTGTGAAGAAACAACCTAGACAATGGAAGAAAATATTTGCAAACTACACATCTGATAAGGGATTAATATTCAAAATAGAAGAGGAACTCAATATCATAGCAAGAAAACAAAAATGGGCAACAGACCTGGATAGACATTTCTCAACTGAGACATACCAATGGACAACAGGCATATGAAAAAATGGTCAACATCATTAATTGTCAGGTAAATGCAAATCAAAATCACAGTGAGCTATCACCTTATTCCAGTTAGAATGACTATTAACAAAAAGACAAAAGTATTGGAGAGAATGTGGAGAAAAAGGGGCCCTTGTGCATTCTGGTGGAAATGTAAATTAATATAGAAATTAAGGAAAGTAGTAGAGGGTCCTCAAAAATTGAAAACAGAGTTAACATATGATCCAGCAATCCCATTTCTGGGTATATACCCAAAGGAAATGGAATCAGCAACTTTAGGAAGTATCAGGTTTCCCATGTCTATTCCAGCAGTATTCACAATTACTAAGACGTGTAATAAGCAGCATCCATCAATGAATAAATGGATAAAAAAAAGTGTCATACATAGCTGAATACTACTCAGCTGCAAAGAGGAAATTCTGTCATTTGCACCAACATGGGTGAATCTGGAGGACATCATGCTAAGGGTAATAAACAGGGCACAGAGAGTCAAACAAGCCATGATCTCACGCATATGTGATATCTAAAAAAGTTGATTTCACAGAAGTAGAAAACAGAATGGTGTTTATGAGAAGCTGGGTAAATTGGAATGTGGGTTGAGGAACTGTTGACCGAGGAACACAAAATTATGGTTAGACAATAGGAGTAAGTTAAAGATATTTATCACACAGCACGTTTAATTATAGCTAATGATATATTCCTGAAAAATACAGAGTGGAGGGGTTGAGGGTTTAGCTCAAGTGGTAAAGTGCTTGCCTAGCAAGTGTGAGGCCCTGAATTCGATCCCCAGTACCCCTGCCCCCCCAAAAATACAGAGTAGATGTTAAGTGTTCCCACCACAAAAAAGGTAACTCTTTCAGGTAATTATATGTTAATTATCTATAGTTATCTATCCCACAGTGACTGTATACTTGAGACATCATGTTGTGTATGATAAATGTATAAAATTTGTTAATTTAAAAAAATTGGGAAAATCCTATATTATGTTAAATAATCTTGAGGAGCTAAGTCTGTGTTTTCCTTACATATCAGATTAGTTATTTTACCAACATTACTGCCAACACTACTGTTTTCTTCTCAAAGAAGCATGGAATAATAATCATTCAAATGATAGTAATGATGAGAATGGTGTAGCTCACCACATGATAAGTATGCTATATGTGTGAACTTTTAAAATCCCTTCAACAATCCTATGAAATTGATTCAATTATTATGCTTATTTTTATAAATGAGAATCCTGAGGCAGAAAGCTGTTAAGTAACTTAGCTAAGCTTGTGAAGCCAGTAAATGTCAGAGCTGGAAGGCTTGTGTGACTGTCTTGTTTATGTTCTGGACCACGCAGTACAAAAATTGTTGGCTTTACTAGCTGTTCCCCTTTCTTCTGTGAGTAAGACTCACATAATCTGCAAAATGGCTAATCGAAGAGTTCAGCCATTGTACATGTAGCCAACGACCCACTGTGGAAGCATAATTAGCCCCTAACAATCTGTTAATACTAGTAGCGATCATTTATTGTGCTGATTATGTACTTGGCCCTCCACATTTATCATCTCATTTCAGCCGTGCTATGTCCCCAAGAGGTAGGTTCTGTTAATAACTCCAGTTCATAAATGGGGGAAATAAAGTTCAGAGACATGAAATAACTTCCCCCAGGCTCTTCAGCTCCTACTGTCGGAGTCAGCTGCAGTACACACTGATGAGATGAGTCTGGAACTCAACCATCACGTAACATACTGTCTTGCATGGTATTTTCAAAGGTAATTATAACAATAATACAATTACTTTGGATCCATAATCTCTCTTAAACTGTGGTCTCACTCTAAATAGAGAAGTTGGAGCTTGCAACAGGTCAGCTGGGGCCGGAATGCTAGCTATAAAACTTCTAACAGGGAAAAAATTTGGAAGATTTCTTTAAGCCACGGTGTCAGAATAATCCTGGCTTTTTATTGACATAATTGACTTGCATTGGAGCCAACTTTCAAAGTGAAAAATGACTTGTGGAACTCGAACTTCTAACTTCAGCCATTGCCTGTTACTAGCAGTGTACTGTAACCGACAGACTGAGCAGGCAGTAAGGTCCTTGCTGAACCCAGAGTCAGCAGTTCTGGGCTGATTAAATGCAAATGAATGAAAACAGCTATAAATTTACCTCCAGTCCAGTGATGTAAGCCTTTCTGCACAACTCTACCCACACCCTCACGGCATAAGACTTATTTTTTTTTTCATTATATAACTCAAGATGCCAGCTTTTATTTCATTATATAACTCACTTAAATATCAAATCACATCCAATTTGGCCTTCATTCAAGGTGGACTAGGTACAAAAGTATCAATAGGATGTTTAGCTTAAAGGTCACCACCAGAAAAGATCTGAGGGACCAGACTTTAAGAGAAGTTGCTCAAGCAAAATAGACGGAAAGACGAACTGTCGAATAGCAGTAAGAAGAGAAATCCTTTCCTCTTGTTTAATTTTTCTCTTAGGTAGCCCTTGGGGTTGACTTGTTTGTACCTCATTATTTCATTTGCCATGATTGAAGAGTCAATATGTGTTTGCTCTGGAGTGCTCAGGAAATTAGTGATTGAGTCATTATCACAAGGGGAATTCTCACGGATTCAGGAGTCAATTCTGGGTAAGTGCATTCAGGAGGAGAGGATGCCTTCTCTCCCTTCCTCTCTCAGTGCAGTCCACTTAGATCATTCCTTCCGGATTTTCCACTTGAGACCATCTCCCAGTGTATGACCAAGCTGGTGTGTGCTTATCTTTCTTTTCTATTCAGCACATTTGCCTCAGTTAAACAAATCACAAAAGCAGCACAACTGAAGCCATGTTTTGCTGTGTGAGCCAAGCATCATAGGGCAGCATTCAGTTGAGTTAAAAGGCATTTTCTTTCTCCTACTGCAAATTTGAGAAAACTGTCATGAATCAATAAAAAATTGCAATGATTCATAAAGTTTTCAGTTGAGAAAAATGAGGATCAGCGAGATTAAGCAATTTGGTTAAGATTAGACAGCTAAGTGGAGCTATGTCATACACACATTTAACATAGTGCACTCATGTGCTGTCTCTGGAACTTAACCTGAATGTCAATTCTGAGTCCACAGTCTTCAGTGCTACACTAGGTTCCAGAGCACACACATTAGGAACAGAAAATTAGGAGTTTATAATTCATGTACAGAAATTGGCTAGGTAAATACTAGATGAGCAGATCAGCTCCATGATCTGTCTATCTCTCTGATTATTGGATAGTCATAGTAGATATGCTTACTAAATATTGAGTGAAATTCTTACCCATAGCGTATAGAAGGAAAAAGAAAATTAACTTCAAGACTAAAAATTGATGTTATTAACTAATTTATACAATTATACAAGTTAAATGTATTTTATTGTTTTAAAAAAGTAATTGTGGGGCTGAGTGTATAGCTCAATGGCAGAGCACATGCATAGCATGAGTGAGGCTCTAGGTTCAATCCCTAGCACCAAAAACAATAAAAATAAATGTAAGTGGTAACTACTTGATTATTTTAAAAATATCATCTGTTGCAACAGAATTCATTTAAAAAAACTAACAAAATATTCTGGTGATTTTGGAACCCAAAAGACATATAATAGCAAAAGTGATCTTGAGAAAGAAGAACAAAGCTTAGAGGCATCAGACTACCTGCTTTCAAAACATAACTGAAAGCTATAGTGGTAAAAACAGGATGAAAGTGGTATTAAAAACAGCCTCATACCAATAGAACAGAATAGAGAACTTACAAATAAACTCATGTATCTATAAACAACTACTTTTCTACAAAGGTGCCAACTACGTAAAGGGAAAGGAGAGTCTCTTCAATAAATGGTATTAGGGAACTGGATATTCACATGCTAAAGAATGGATGAGGGAGGGGAGAGGAATGGGAAAAAAAGAAGCAACAAGATATGTCATGTACAGGTACAAATCCCCTATGATGAATGTTATCACTATGTATATCTAAAATTTACCATTAAAATAAAATAAATTAAAAAAGAATGGATGAAATTGGATCCTTATCTTACACCATGTAAAAAAATCAACTAAGAAAAGAGTATAGACTTAAACATATGACCTGAAATAATAAAAATCTCAGAAGAAAACACAGGGGAAATGTTCCTTGATGTCAATCTTGACAATGACTTTATGAACACAACTCCAAAAGTGTAAGCCACAGAAACAAAAATGACAATAACTAAAATGAGACTGAATCAAACTAAAGAGTTTCTGCACAGAACTGTGAGCAATAAATAAAATGAAAAGGCAATGTGTGAAATGGAAGGAAATATTTGTAAAACCATTGGTCTGATGGGGACTAATATTAAAAAATATGAAGGAACTCACACAACTCTATAGTAAGAAACTAAATAATCCAATTAAAAACAGGCAAAGGATTGAATATACATTTTACTAAGACATAAAATGGCTAATAGGTAAATGAAAAAAATATTCAAAAATCACTAATCATCAGGAAATGAAAATTAAAACTATGATGAGATAATATCTCATACCTCTAGAATGGCTATTATCAAAAAGTCAAATGATAAGAGTTGGTGAGTGTGCTGGATTTATTATTGTTGTCAACTTGAGCAACACCCAGCTGGACTGAGTTGGTGTGATAAGGGAGAATGGGAGCAGAAGATAAGGGCCGGCTGTTTCCCAGGAGCAGCGCTATTGTGGCTAGTTTCCCTGAATGAACTCAGCTGTTATCACAGGTGCTTGGGGCCTTGCTGTGGTCTAGGGTGCTACTGTTTGCTTCACGGGAGCCCTGGTCTTCATCTCTGCTGCGAGCATCATACCCTGGTTCTAGTATAGATCTCTTCAACCTTTTAGTACAGGCACAGACTTACACAGCACAGTGACGTGGGCTCCCAGCCCTTGATTGGATCTTATGGGTCTTCAGAGCACAGGTAGGTGTTCTGCACTTTTTCTGCATTTGGCTTGTGTGTGTGAATGTTGTAAGTGGGACTTGTCCTGTATTAAATCTGCTCTCTTGCAAACCACTGACTCTAGAAAAGTAGCTATTAGGTGAGGATGTAGAGAAACAGTAACTCTTGTACATTGTTGGTGGAATTATAAATTAGTATAGCCATTATGAAAAATAGATGGGGTTTCCTCAAAACACTAAAAACAGAACTATTACATGTTCCAGCAATTCCACTTCTGGGAACATATCTAAAAGAACGGAGATCAGTAATTTGAAAAAGTATCTGCACTCTCCTGTTCATTGCATCGTTATTTACAATAACCATGAGATGGAAGTAACTTGAGTTTCTGTTGACGGATGGATGGATAAAGACAATGTGATATTCCCAGCCATATCAAGGAAGGAAATCCTGTTACTTGTGACAAGATGGAAATAAATGAAATCTAGACACCGAACGACACTGTATGATTTCACTTTTATGTGGAATTTTAAAAAAATGAATGTGTAGAATGGTAGTTTCCAGGGACTGAGTGGGAGAGGATGCAAAAATATTGGTCAGGGGCTGGGGATTTAGCTCAGTGATTAGAGTGCTTGGCTTGCAAGCACAAGGGCCTGAGTTCGATCCCCAGCACCACCAAAAAAAATATATATATATATTGGTCAAAGGGTATAAAATTTCACCTATAAGGAGAAGAAGTTCTAGTAATTTAATGTACGGATGGTGACTATAGTTGATAATACTGTATTATATATGTGAAAAGTGTGAAATTTGGCAAGAGTGTAACTCTTAAATGTTCTCACTACACTAAAAAACATAATAATATGAGGTTTTGAATTTGATAACTGTGGTAATCAACTCACAATATATACACTACATCAAAACATCATGTTGTACACCTTAAATGTATAACTTGAGTTTTATAAGTTTGTATAGTTATTAAATTTTGAACCAACTCTTTTTTTTCACTCATATGCTGATAATTTTGACATAAGCTTGCTCACTCATTTGTAAATGGACCTTGAAATGTCTTCCTGGAATTACAGCACATTGGACCTTAATTCAAAATCCTTAATTTACAGACGAAGAAAGCAGAGTTGACCAAGGTTGAGTGACTTGTCCAAGGCAGAGATTATGGTAAAATTGGGACCAGAACCTAGCTCATGAGTTTCAGAAATAAAAGTACAATGTGAATACATAGATAGTTAAAAAAATAAAAATTGAATACTACCAGCCTTTAATATATGGGTAATATATGAGTTATTGAAATGGGAATCTTGGAATAATGTAGTTTCTCTTCATGAAAAATTGTCAAAAACATATGCATTTACTTAATGCCAGAAGTAGTACATGAATTTATAATCACTGTGTAACTTGAACAGAAGGTTTATGACAAACCAACATTATTATCTTTTTCCTCTCTGATTCTACTGCCTCCTTCAGAAGTAGTCATTGTTTGTTTGTTTGCTTATTGATTGATTGATTGGTGTTAGGAAATGAATCTAAGGACTTTGCATTGAACTACATCTCCCTCCCTTTAAAAAACTTATTTTGAAAATTTAGACAGGGTATTTCTAAGTCACTAAATTGTCCAGGTTGGGCTGAAACCTGTGATGTTCCTGCCTCAACCTCCCAGAGTGCTGGGAGTACAGGTGATGCTCCCACACCTGGTTGAACGAGTGTTCTTTAGCTCATCTCCCCCTTGATTTGTCCTCTGTTTTCTGCGATATAGTTTGGTATCAGAATTTGAAAAATGTACTGGCCTTGTTTAAGACTATTATTTTATCTTAAGAACAGGAAATATGAGTTTAAATTTAACTATACGACTCAGTTGTATGCAAGCCACAAACAGAGCCATGCCTATCTTTTAGATTTCCATGATAATTTTTTTTTTGGTTATTTGTCTATTTATTCAGCTGAAGGGTTACAAAAACATGTTCCATACATTTCTTCCCAACCACCCTACAATGTCAGGAGGAAAGAATTGTTGTGTTCTCTGTATGTAGAAAAGAAAAACAAACTGTAAAAAGATTAAGTGGGCACAATAGATTGATAAGAGCAATGGCTCCTATCTTTCCCTCCCTTTTGATTCACACTCTTTGTCTGTCCCTTTGAGTGCCATTTCTCTAATGCTGGTCCCAGCCAAGTGATTGCATTGGTCACTGCAATGTTAGCAGACATGATGCCAAAGTTGAACTGGAGAAGTGTTTACACCTTTTTGTTTGTGCTATAGCCCTTTTCTATCACCATGAGAAGGATATGCCTGAATTAGCCTGTTAGAGAATGCAATATGTAGAGCTCAGTCACATCACCCCCGCAAATTACTGAAACTACTGTATATCATTCAAAAGCCAGCTGACTCCCCAATGTGTAGTGAGACTTGACTAGTTCATCAGAACCTGCAAGTTTGTAAGCTGCATAAATGCTTTTTGTTGTGTGTCATTGATATTTTGTGTTTGTCACAAGATATTATTGTAGAAACAGGTAACCAAATAGTGGTAAGAATTCTAAGACCCAGAACCAAACCAAGATCTTCTATCACTAAGCTTAGTGTTAATGTCATCTGGCCCAGTCTCACCTTTTATCACTTGCATATGTTGCCACCTCTGCCTGGAACTGCCATTTCCATTTGGTCCTTGGGTAAACACTACCATTCCTTTAAAACCCAGCTAGGTACCATCGTCTTTTCTGATCCTTCCAAGAAAGTTAACCATCCTCCCTTTCGCATGTTCTTATTACTTTAGCAAATACAATGTAGTATAATTGCTTGTTTATTTGTGTGTATGCTCCAGGAAACATGCTTCTCTGAAGTCTCTTAGAGCCCGTTACAATGCCTCATTATTATTTTTGGATTCTACTAATTGATAGAATTTACAGAAAAAGAAACAAATGATTTCTTGATGAAATATTTCAAGCATATTTTTGATTCAGTCCTACTTTCTACCTTAGTTATGATCCCTGGTTTAAGAACAAAGTATCTATTAATTCTGAATATCTTTATACATAATCTGTGCATTAATGATCCCTATGAATAATGATAGGCTTAAAGGTGCTGAGATTAGGGGTGTGTGATGACTAAATCAGTCCACTGATTGGTTTGGCACCGCTCCAATCTCAGTAGTTTAGATAGAATATGAAAGGGCAGAGAAAAGCTGCTAAAGTTCCTTGCTTTCTTGCTACATTCTGCCACCATGAACTGTTTCTCCTCTGTGATGCCTGTCTGCCATGCCACCCTGCCTTGCAGTCAGCTGCTTATGGACTGAAACCTCTACAAACTGTGAGCCAAATACACCTTTCCCCCTTTAACTTTGGGTGTGGGGTATTTTGTCTCAGCAATGAAAAAAGTAAGACATAGACAATGTCTCTACTTCAGTGAAGAAAAGCAATTAACAAAAGGCAAATCATGTACATAATACAGATTGTTGATGTATTATGTACCTGTATCACCTCTCAAAGAGGATTGTAAAATGCATGTACAGTAAACATAACTAATAAAAAAAGGCAAATCAGGTAACTACAGATAGGAAGGAAAAGATGGTGTGACGAGACAGCAAGTCAGATAGGGAGACCACTTTTGATAGGGCAGTCAGAGATAACGACATACAGATAAGCACGGAGGAACAGATTTGTTTTCCTAGTTTTAAAGCACTATTTTATTTTAACTTGATTATACATTTTCTGAGGACAAGGAGTCCATTCATTATTCTTTGTATTGTCCATGGACTACTATGCACAGAAAGTGGCTTGTTGGTTGATTTATTGATCTGATAATGAAGGGTGCAACAAGTTCACTATGTGTGTATGGTGTCTTCCTTTCAGGTTTTAAAATTTATGCTTCTTGCTTGCAGGGTTACTATGAATCTATAAATTCTACAAATAAATTTCATATTTCTGATAATAGTTTTGGGCTTCTTCTGAGACTTTTCATTTAAAAATGGTCACCAGCTTTATTTTGAAGATGTATATCCAGGCATAAATCTTGAATGCCATGAATGTTGACTGTAATTCTTCCTGGGGAACTCAAGGATGCTTTTGATCTTGTCCTATTTTTTGAGGTATAAGACAAAACAACCAGAATGGGTCCTCAAAAGTTACATTTGATATAATCTATCCTTCATTCGTCTGGTCACTATGACTCTGAAATTAGAGGGATGTGCAGAATTTAGATTTAACAAATAATTACAAAGCATTGATACAGATTAACCATTACGCCGCAGGATTTGTATCTACTGTGTCATAGTTGCCTATGGTTAGTGCTATGAGTAGTTTATTTTCATTTCCTTTTGTAAGAAAACCAAGATTCAGAGTTTAAGTAACTTGCTGAGGGTTACAACGCCCAGTTATGTAGCAGGGACAGAATCCAAATTCAAGATTTCTGGCTTAAAACAGGATTTAGAGATCTTCTTTTTCTTTTTTCTCCAGCAAATGTTAATCAAGTGCCAAACTCTATATTAGACTTTGGGATTAGAAATTTGAGTGCAATGCCATAAGGAAATTCTCATTAAGTGCTTTCCATGATACCCCATGAATCTCAGGAAAAGGGAGGGAGAAAAGAAAGTAAAAGAAGGAAGAGCAGGTCTGAGGTACTTGGGGTAGCAGTTTGTCTATTTAAAGAGCAATTTTTGCATTAAATTCCTAGCAGAGCTGGTGGTTCCCGACTTCCTCCTCCTACCAAACCACCAAACATAGTGTTCCCTAGTGACGGGTTGGCCAGGGGTCCCAGGAAATAAACCTGTATAATAATAATGCCCTACAGATGCAGTTTGCATGCTTTTTTTTTTTTTTTTTTTTGGTACTGGGGATCGAACTCAGGGCCTTGTGCTTGCTGGGCAAGCACTCTAACCACTGAGCTAAATCCTCAGCTTTTTTTTTTTTTTTTTTTTAACTTCTTTGGACCAGGAACACCTTGGAGTGGAGCAGCCTCGTTAGCTTTTTCACATGTGCCTTTAGGGTAGACTAGTTGAGTAAACTTATGTCCTATGAGGCTTGATTTTCTATCAGCATTTAGTTTTTATGTATTTAAACTTTCCTCTAATACGCATAATTGCTTAAAGAAAAAGGCTATAGACCAGCCATGAATTATGGCTTTTAGGGGAATGAACATTGCAGTTAATGTTGCAAGACAGTTTCCGTTATAATCCTCTGTTTTCACACCCTTGTGGTTTTCCTAAGTGGGAGGTGGAAGGGACAGGAAGAATTTCCTTTTGAGCAAAAATTTTCCATGGTTTGACTCAGCCCAAGGTGATTTTCAAAAATGAAACATTTGCACAAGTATCTCCTTTTATTATTGTATTTGGGAAATGCTGTTAGTTTTTACTCCAAGTATTATTAATGCCTAAAAAATTCCAAGCACAAATGGCTATCAAAGCTTGTCACCACATGTCTCTTGTTTTAGGAATGATATGCAAGTAAGATTTTAAGAGAATTACAATTCCCAATGGCTAGTTAACTACAACTACATTAAAGTGTTTAGTGCAAAAATGGTTAAATATTATCATGGTTTCAGTGTAATACTTGGTTAACACACAACTTTTCAGAGAAGAAATAATACTTAGGTTAATTTTAACATTTTTAAATTTGTGATTAACTTTAAAGTGACAATATACATTTAAAAATAATTTCTCCCCCCGAAATAATTTCTGTACTTTTGGAACTGTATTAACCATGCCTTAATTTTTTAGGGTAGGTCTATTTTAAGTGTGTCTCATGTAAATGACACAATGTGGGGACTTTCTAAAATATTGCTTTTTCAGTGAAAGCAGCTTTTGGGGATTAGAATTAGCAATAATTATCAAAACACTAAAACCCATTTGTCCTGTGTCTAAGGATCTCTCTTTAGAACATGGGGCACATATTTAAATATGTTTTTGATTTACTGGCTTGTGTCTCTAATATGTTTTATCTGTCTACCTATTATTGATATAGTATATATTCTTGAAAATATACACTATTTTTCTTGTGTCTATTTTTAAATTTTATATGCAAGATCTTAGATGATTTACTGATATTTAACTGCTAAAACTCTACTGATAGTATACCCTGTTACTAAGCTGAGAAAACTCATGATATTATAAAATGTGATACAAAGGAAAATTGTATCATCACTAAAACTAATGATATAATTTGATTGTTTGAAATGATACTGAAATATTATTGAGAGATGACTTCTGAGGTCAGTTATTCTGTCAGAGCTTTTCCATTTGGTGGTAATCTAGGTATTCTACTCTAAAGTGAATTACACCTTCACTAGATAAATGTTTTATATTGCATAACCTCTTGGTCTCCTTTAGAACCTTGTACCTATTGTTCCATTCAGTACAGTCTTTTATGATGTTATCTGATTTTGTCATCCTAATTACTCTTGGAATATTATCTCTATAGTCCTTGAATCCTAAATATTATCTTTAGAACTTTGAATCTTATTCTTTTATTCCTGTGACTACAAATGAGGCATTTTATAGAAAACGGCTTGTTTTATCATGGCAAAGTCTACTCTAGACACATACACACATATACTTCATGTCTGTCATATATGCATAAATACATGTATGATATACATATGCTATACATGATATATATGATATATATTTATATCTATTATATACATATACATGTACATGGAATTCTCATTCCATGTACATGCATACTTCTTGTTAATTTCCTAGATACATTATTTCACATTTTATTTTCTGATTCCCAATTTTCCTCTAGGTTATACACAGAGATCTTCCTATCAGTTGGTGAGAAGCTGGATCTCTATTTTTCCAGTCTCTTTATTTTCCTCTTGTTTCATTTACCTGCTTGATAAGAATGAGCTTTCCCTTTTTATTCATGATTCTGATTCATCATTCAGAGTTCAGTTCTGTGTTTCCTTCCTCAAGGAGGTCTCCCCTGACTGTTCTGCCCCTCCTCCCGAAGTTGGTCTGTTGCTGCTAATACATTTGGCACAGCTTTTTGATCATCATCGTAACACTTGTCTCACAGTGATGATCATTTCATGTCTAATTCTCTTGCTAAAATAGTCTCTGAGGGTGGGATTGGAGAACTGATTTATGCGCTCCTGTAATCCTATCTTAGAGCCAGACATATTGGTGGCTTATACATATTTATGGAGTGGATGGATGAATGAATTGCCTGCCTGCCATTCTCATTTTAAAAAATAACTTCTATATTTAAAGTCATTAGTCAATATGACTAGGCATTTAATATAGTTTTTCCTATAATTGCTATAGAGGACAGGCTAGTTACGGTACTCAATGGCCGAAAGCCTTTCAACAACTTCTGTCCATGGGGAGCTATAATTTCGCCTTTTGATATCATAAACCACTCAAGGATTTCATGTAGTTACCAGAACCTTGGGTTGAAATTATAACCCTGAGAGCCTTTGCTTCCTATTAGTCATTTGGTACATGACACAGAGCAAACACATTCTGCGTTCTTGGACTTCAGCTCGCTTCTCATTGAACTGACTGCTTGATTTCATATTTGACCTGTAAAGTATCCAGCATCCTGAATGTTGAACCATCTAAAAAGTATGGTAATTCACAAGTGCTGAATGTGTATAAGCAGCAACTAAATGAAAATATTATGAATTTTCTATTTGTTCTGATAATTATTTTTCTCAAGCAACATTGTTAAAATGGTAAGCAAAGCTTTGGGAGCTGTGATCATTCCCACCATTGCATGTGTGTATCTTTTTTGGATATCATTTAATGCAAAGCAGCACATTGTACTGGAAGCTGTGGTGGATCTGAAATTAGGAAATTTGGACATAAATAGAAGTTTATACTTTGGAAAGATTTCTTCATTCCATTAAGTTCCAGTCTCCTGCACTCTCAGATACTTTTTCTGCTTCTCAAAGATGTGACATATCAACTGAGCTACTGAATGAAGGTGTTCGGGAGGTAAGGTGAACTTTAAGAATGGTGTGTCATTATTAATGATTTGTCATACCACTGAAGCAAAATCTTCAGTTTTTAAAATCATATAAAATGAAAAGAAAATCACTCTTTTGGGATACAAAGCTTGTATTTCTAGTGTGTAACACTTTTTCTTCATTTAGCACTCAGCTGTAGACAAGAATCCATGTCAAAGTGTGCTGATGGTAAAATTAGGTAAATCTAGGGGCAGCACCCTTTCTTTCTCTAGAGGAGCTAGGACCAGTGATTTATCAACTGATTTACAAAATGTTGAGAATAAGGTGAGAAATGGGTTAATAATGGTTCAACAAAGAAGTTGATTTCTTCCCTTACCCAATATAATACATTTTAGTCCTTACTTACACTTTCAGTTTCTCACACCAGAGAAACAATGTAGTACTTAAACGTGTGTCTGATTTATTTCACTTAAGAGTATGGTCTCAAGATGCATCCATTTACCTAGAAATATCTCAAGCTTATAGTTCTTTATGGCAGAGTAGTACTCCATTGTATAGAAAAACCACATCTTCTTTATCCATTCATTGGTTGATGGGCATTCGGGTTGTTTCCAAGATGTAGCTATTACAAATTGTGCAGCTATAAACATGGCTGTGCACATATTTGCTGTGGTACGATGCTTTTAGTTCTTTTGGGAAGATAGCAAGAAGGGGAAAAGCTGGGTCAAATGGAACCTCTAGTCCTATTTTTTTGAGGAATTGTCATGCTGATTTCCACAGTGGTTGCGCCAGTCTACATTCCCGCCAACTGTGAAGTGTTCCTTTTTCTCCATTACCCCTCCAGCATTTATTGTTGGCTTATTTCTTGGTAATAGCCATTCTTTCTGGAGTGAGATGGAATCTCAGTGTTGTTTTAATTTGCATCTCTGGAATGACCAGTGATGTTGTACATTTTTTTATATGTTTATTTGCTGTTTCTGAGAAGTGTTTATTCAATTCAGCTGCCCTTTTTTGGATTGGGTCTGTAAACTTAAATTTTATTTAGGGGGTCTGATATTTTTGAGTTCTTTTTATATTGGATATATTAGTCTTCACTCTGTTGCAGAAGCTTTTTAATAAGATGAGATCCCAGTTGTTTCTTTCCTCAGCAATTGGGGTTTTGTTAATAAAGTCCTTGGCTACACCTATGTCTTCAAGAGCTCAAATGGGAAGGGGAACAAGGGAGGGGGAGGGGGAAGGAATGGAGGAACAAGAAAAATAAAGAAGGAAAAAAATGAAAAAAAAGCTTTTGTAAATGAGGAGGGGAGGAGGGACTGAAGGGAGGGGAAGTGAATGGGAAAAAAAGCAGCAGCAATATATATCACGCACAGGTACAAATCCCATATGATGAAAGTTATCACTGTGTATCTAAAATGTACCATTAAAATAAAATTTAAATAAGATACATCATGTACACGTGCAAATTTCCCATGTTGAATGTTATCATTATGTATATCTAAAATGTACCACTAAAATAAAATTTAAAAAAAGAAGCTGATAAGGCTGGTTATTATCTCCACAAAAAAAGATCAAGAGTAAAAAGGCTTGTAAAGGGAATCTTTTCTGAAATTCTTTGAAGAACAGGAGAATGTGTTGCTGGTTTGGCTAAAAGGCACAAAAAGGAATAGATCAGTTGAGCAAAGAAGTAGGAGAACTGTTAGTGGATAATAAAATGGGAGAACTGTTAGGGTGCATTATCCAAGATGTTAACAAGTTGGGCTAAAATTGTAGCTGACAAGTTAAGTCTCATGCTGGTAGAGAGCCATAGAGAAGCAGACTGACGCTATGGAAGTCACTGGAACACCATGTTTGTTAATATGTCATAAAGCCAATTCTAAGGTGTAAGGTAAAGTTTAATCCTAATAAATGACATGGATCCAAGGGTAAGAGCTGAGAGTGGTACCAGCAACAAGAGGAACCTGATGCTGGGTCTTGGGGTAGCTGACCAATAGCAGTCCTTCTCAGATTGTATTATGCAAACAAAATACCCAAGTTAAAATGCAGATTCTGGTTCAGTAGGTCTAGGGTAGGACTTGAGATTCTGCATTTCTAACAAGCTCTGGGAGATACCAAAACTGCTGGTGCTCAGACCACACTTTTGAGAAGGATCTAGTAGAGTATTATAAATTTTTCCTGAATGATAACAGAGTTTGAGCCTAGATAGAGGAAGGTCATGAAAAGGGCATTACTTGAACATGAGGGAGAAGCAGCCTCAGCTATGAGAAGCAGAGTGACAGGGAGATGAGTGTCAGCAGGAAATTGTGCTGGGTACCTTCCATTTTGGTCTCTTTTTCCATAAATCTGAGGGTTGATGTCTTCTCCACAAAATTCATCAGATTGCTTGGTGGTACATTGTTGCTTGCTCTCAATGTAAGTAGAATCACCTAGAGTAAATTAATAAACCATACAAGAAGCTAACAGAAGTCTCGCCTCTTTCAGGGAATATTGCTCTATTTTGACATGTATGCAGTACATATAGGGGCCTTCGAAGCGAAAGTTTCTTAATATAAAAAAAAATGACTGCTAGGGGAGTTTCTAGAGTCTGTGGCAGGAAGAAAGTTGTGAGGTGACCCCGTTATCTTTATATTTTAGTGGCAAGTATCTCTTTACATGAGTGAAAGTTCAATCAAATAATATGTTTTAGAATGGTTTTACATATTGTTTCATTTTATGTTCGTATTTTGTATTATCTACTTTTTCTTGTGGTGCTGGGCTTGAACCCAAAGTCTTAAACAAGCTAGACAAGCATTCTGCCACTGAGCTATATCCCAAGCCCTAGAACCTACTTTTAAAAATTTCTCAGTGTTGTTAACAGCAATCCTATATTTTAATGAAGAAATCCATTTTACTTTATGCAACAAATCTGCTTTTGATGACTATATATAGTTCTGTCCTTTTAATAGCAATATCTCGATGAACAGGCCTAGCTTAATACTCTGAACAAAATTTATGTAAGCTTAGCATAAACGATGCTAACGGTGGGGTGGAGTAACACTTGGGGGGAACATTGTGGAGAGCTGAGTGCCACTGGAGTTCATCCTCATGTGTTACAGCTTTATTTAGAGATGACGAACTGCAGGGGAACAGGAGAATGGAAGCGACTATTTCACAGGGGTGGTGGCACGAGAGTGGGACATCTTAGTGACAGCCTGCCACAGTGGTGATGAGCGGAAAACACTATGTAGATAAATAATTTCCTTTTAGTTTATAAAGTGCCCAGAAGGCTGTATTCTTGCTGCAGTGCTTCCCTCGGCAGGACAGTCATGATGATAATGGTGGGGCTAATTCCTCCTGGGTCTGTGTCTCTATTGCTTCCTCATCCCATACTGAATCATATACTCTGCATGCACAAATCCAAACGTCACAGCCCCAGCAGCAATCTTTGCCCTTGAATCTTCTTTGTGGGGTAAGATGCTTTCCCAGCCTAAGTCCAGGAATGGAGAAAGCACTAGAATAAATCAGGTTGAGGAGGACATTCTTAATGCATGTGTAAGTGAAATACTAAGTAGAAATAATTCATAGCCAGATATTCTTGCATATAAATCCTCTCTCTGCCATTTATTAGCTACGTAGATTTGCACAAGTTAACTAATTTCTTTTAGCCCAGTTTTTTCATCTGTATGGATGCAGTAAAGTTTAAATGAGAAAAATCCATTTAAATCAGATAGCAGAGTTCCTCGAACATAGCAGATATTCACCATGTGTTATTGTTATTGTTTATGACATTGATATTTTTAGTTACTGTCCCTGAAGTTATATCTATGATCTTATTATAAGCAAAGTCTGTCATCTATGACCTTTGAGATGTTGACTGATTATCATTTTAAGCACACAAACCACAAGAGATACACATGTCTGTATACCTATATTCACTTGGATCTTATTTGTGAGTAGATTGATTCCTATTAATTCTATGTCTTCAGATCACACTTGGCAAAACCCCCAGTTGGAATATAATTTAAGAAAATGTCAACAGGTTCTGATTTATTTGGCTTGTTAAAATTTTCTTTCTTCTGGCATGTTTTAAGACAGCAGCTTCCTGATAAAATGTGTGGTAAATCTACTTCTTGAGTTTAAAAAACATTAATGGATTCTGAAAAAGTGTCTTTTAAATTTAAGCTAGGAATAGTATCACGTATTTGTGCAATTGACTGGAGCAAGTTCGTATCTCATTGCATTTGGGAAATGTAAGCCATAATTGGCCAAATTTCCTACACTGAGTTCACAATGGAGATGGACTCAGTTAAGATTTCTGACTTGCCACAACATACCAGCGGTTGGATCACACTAGTTCCTGATCTGATTAAAAATCAAAATATCCACTTAAGGCTAAATCAGAAAAACCCAGCATTCAACTTGGCTTATGCTGTGTTTGAAAAGCCAAAATATATATTTTAGACACAAAAAGAGCCCCTTTGCAGACTGCCTGCAACTTATTCACATCACATAAATATTTATTGAACATGAAAATAAGATTGTCCACAGGGCAAATGATCATTAACTTAGCTCTAATTCCAAATATGTGTGTCTCTTTAACCTGCATTAACTTTTTAAATAATATAAAGGTATCTATATGAACATGGTCAACAGACATGCATACCTATAATTGTTTATTATTGCATAAGATATATGTAAATATTTATAGATACGCTACAGCATAATCATGGAATAGAAGGTATTTTGTATACAGCTAGTTCTTGCTAAGAAGGTTAATAATGTAAACAAAATTATGAACCAATTTTGCCCTAATTTAGGAGAAGGGTTTGCAAAACATTGGCTCATTCTCTGTTTGTATTCAAATGAAGGAAATGATCTTAGACATTCATTAAAGCAAACTCAGCAGGGTGTCTAATTGAAAATACTTTGCTGCCATTAGTATGAATTACTGTGTCTATCTGAAAGTAATAAAAATGCAGTTATTTTAAAAATTCTGTAAAGATGTCATTTCAAAATTATTTTAGAAATAGGTGAGAAAATAAGTAGAGCACATGCTCATTTGTTTTGTTTTCCATTTATTAACTTGAACTAGAAAAGTCTCGATGACTTTTTAAAAGTTCTTTGAATTGGCAAATGTTCTACAATAGAATGCTTTATTTCAACACCTAGTAATTGTTACAAACTGTTTGTCTGATCCACACTGGACCACTAAATGGTTCTGATCCAACTCTACTAATTGAAGACCCAGAACTGCCCGCCCCCTCCAAGCACCCCACCTAGACTGGGGCAGCATTATCTGTCTCTTGTTTCTTCAGATCACCTCCCTACTCCAGGATTCCACTTATTTGATCCCTGGCTCTGATGTGGGCATTATGGTCTTGGGTTTTCTTTGCTTTGATGATCTACTGATATATAATCTCCTGGTTTAAACACACCAGTTCGCCCTTGGACATAATTTGGAACTCATCGGTCTACACCTCCAACTGCAAACAAGAGGTCCACTCGTGCCCTGCCTCTATCCTACTGGATTCATAGTGGCCACCTCTGCTTGACCTCACAGTCACATTCATTTATTTCCCCAGTACTCTGCCAAGTGAGTGGCTGCTATATGCTCAGTCCTCAGGGTTACGGATGCCTAGGGCAGATTTGGTCTCTGTTGTCATGGAGTTCATAATTTAGTATTTAATGGAACCAGAACATCAACTGGATATTGGACATCCATGATCTCCATTAATTTTTAAAAATGAGACACAGAAGCCATGAGAGGCTCAGTAACATGTCAAACTTCATACATCTAACATCAATTGAATCAGACATCAAACAGATACGTCTGATACCACAATTGTGCCCTTTGTATCATACTACATTGTCCCTTACTGAAATTCTCTCATAGCATCTAGTATGAAACTGTCATATTTGAAAATTTATGTTAAAGCAATTATTTCAAAGTGATCACTGTAGAATATTATGCCATTATTCAATGATGCTGGCATTTTTAGTTCATTTATTAATTGAACAACCTTTGCTGAATATTAGCTGTTCACTGAACAGTGTGCTGGGTTCTGAGAATACAGTGGTAAGCATGACAAGGTGGGATAATTAACAATAAATAACATGACAATTACATTTTAAAAATCCTATAAAGGGAATAGGCTGGAAAGAATGAAAATTTGCTTTTAGAAGTCAAGTACGCTTAAAACGTTATTGTCTTACTGTGGGAATATCAGTGTTTTCAGCATTAGAGAACTTATCACTCTATGTGCAGCAAACATCGCTGATGCAATAATTATGGTGTCATTCTTACTTGGGTAATTAAAGTACTTTCTAATTGCACAAGCAATACAGGAGGCATTGCAGGTAATACAGAGTAGAAATAACACAATAAATATTTCCTGTAAGTGCACTACCCAGATAACAGTGCTGTGATAGTTTCCACATTGTGTTATATACATTGTGTTATATATCCTTCTGCTCCTCTTTGTAGCAATGTAAGTACATATGTATATTACAAAATTGGAAATGTAGTATATGATTTTCTATTCTGGCTTTTCGTTTAGCAATAATATTTTTATTTATTGACATCTTCAAAGGTTCTTCAAATCATCTTTGCTGGCTGCTTTGTTATAGCATGTAGGAATACTATATTCCATTAATTGTGCAGTATATTGAATGTTTACATGGTTTCCAAATTTTTTCAATTTTGAGTAAGCCTCTAGTGACTCTTTGCAATAAACTGTTGTATGCATATTAAATTATTTTATTTGGACAGATTCCTAGAAGTGGAATCAAAAGTGAAAGGGCATGAACCCTTTTAAGTCTCTTGATAAAAAATGGCTCAACTGATTTATGAACATACCAAAATTTGCTCTCCAATAGTGGTGTACATTGGCGTTTGTTTTCCTGTGTTTCCACCGATATTGAGAATTATCAATAAAAAATTTCTAATGTGATATGTAAAAATATAATCTCATTACTGTTTTCATTAATATTTTTTTGATTATAAATAAAATGTAACATTTTTTATTTTATTGGTCAATTTTATTTCTTCCTGAATTGCCATAATATTTTAAAAATTGGTTTTAACTTTACTTAATATATACCTTCCTTCCTTCCCAAAAAGATTTAAGGCAGTTTAAAGGTCACAGAAAATACAAGATGGTATAAATTAAAATTCAACAAACTATGAAAAAGAAACAATAGGAAGCCTGGAATGATGCTTAAAATGCATACAACAATGACAATAAATCTTTTTTTTTTTTTTTTTTTTTTTTTTTGGGTGCTGGGAATTGAACTCTGGGCCTTGTGCTTGCAAGGCAAGCACTCTAACCACTGAGCTAAATCCCCAGCCCCGACAATAAATCTTAAGTGGACAAGAAATTTGTCTCCAAGCTCTGCTCTAGAACTTAGCTTAGAAAGATAGTATTTATCCAGTTTACATTGGCCGTGTGTGAGTGTGAGTGTGTGTGCATGTATGAGAGAGAGAGAGAGAGAGAAAGAGAGAGCTGAATGAGATAATATAAAATTGGTACTAAATTTGACAAGACTTTTAATTATTGTTTTTTTGTGCCTTTGTGTCTTCTAGGTATCAGATATGCAAGGTGCTTTACTCAATGTTATGTTTGGAGATTGAGTGTCTCCCAAAGGCCTATGTCTTAAAAGCACGGCCACTAGCTAATGACACTAATGGGAAGTGGTGGAAATTTTATGAGGTGGGACCAAGTGGAAGGCTGTTAGGTTACTGGAAGCAGGCTTACTGGGATTCCTGCCTCTTCCTATCTCTCTGCTTCCCCACTGCCATTCAATGAACAACTTTGTACCACCTCCTGCTCTCTGCCCTGATGTTCTGCCTTACCCTAACCCCAAAACAACAGAGTCAAGAGTCCATGGACTAAAATTGCTGAAACCAAAAGCCAAAATAAATCTTTTCTTCTTTTAAGTTGTTTGTCCCAGGTGTTTTGTCACAGTAACAGAAAGCTGGCTAACATACTTGGATTATTTTATTTAGTCCCCATAACTACTTAATGGGAGAGATACTATATTGTCTTTGTTGGCAGTAGTGGCTGACATAAGAAAATTAACTGTTCTGCTATTATTACAAATATTAAGTATTTCATTATTTAGAGAATAACAAATCCTTTGAGTCTTTTTTGAGATTAACATCATATAAACATAAAATTAACACACACACACACACACAATTCAGCAATAACTAAACAAAAAATAAAAAAAACACCCTTTGGGATTTTGATTGGACTGGGCTTTCTTGAAACATAAACTATCCAAGGAAATTTTGACATTTTTGAATACTGAATCTTCCAATTTGGTAATATGGATATTTATTTTATCCAAACCATCTTTTATGTCTTAGTACATTAAAATTTTTTTCTCCTAGCACAGTTCTTATGGAGGACAGCTCCATGATCTATAATGAATTTCTATTGCTAGAGTAAACAGGTGTGTTTTTCCTATTGTAGTTCCATCAGGAAATACATGGATCTGTAGAAGAGCAGTTCTTCCTAGCTTATGGGATTTCTTAGATTTTTATTCTTTTGAGAATTTTTATCTCTAGAATGTCTGGTAATCAAAATTCTCTGCTTTGTTACCCATCTTATTTTCAGCCTCCTTTTCCTAGCTTTCCAGTCTCACAGTTCATGATGAAGTGCTTGGGATTGCAGCCACTCCCTCTGGCATTAGGACTTCTGTACACACTGCTCCATTGCCACCCCCCACCTCATTCCTCTGAGCTTCAGTTATATCCTCCAGGGACTTAGGCACGCCACTAAGATCAGGTCCCCTGTAAGGCTCTCAATTGCACCTTATTTTCCTTCATAGTAACACTTTACAGTTTAAATCATTAACTGATTTATGTGGTCTCTTGATTAATGCCTTTTTTTTCCTATTAAATTCCATGTTTCAAGGACAGGGTCTATTTTTGCTTGTTACTAAATTCTCAGGCAACTTGCATGCTCTCTTGTATAGAATCTGCTGCTGTTACTTGATGACTTAAAGAAAGAATGAATGGTTTGCTGTAATTTTCTTCTGCCTCCTTCAAGCTCTATTTTTGGTGTCTTGTTTGCCTTGGACTTATGGCATCTATCCCATCTTCATGACCAGCTTTTATTATATGAATTCACGTGTTTTATTGGGCAGCCACATGCTGTTACATGAAGATCAATAAAGGTTGTTTTTATTATTTTGGAAATGTTTCTCATTTCCTTCTAGGGACAGCCAGTGTCCTTTGCTTTAATATGTCTGGATACAGTTTGCCCTTTGCCTTCACAGCAGGTCTATTTAACTTTTAGTGTTTATTTGAATGCTTACCAGGATTGTTTTTCTAAAGCAGTGCTGTCATTTTCCTGGACAATGACACTAGTCTCTCATTCACGCTAAGGGGCTGACTTCTTATTTTTCTTCTTCTTTTTAATACAGTAAGTCTCCAACTTATGAACATTCGAGTTGCAAACTTTCATAGATATGAATGGCTATGAATTACCAACATTTGTGGATGCAAACAAACCAGGGAAGTAGCTCACATATCTATTTTCCTATTTTAAGGTAACTGTAAAAGTAAACATAGTTTATTTACAGTACTTTTGTGTGTGTATTTGTGATTTTTATGCTTTACATTGTACGTTTGTGTCAAAGGTATATAAGACTCACTTTGCTGAATTTACAAATGAGTCTGATTTATGAATATTCTGCCCTAACAGAACTTATTCCTATATCAGGACTTACTGTATTAGAGACTCAGGGATAAAGGAAATCTTTTATGTGAGAAGCTGGAAAAGAAGTACTAGAACGTCCATTTAAAATCAGCAAATAGTTCATGCTGAATCCTCAGTTTTCCCTTCAGCTAGGCCAATTCAACACTGTGAGGGAAGGTGGGACTTTATTTTCCATTGAACTTTGTGATTTGTGCTTTCTTATCCTTTCTTATATGCCAGCACAGTGGATGCCAATGGCTGGAAGCTTCTAAGAATTCCCATATCCACATCTTACACCATAAACCCAAATGTGGGCCTCACTGGATAAAAATAATGCTGTAGGTCGGGTGCCACGGCACACACCTATAGTCTCACTTGTAATCCTTAGGAAAGCTAAGCTAAGAGAATCACAAGTTCAGGGACTGCCTGGGTGATTTAGTGAGATCCCACCTCAAAATAAAAAATAAAAATGAATGGGGGATATAACTCAGTGCAAAGGCCCTGGGCTCAATTCCCAGTACCACAAAAACAAACAAACAAGCAAAGAACAATAATATAAACTTTAGTTTCTGCCCACTTATTAATCATCCCAAAATGCTCAAAGGAAATAACTTTGGATGAGGGTGCAATAGGTGCCTGTTTCCATCTGTCTTTCTCTAGTTTCCGCTTTACCTGAAGGGACTAGTGCTAGTTTTATGTTGAGAAAATATTGAAATAAGCTCTGTTACATATGTCACTTATAAATTCCTGTTTTGTGGTCTCCTGCTTCAAGATCCCACCTGCTTTGAAGCACAGATCTTGCTTCTTAGAAGACCTGGTAAGGCTGTGTGAAGCTAAATATATTACTTTTGGTATAAAATAAATTATTCTGGCAAAAATAGTTAAGTGAAGCTAGAACCATCTTGAGTTTCTACTCTTTTTTGGGGGGGGCTGGGGATCGAACTCAGGGCCTTGTGCTCGCTAGGCAAGCCCTCTAACCACTGAGCTAAATCCCCAGCCCTCTATCTTGAATTTCATTTGCACAGCAGGCCAGTCTCTCTTCCTTGGGGTTATCTGTTGGAACAGTCAGCAACACGATTATTTCTTTCCTTTAACCTGCTATCAGGGAGAAAATATTCCAAACTCCCTTGGCTGCTGTAATATTCAATGAGTCATAAATTGGGCTGTTATGTACAGCCTTTTGCTTTTAATTTTATTTTTGCTTCAAAGTGGTTGGTTGAAGCCAATGAATTTCAACCGTGAAATGGTGATAAATATTCACCCTCTTAATTCTTAACAGTTTTATTAATGGTGTTAAGTGTATAGCTTGCAAGCTAGACAATTATGATCAACAAGAAAAACAAATCTATGTCAATTATTGTAAGTTTTCTGATAATAGGTTACATGCATTTCTGCTGCCAGGACTCAATTTGCAGATAGTCTTCCTGTAAATACAGATCATAACAACAAATTGTACTTTTTAAGTCAATATATTTTTGGTACAAAATATACATATATATATATATTTTTGGTTCAAACATATTTTTCTGTAGAAATATTTTATAAACACAAGACTGGTATTAAAAAACCAAATCATGGCAAAATATTGGGCTAGAAACCCAAACTGCAAAAATTATCTTTTATTGCACTTTTAACTATTATATACAACAGAAAAATAGTTTAAGAAAAGAGAATCCTTGCAGTTTTGAGGAGCTTAGGTGGTCTCTAATAGCTAAAGACATCAATTCGTTAGCATATGTTTCTTTTTTTTCTTTTAAAATTAAATTTATTTTAGTAGGTATCTAAAAACATAAACATTGTAGATATAAATGGGGTACCATGTGATATTTCAATCATTGTGCAAATCAATCAGAGTAAATATTGATTTCCTTAAATATTTATCATTTCTTTATAATGGAAATATTCAAAATAATTTCGTTTAGCTTTTCAAAATATAAAGTTTAAGACAATTACGTGTAGTCACCCAACTGTGCCATAGCTTGCTAAAGCTTCTTACTCCTAACTGTAATTTAGTAGCCATTAATCAATTCGAACACCTAAAATTCTTCTAGGGCAATCTGCAAGTTGTTATTCTCAAAGTTTTTGCATATGCAACTGTAAAAAAGACACTTGAGGAGTTTATCCCAAGATAATTATAGAATAATCACAAGAGAAGCAAAAGATGCAGGTGTTCAAGAGCATTAATGTGGAAGCCCAGGAAAGTGTGCTGGAGGTGGGTTAGCTGAGTAGGGAGTAGAGAAAAATCAGAAGAAAAAGAAAAAAGCAACATGGTATCCTAATATTTAATAGATGAACGGGGATAACAGATATGAAGAGTAATAAGGCAGTGAGACAGGGGTGGAAAAATCCTCAGAGTGTGACTGATATTCCACATAAAAAGTCACCTCTCATTCTGATCTGGGGAATTTTTGGCTTACAGCAGAAAAAAGAATGTCCCAAAAGAAACAAAAGAGATCTGTGACTTCTGCATACATGACAAATTCTTCCCTACTAGAACTAAAATACTACAAAATGAATTTGAAGAGTGGAAATGAAACTTTAAAAAATATTGGAAAAAAATTTGAATGATATAAGCCCAGTTCCATTGGACATTAAAATACACACACACACACACACACACTCATGCACATGTGCACAAACACACATACTTGCTCATTTCCTCGGTTTGGGCAGGGTACTGATCTACTTCTGCCCTCTCTGATAACCAGTGGCAAGAATCTCAGCATGGCAGGCAGAGCGATACCAAACCTTTCCTTAGAAAGTCAAAATTCAATCTACAGAGTGACATTCAAGGACATGGCTTTGTTACAAGGCACATTTTTCTTTCTCTTCCACCTCATTTCTCCGCAAATCTTATTTTGCAACACCTTGGGGCTCCTTACTCATAGTGCCTTTCTTTAAAGAGCAATTTTTCTCCCTGCAGTCTTCTCCCTTGGGGATCTCACTCTCCCATAGGGCCTTAACACACGGTATCACTTTCTCACTCAGATTTCCCACTAGCTTCATCTTCATTCCTGAACTCTGACTCCATGTTTCCAAATACCTGCTGAATTGCACCTATGTATTCAAAACAGACTTAAAATGCCATGAATGAAACTGATCAGATCAACATATGTTCTAGCCCAATAAACTGCCTTTTCTGCATCCTTGGGTGGTACCATGATTTTTTCAGACACTCAAGGTTGTAACTTTGAAGTTAGGACTGTATATTTCCTCTCATGCCCTCACTCATTTGATCATCATCATATTTCTTGCATATTTCCTTCTTTCTGTCAGTGACCATAGGTATAACTTTAACTCTGTTTATTTTTTTTTTCTCTTTCAAACTTGCTTGTTTGTTGCCATCCTAAATGAATACTGTTCCACTGTGTTATTCTGTCTTTCAAAAATGGCACTGGAGCTCCATTATCAAAAGTAGTTCACTTTTCTTGGCTTGACATCAAAGATTTTTTGTTACCATAATTACACTTGTTTTTTCACACTTAGATTTCACCTCCATTCCCTGCTGTAACATGCTGTGGCTAATTTGAATTCCTTACAATTTTTCTGAAACTTCCTTTGCTTGGAATGTCCTTTTCTCCTCTCCCGATGCACATGTCCAAATTCTGAATATTTTTCAAGTATAAGGTCACATTTTATCTTGTTAATTTGTGTGTTCTCCTCATTTCCTGAATTGAAAATGACTGTCCTTTCTTGAACTTGGCAACGCTGGATCCATTTCTAAACTTGGGCATGTTTATAACTTTCAAAGCTGTTTTACCTTTTATTTATGTTTTTTCTTCCCTATTTGACTGCAGCCAAATAATTTGACTTCTCCATTTCATGTAGTGTAAGAAAAAGGTAGAGCTCTCCTCAAAGAAATTATCATTGGTAGGAGAGGAAAACAGCCATGTAAGTAACTATGATATACTTAAGAATAACTGCTGAGTGACCAATTGGTATGGAAATTATTCTTATCTTACTTCTAGGTGGGAGGGTGAAGATATACTATAAATTACATAATACCATGTGTCTGGGCAAAAACTGAAAAATCCTGTCACCAACATTTTTTCCTAAAAGTCTTAAAAATAAACAACAAATACTTGGTGTAGCCAAATAACCTGGGTGTATTTATATGTAAAAAGTCCTATAAATGAGAGATTTTAAGCATACGTTTTAAACAGTATAGATATGTATATCTTTTCTGAACCTTCATTGGAAATTCATTCATTAACTCAAATTGGAAATGGCTGAGAATTAGGTTTGTCCCATTTAAGAACTGACAAATTATAAAATAAAGCTGACTGTCCAGTTCTGTAACCCTTTTTCTTTTGGCCTGGGCTACCTTCTTAAAAGTTTCACTTTTTAATTTTGGTAGAATTGGTGATGGAACGATTATTCCTTTTTTGTTTAAAATTTGTTTTACTGCTCTGTATTGTATTGTGTATCTGTCTGAAAAGCCATATGGCTTAATTGTCTGATTTTTCCTTTTATCCTTTAGAATAGTCACTGCTTCAACTTTTTTTATGCATAACATCAATGAACTAATTTTGGCAATCCTTGCTTCTGATGAATGAAACTAGTTAGTATTGTATTCAGCTTTTTATGTAAGATAATGTTCTAGAATCTGCATAACAGGCACATACTGCATTGTTTTTGTACTAGATTGGACTGAATAGTTTCCATTTTGAGTTTGTAATTTAGAAGTCAAATTGGCAAGACTTTTGCAAAAAATCTGCATAAGTCTCCAGCAATACTGTGAATCTTTAAGAGATCCATAGGACTATTGGGGAAAAGGAGAATGCTAATGCTGCAAGAGTGTGAATGCGGGTGTATCACTAAAATCTGTCTTTGTGGCGATACATTTATTTATGGTAAAGGTATTATTTGTGTTCTTTGGATTCCAGCTTATAACATAGATTCCCTTGGTCTTCATTAAGAAGAAACACAGAGCTAGCGATTTAGCTCTGTGGTAGAGCACTTGCCTATCATGTGTGAAGGCCTGGCTTTATTCCCCAGTACTTCAAACAATAAAAATAAATAAAAGCAATAATATTTCTTGCCTAGTTAATGAGGCATTGATAGCTGAATCCTTTCATGAGGTTTGTGTCACTTAACACTTAAAGTTTGCAGTCATGTATGGGTTAAATTTCTCAAGTTCTTTTGGTTGCAAAACAAACCTTACATCCTAATGAAAACAATCCCTAAGAATTTTCTGAAGCTGCCACCATCCTCTGGGCTACTCCATCAGTTGTTGAAGACAGTTGTACATGTCCTTTTTATTAATACTCTATGAAGTTAGTTTTAAATGTTTAATATAAGTTTAAAGTAAATGATTCAATGCCTTTGCTTGGTGTGGCAAGAATCATCGAAGCATGATGGGTGCTTGGCCATTTAAAAGACTCAGTTCAGCTTGAGTTGCTTTTGAACATGGTGAGTACTGAGCGTGCTCACTGAGTTGGAGCTTTCTTCAATCTCTACCAGGTATGTCCTACATACTGGAATGCAGTTCTGCTCATGAGTTACCTATGTTTTATCCCATCAGGGATCTGTTATTCCCTTTAACCCCGTTCCAATGGTATTGAGCTTTGACAGCTCCCTTCTCACTATTCCCACTGGGTGGGCTAGATTTTCCTTATTGTCAGTCACAGAAAGGGATCTCGTTTTAACCCATGGAAAAGATAGGTATTACTATCTTTATCTGAGTGCCGCCAATGCTTTCCTGTTTACCTGCACTGTCCCTTTCTTCTGCCCCAGGAAATAGATGACTAAGATATCAAAGGCAGCCTACATAGTTACAAGTTCCTTGAATATCTCTGTACAATCTAATGTGACTGCTTAAACACTCCCCTCTACCTTAAGTCAGAAATGTACAGCTCTCCTTACTCTATACAGATAATCTGTCATAAACAAATCCTACCACCCCAGTTCAGCACTCCTTATTCAGTACCTGCTGAGATTCCTACCAGCTGACCTTGGTGTGCTTAGGATAATATATTAGTTCTTCCTTTTTTATTATTTTTAATAGCAAAGAATATAGTTTACTACTTAAAATACAGATCTTCTTATTTCCATTAATTACCAAGAGTTGTAATTATTCAGTTTTTGAAGTCTGCTTCCACAGTAAAAATATTACTGTGGAAGACTTCAATGATAACTATTGTGTCAGATGTTAAATAGCATGAGGAAAAGCTGCACCAGTTGATTTTTCTACTAGAAATATTTTCCATAGAACAAAAACTCCCTAAAACTCTTCACTCCTTTGTCTCATTTAATAAAACAATAAAGTATCTGTTTGAACCAGGCTACAGACTCTTGGACACTAGCCTCTATAGTTGGCATAGAGAATATTTTTGCATTAGATGAAGAAGACAGGCACGTTATAGCATAAGACAAATTTGGGTTGCAACAGGCAATAAAGAAAGCCAGAGTAAAAAGAAATATTACCTTAGGGTCATGTATTCCAGAAAGCTCTTCATAGATCTTCTCACCTACCATGACAGCAGCCAAGTTTGCCGTATATGTAGAAAGACAAAACATACAGAAAATGGCCCAGAGGTTCATTAGAAATCTTCCAGTCCAACATTTTGGGGGTTTGATGGCTACTGTTCTACCAAACAAGAGGGCATAACAGACATTCAAGGCTGAAGAGAAGGAGAACACTTTGCTTCTGTTTCGCCCCTTGGGAGTCATGCCAAAGGGACTCTTCCATTCATACAGAGTGAGAAAGATGGCAGTGATGTGCAGAGCAACAAAGATTCCCAGCCACATCGTCCAGTGGAGTGGCCACATGAAGGCTCCAATGGGAGCTGCTGTGTCTCGGGTCCTCACTAAGATGCCCAAGCTGGTGGAGAAGAAAGGGCTGGTGAAATCTATCACTTGGCTCCGTGCGGTATTAATGCTGAAGGAAGTGACTGCCATATGGGCAGTCCCATTCAGTAGATCACCCACCAGCCCAGTCCAGTGACCACTTTTCCAGGCTCCATACTTTCCATCCCCAACAATATAAAGGTCAAAGTCAAAATCCATGTCTTCTGCTAGCTTTTCTAGCAAATCAATGCAATATCCATAGCAGCACTTCTTGAATTTTATCGGCACTGTATCATTACTGCTATGGAGACTACTGAATAGGCTGTCCAACACAGAAGAGTCATTAGTCATAGGGTCTAGACAGAGTTGCCCTGCAGGGCACAAGCCTTCATCATCTACCTCCCTTGTGAAGACAAATGGGTGTTCAATCAGGGTTACTACTCTTAAGCGTAGCTTACTTGGATACTGAAAGTGAGTTTTGTGCCTCCGGGCTTGCTCTGGCCATATTCCATAGTCCATGACAATCTTGCCACCCTGCCAGCTGCCCAAGCGTGTCCACATTGGCTTTCCCATAGGGTCATGCTGCAGATTCCAGATGAAAAAGTTGTTTTCTGAGCTGATGATGGTAGAACCTTTTACTCTGACGGAACCACTGAGGCCTCTGAAAGTGGTGTTGGCTAGAAACCTGGCAAAGAGGAGCAAGGGCAAAAAGTAAGGAAGAGCAGTGAGGCTAATGGCAGGAAGTAGTACTCATCTTGGCTTCTCTGTCTTACTAAAAAGAAAATCTCTTTTATAAAATAGATATTGTCTATATTTTCTTCAAGAATTAACAACCTGGACTGTAGAATAGTCCTATTTCATTCAATGAGATCTCACCCTTGGATTTAATGCTCTGGCCATGTGCTTGAATTAATCTTGTGCCAAATCTTTTCATTTCTTTTACTTTTTTATTTTCATTTTTAATTTTTTAAAATTTTTTACCAAGAGCAGGTATTGGTACATTGTATATATAATAGTCACATTCATCATGTGTTAATGGTTTTCTGTTGTAAAGTGTTAAATACACTTTCACAACATTCCAAATTACGAAGGTTGTGAGAATTTTATCATGTTCCATTTCTACTGTTTACTCTACTTGAATGTAACTAAATCTGCTCAACAAGAATATTTTGGTGTGGCAGTGAGTTTTAATAAGTATACATATATTTTTATAATTGCTTAAAATTGCATCCGTAACATTAGAAGTAGCCAAATCTTGTTACCAACATTTCTCCTTGTAGAGTGGAAACAATTAACGTATCTGTCCTCATGGGGCCAGTTGAAGCTCCAAGTGGCTATCTGAAGATTAGCAACAATAAAAAGATGATAAATAAACTTGCAGTTCTCAGGATAGCCTCAGGCTTTCCTTTTTCAAGATTAGAGAAAAACAACTGGCCTTGGCTCCAGAGAGAGCGTCTGCCAGAAGTAATGGAAAGGAAAATTTCCAACTAAATGGCATACTGATGCCTATAACCCTGTAAACTAGGGCACCTTTAGTTTATGTTCTGAAATGGACTACACAAGAAAATTCTTGGCCATAGCCTCTGTCTTCAGCCTGAGAAGATGAGACAATAGGAGGTAACACAAACGTTTGTGGCATCTCTGCATTCTTAATTATGGACTCATATGTCAGTATTAAAGCCCTGCTTTGGCATCAGACATGCTGGGATTTGAATACTGGCCCAGCCACCTGGTAGCATTGACCTTGGATTTACTTAATTCCATTTTTTTCAATTTTTATTTCTTAGTATATGTTTGCAGCACATAATGATTACATTCATTGTGGGGAGTTGGTGCATATACAAAACTCATCTTCAGTCTTTTTTCACCCCTGTTCCTTCCCCTTCCTCCCCTTTTCTTCATTTCTTGGTCCTCTTCCTTTTTGCAAAAGATCTAGCTCTCTGTCTCCTATTATCTATCTTTTCTTTTGCTCTTTATTTATATTTTGGGTTTCTCACATAAGAGAAACTAGGAAATATTTAAGCTTGTGTGTCTATTTCAGTTAACATTATATTCTTAACTCTAGGCTTTAGTTTTGTCCTCAGCAAAATGGGGGAAATAATCCTTGCTCTGTTACAGGGGAATTCATACTTATAAAGCATTTAGCAAACTTTCTGATGTGGAACACATATTCTAGATATGGTAGCTATTGTTTAATATCATTTGAGTTTTTTTTTTCAATCAAAAGCATCCCTAGGTCATTTTCTCAAATCTTTTATTAGAATTTTTCTAGCTGGAGATAAAAAAAAAATACTGGGTTGTGATAAAATCATTAGCAGCAAGTCAAGACACAATTCAAGTTCAAAGAAATTAATTTGAAATGTGGGATGTACCATAGTAGGTATTTCAAAGAACCAGATGATACAAGTCTAAGTGCTTAGCAAAAAACATTCACTCAGTCACAAACATTACTCCATAATTTACAAATGCAAATAGAAGTAATAAGAAGTTATGTTGCCACAGAAGGGACATAGAAAAATCAGAAAGTGTGAAGTATGTACTAATTTTCATTAGAGATAAATGTAAATCACATTTGAAGATGCTACTATCACTGAATGCAATGAAACTTCATTTTGGTAGATTGCTTGTAAGGGCAATTATTCATGCTAGTACTCCCAAGTGGGACTGCACCACTTAAAATAAATTCTATTTTGCAACAAGTAATGAAGTCTCAGCTATCTTAGACTTTAAAACAGTTTTCTGCTTCTACAGAGAAGAATAGAGCCAAATTGTTAAAATATACAGATTAATCAATTGATAATTACCTAGGGACTGATAAGTAGTCTACTTTTAGATTTCTTAAAACATACACACATACACAGTTGCTGACATAATCTAGGGAATAAAACGGCTGGCCGTCGATAGGTTAATTTCATTTAGTCAATTCAGTGATCAGGAAAGCGAAATGAAAGTTGTAGAAAGAGGAGACTTTCATTATTTTAAGAATATTTGGGGCTTAATTATTATAGATCTTTAACTGGATGAACCCTTGAGAGATTACCTCTGACTAAATGTATACTTAAACCTTTTTAGAAAAAGGGATTAGAAGTCTTCAGAAATCTTTCCCATTTTATACAGCTCCTTCATTTCAGAATGGCCTATTTGTCATGATGAGTGTTAACATTTAAGATGGCCATGACAGAAGGACAATGGTCAGTTGTCTTTGAGGCAAGCATTTGTCAAAGAAAGCAAATCAGTCAGGAGCCGAATGTCTCTGAGTTTCCTAGCCTAGAAAGCCGAGTGCTTGTTTTGCCGGCACTGAGACACTGGCTCCCAGATAATCTCCTTTATGATAAACTATTTGTGCCTATTTTATTTTAGTCTTACAGTGAGGATAAATTAAAATTAAAAAGCTGGAGAGCTTTTATTTATAGTCATCTTTTCATATGTTCTTTGCAATGTAAAGACAATGCATGTCGAGTATAAATGCTAATGCTCTATTTGCTAACAGATTAAAAAATTGAGATTCTGTTTTTGCATAAATTGAATTCTACCATGTTTCTTTCCATTTTGTCCTACACTCTTGAATAAACAAACTATCAGAAATAATTTTATTGGTAAGATTAATGAATACAAGTACCTGGCATTATTCTTGGCACTCATGGCTATAGAAATGAGAGACACACTCATTGGATTTGAGGGGCTCAGAGTTTACTCATGGGAAGAAAGAAAGTGAAGCAATTTAAAACAGTGTAGCCAGAGTCAGGCTAGAGGTAAACCCAGGGCCACAGGAAGACTCTGCTGCTTACACACTCTACTACAAGGTGCCAAGAGAGTTGCTTGAAGGAGGGGGAGGCGGCAGAACTGAGTCCTGAAGAATGAATCTCAGTTTCTAGGAGAAGAAGGGAAATGATGGTGTCAGTCCAGGGAAATATGTGCACAAATTCTACAGAGGGAAATAAGTGAGAAGTAAGTGTGGAGATGAGGGCGGGAAATGAATTACACCAGAGCTGAGGTCAAAATGACGGTCATGGAAAGAGCCATTTTGAAGACTTTGTTTAGGAAGGAAAATGAACATCAGGCTTGGTTTTTAAATAATTTTTCAGCCATGCTAGCCAAATAGAAAATAGTTTAGAAGGAATAATTCTTCTTTGTCCTTTCTCTTCTGTTCTTTCTTTCCCACTACCTTAGTAGCAGGTGAAGTGGAGAAGAGATAATACAATCGAGAGATATTTAGTTTTCATAAAGAAAAGTGATGATTTAAAGAAGGTCAAATGAGTAGGGTTGCTTTTGGTTCAAAAACTATATGAAGAACATGTGAAACTCAGCTTGGGAGAAGGTCGTATAAATAAGACTTGGAGTATTTAGTTGAATATAAGCTCGATGACAGCCCAAGAAAAATGTAGTTATAAAAAAGGGTGAAGTAATCTTAAATTCCTTTAATACAAACTTAGAACTTGTATCCCAGGTAATAATAATGCCACCATTCTCTGTGCTGATCTGTTCCAGCCTGGATAAGTACTCTATAAACAAATCTTCCAGCTTCTGGAAAATTATAAAAAAAAGAAAGTGGAAAATATATGAGAGAGTAGTAGGCAGAACAATCTGATTGGAAAGAATGGCGGAAAAATATTAGAGAATAATATAGGAAAAACGGGCTGTAACTACATTATAGAGGTCTCAACATACCTGTTTTATAAGATAGGATTTATTTGAATAGTAAAAAGAAAGACACGAAGATTTCTAAGCATAACCAGAGGTCCACATTAGTAATGTTGGGCCTGAAATAATTGAAATGGAAGGAAGAGATGGTGACCTGGAGACCACTTACGAGAGTATTAACAATACTTTTGTCATAATATAAGGGCCTGAATCTCACTCATGTGATAACGTAGTTTAGTACCGCGCCTTTCACATTGTGATGTTTGAGAAAACGGGTCAGCTGGCTTATCAAGGTATCTCTCTGCTTAAAAGAATGAGTCTCATTAGTTAATGTTACTTAATTAAAATCACCCTATGTCACTAGTTAAGAACAAGTGATTTGTATAGAAGCTGAGATAAAATTTGAAGTTTGCAAATTACTTAAAAATATTTTTGAAACAGTTCACAGTATTAGTGAAATCCATATTTAACACATTTGTGACTTATTTTAGAAGCTACATTTTCACACAAAATCTTGATATACTAGTTAAAGGACTTTATTTATTAAAACAAATGAGCAAAGATGTTAACAAAACAACCCATCCAACAGTTTATTCATTAAAAATGCTTACTGTGTGCCCGGGTACATGGTAGTGAGTGAAGACAACAATCTATGTAGCTTGAGGCAGTTCCTATTCTATGAAGGAGACAGAACAAATATGCTAAGTAGGGGGCTGAGGACTTAGCTCAGTGGTTAGAGTGCTTGCCTAGCAAGCACAAGTCCCTGAATTTGATCCTTGGCACACACACATACAAAAATGCTAAGTAGGAACTATGCATGTTATATGACACAGCATAAAGTACAAAGGAGGGAATATAAACTGGAGAAGGCCTCCTGTCTGAGAAGGAGATGTTTGAGTAAAGATCTGAAGAAAGGGAAAGAGTAAGTATAAGAATACCCAGGGAAAGAGCAGTCCCTGTATAGGGAAAAAGAAGTCTAATATCCCTGAAGGTGAAGTATGTCTGATAGGTTTGAGGAAGGAATGAAAGCAGGAGAACTGAAGATGAGGTCAGAGAAAATTTGAGGGGCAGTGAGACTTGGGAAAAATAGGATTTTTAGGCCATTTTTTTTTGTATGTGTGTGGACAGCCATTGGTAAAATCTGAAGAGAAAAACGATATGATTTATATTTAATAGGATTGCCACATTGTCATATTAAGAATGGATTTAAGTGACAAGAACAGAAACAGAAAGACTGATTAGGAGGCTTTTCCAACCCCAGACAAAAGGTGATTATGCTGTGGATGGAAGTGGTAGCTCCAGTAATGTGTAGAATTAATTTGGTCTTGAAACACGTTGAAGCTAAAACTTACAAAATTTGTCAATAGCTCAGATATGGTTGCTAGCAAAAGGATGCTACTGGGATTTTTGCCCTGAACAATTTGAAAGATGGAGTTGCCATTAACTGAGACAAAGAAATCTATAGGAGAATCAGGTTTGACACAGGATACAATTACCAGAAGTTCAACTTTGTGACTATTAAATTTGAGATAATTTGTAAATATGCAAATGCAGATATCAAATAGGTAGTTGGTTTACCTGGTATTCAGGAATGAGGTATATATTGATGATACAAATTGAGAAACCATCATCCACTACAGGGTATTTAAAAAAAATCAAATGAGATAACCATGTGAGCAACTGTAGATGAGTCAAAGTCTGACACATAGGTCCTGGGGCATATCAACAACATTTGGAGGTGGCTCAGTTGAGGAAGAACTAGCAAAAGAAATCGAGAAGAAATAATTAGAGACGTAGGAAAAGGACATGTTCTAGAAGCCAATTAAAATGTGTTGGAAGTAAGGGACAGTGATCAAGGGTGTCAGATGCTTCCAACAGATCAAATAAAACAAGGACTGAAAATTGTCCCTTGGTTTTAGGAAAGTTTAGGTCATGTTATGACCTCTGTAAAGTAATTTTGGTGCAGCGTTGTAACCTAATACTTCCGTGGAGCAGATTCAAGGAAGAATGTGAAGAGAAAAACTGGAGATAATTCTCTAGGGTTATTGTATAGAGGAGAAAAATGGAATAGTGATGGAGGGGAAAATAAAGTAAATATCTATTTGAATTATGTGTGTATACACACAGAATGGATGAAGATGCACTGGCTTTTATACTGATGACAATGATCCAGTAAAAACGAAAAAGTTGTTGATGTAGGAAAGATAAGAGGGAATTTCTGAGATAATGCTGCAGAAGCGAAAAAAGGGCAGTGTTGTAAGGCAAATGTGGGATTGACATTTTTTTGCTATGATAAGAGAGTGTGGACAAGGTAGAAGTCAGAAATAATGGGGGGCACAGGGCAGGGCAGTGGTGGGTAGACGTGACAAGGGAACTTGTGGATTCAACTCATTTAGGACATTTTAAAAATAATATATAGATCTGGCTATCTTTCCCCCTATAATCTGTTGAGAGAGATTTCATATTTTTAAAGGAGACAAAATGTAGTCTTGAAAGTACAGAAATCAAAGGACAGTCATAAGAAATGTTTTAGATAAATTTTATTGAAATGATTAGTGTTTTGAGTTCTCACTTGAATTTGCAAGAGTTAATTCTAAAACTGTCTGAACCTGGTATGCTTTTAAAAATAATTATTTAATTATTTTTCAAATCTCTTCTACTAAGATTTCTACCTTTAAGGTCAATTTTGACAAATGATATTTTTTGAGAGAATTTGTTGGTACTGAGCTACAAAAAATATCATTTAAACCAATTTAAGAATTTCTTATCAATTATCTTTGGTTTTTATTTTGTTAATTTGTTTTATAGAGGTCTCCCCAACCTCTCTCTCTCTTCTAGTCTTTTTGGCTGAGGATGTATTTGTTTTCATAATTTCTTCTTCAGTAACAGAGGCATTTAAATCTATAAATATATTATCAAACATAGTATATTCATTTTTAATTGTATTAAAGGAAGTTAGATGACAAAATATTTATTCTTTTTTTGTTTGTGTTTTGTTTTTTCTTGTGGGACTGGATATTGAACCCAGGTCCTCATAAATGGGAAAGCTCTACCACTGAGCTGTCTCTCTAGGCCCTAAAATATTTACTTTTTATTTTTAAGATGGTAATGGGCAAATATATGTTTAATAGACAAAAGAAGAGACTTTACTTTAGTTTTATATATTAAATAAAGCTTATTGACTGCTTTTTCTTATCTTCTATGTTCTTGACATTTTTTCTCAGTAGATCTAACATAGGACATGAACAAATCTCTCATTTTGTGTTTAAATTCTGTTCTTTTTTCTTTTTGTTGTTAATTTAAAAATGCCCAAGCTTCCATATTGTTTGGTGCATACGTATTTAGTTTACATAGTGTATCAGGTTAAGAAAATACTCGATCATCTCTTTTGGATGTGCTTTAGTATAAAGAGATTAGATAGGTTTTTCAGAAATGCCTTTTTTGTTGTTCTTTAGCTCAAAAATTATAAAAATGGTGAGACAACAGTTTTGCAACATATGTTTCTCGTTAACTTATGAAAATGCATTTAGTAATTGTCTAAAACAACATTTACAATTTGAAGAATAACAGAATGAGCATTTTTTGGAAAAAATAATACAGAGAACTTCTATCACAATGGACCTCCATTCTGGCAAGATAATAATTATCTGGAGTTGAGTTGAACAATGCTGGGGTGTGACCTGTTCCTGTCCCCATAATGGCAACACACTCTTCTGTTTCTAGTACCACTCCATTCATCAGTGTTTCATGTCTGGCATTTCCTTTTGTGGCCACTGTTTTATTTATTTATTTATTTTTTAAATATGGAACGCTTCATGAATTTGCGTGCCATCCTTGCGCAGGGGCCATGTTAATCTTCTCTGTACCGTTCCAATTTTAGTATATGTGCTGCCGAAGTGAGCACTTGTGGCCACTGTTTTAGATGATCATAATATTTAAATTAACTGTGACAATGAGTAAAATTTTTTTAGCATGGTGTTTAGAACAAATATATAATATGTGGTAGCAGAAATTAATTTTTAAATAGCTATCCCCAAATTACAAAGTAAACTCTCTTTGGCATAGAATCGGGTCATTTACTACCTCTTTCTTTGTATGACAATGAGGTATATATAATTGGAACTGTCTATTTCATAGTAATTTGAAAGACTATATCAGCACATCATCCAGTCTAGGCACATTTTTAATGATACGGTCATTAAACACATAAGATCACAATAGTGTATGTCTTCGTGTGGCAGCAGGCATTTTGTTCATATCTGTATTAGTTAAATTTTTGGTTTATTCAAATTTTCTACTTGTCAGTTTTAGTATTTTGTATTTAAGAAGAAAAATGTCCACTTTACTGATATTCCCAAATTAACTGTAATTATGTGTCTTATTTTATTATAATAAGCTTATTTTCATACGTTTTATTCACTCTCATATTAGCGATTTATTTTTCTTAAAATGAGTTCTTAAGAGATTTTTCTGTTTTAATTATTTCTTTAAAAGAAACAGTCTTGGATTTATTTGATTCCATTATTTTGATGTTTTTCCATATGGCTTATACCTTACCTTCCATGTGTTAATCATAAAATTTCTTTCTTCCTATTTGTTGTGTTTATTAGAATTTAATTACTGAAATCTATCTATGTAACTATAATTATTGCTTTGGTTACAGGGAAGTGACTTTGGTATGTTGAGGCTGTGTTTCCAAAACAGTTAATAACTATATTACTGAAATGATTTGAACTTTGGTTTATCGAACTTCCACATATGAAAACCTGCTGCCTTATTTTGTAGCCTGTTTTGTGTGCTAGAGCAGTGTATTTTTTGGTAAATAGTCCAGGTGCTAGTTGAAATGAGGATATATTTTTGCTGTGGAATGTTAACTGCAATGGTTAATTCTTCTGATTATATTATTCATGTTTTAGTTGATTTTGACTTGTTTATCTGAATAATTTATATTATTCCTTTTTTTTTTTACCTTTTATTAACTTACTTTAAAATTTACCAAAGTTACAAATCTCTCACTATAATATTGTCCTTTCCTTTAAGATTTTAGAAGTGGATGCCCCCTGATTTTTCAACCCTTATTCAATGTATAAAGTTTCACATGTTTTATGTTTATTACAAAGTGGTATTTTTTCTTGCTTTTGAAATAGTTCTGTAATAATCTAGTTCTTCTCAATCTTCATTTTAGTCACATATTAATCTACTTTCGTGTTGTTTAAATGCATCACCATACTCATGTGACTTTTTGATGCCCTAGTTGTTTATAGGTCATGTATTAACTTCTACTTCGATTCTTTTCTACTTGCCAACCTGTCCTCTGTATATCTACTTCTCTCGCTTGTTTTCTGGTTCTTTTAAATTGTCCTATTATCTTTGCTTTTTCCCCGTACTGTTGTCTTCCATTAATCATCTGTACATGGGATTATATATTTTCTCTGTAAAGCCCTAAAATTTATTCTTTCCCTTGGGAAATTTCTTGGTATCATTAAAAACTGTATCCTCATTATTTTATATCTTGAAAAATGAGCTGAATTTCTTTTCCTGTGATCATCTCATCACTTAACATTTGTCCCCTGAGGAATGAAAGATTTGCTCATTCTTTGTAACACTCAATTTTTTCTTGCCTGTGAGAACTTAATTTTGATTTTTTGCCTTTGCCTGATTACAAAATTTTTGATGATATTTTTACCGGTTATGTCCTTTCAAGTGTTCCCAGCCTCTGGCACCACCTAGTTCTTGTTAGGTTTATTGGTTTCCATTGCTAGACTTTCCTGCTTCTATGCACAAAATCTAAACTTTGTTTCTTGTTCTCTTTTAATTGAGTTCAATATACTAGCTTTTGATATGTAGTAGAAAACTCACGTTAATACAATTCTTTCATATAAGGCAAAGAAATGTGCTTAAAATTCTCCTTTGTCCTTTTTCTGGGGTAAAAAGAGGGTTGGGAAGGGAACTCTGGGTATTTCAAAATCTCATAGGTTTTCTTTATGTGACATATCTGTAATGAATCTTCTGATCACACTCATGTCCTCTAACGTTCCACACTTCTGCATTTCTTGAAAGCTTGCATTTAAGTTAGTTTCTTTCCCCCCTTCACTTTTACATGAAAGAGCCTCTGTGTTTTCTTCTTCCGTATGTTATACAACAGTCAAGTCTGTTCCACACCCCTACGTCATTGTTTTTTGGTATGGACTTTGACGCTTCTCTACAAACGGTGTATCCACCTTTTGAACTGTTCCTTTGTGTCATACCCCAATTTAATCCATCATTTTGGGATCTTTGGACCTGGCTTTAGTGCTATCCAGGTGCTACACTATCTCTACCAGTACTGCCTTAGCATAACCCTGGCAATGTGACATTGTATAGTGTTAATCAGTCAGACATAACCTCTGAAAAGTTGTAGATTGCAGTGGCCCAGAGGCAGACTTACAATGCAAAGTAGGGCTGCAGCTTTACCCTTTATAGTCCTACATCTTCTTGGTATATTTCCAAATTTTACAATATATACATCTAAAGTGAAAAAGTCAAAAACACGATTAACTCTCAGGCAAATAAAAGATCAGAATCTCTTCTAGTTTGGAAAAATTTCTCATTTTAAAACGTGCTGGATCTTAGATTAAGCAAATTTGAGCTGTCTTGATCAAAATAGTGTTCAGAGGGAATACACATTTTCTAATGTCCCTCAATTGAGTACCTCGTGATTTAGTAAAAATTTTAGACTCAGCTCTTGGTACAATTTAAGCAACCTAGATGGAGGGGAAAGTTCAAGGAATTTTAACCAGGTAGTCCAGTAACAGGGGTTCCCCATGGCAGCATCTGGAGACACAGGCCTCAGGTGTTGGTCCCTGAGATTTGTGGCCTGTTTTCTACAAATATCAACTGTTTGGTAGGTCTAGCAGAAAAAGTTGACTTAGGAGTAAGGTCACCCACAAGCAATGTGTTTTCTTTAGGGCTCTAGTATTATGCAACATTTAACCTCTGGAGTCCATGGTCCATCCAAATGCATTTCTTTCAAGTACATTTTGAAAGCTGCAGGATAACCGATCTGGCTTGGTGGAGGGCCTTAGGAGAAGTATACTTAGATGTGGGTAAGTATGCCTCTTCATTTATATAGTTTTAGTCTGAACATAATTTAAAAGACAAGGAATAGGATCCTAATTAAGGAAGATTTATATTAATTCTAAAAGAGCTTAGAATGTGGATTTAAGTAAACTGGTTTAAATCTTCCCCTACAGGTTACCAGCTTAATGACTTTAGGCATCCTATTTATTTTTTGAGATAGGAATTCTTAAAGTTATTAAAATTAAAGCTTATAGACTTGAAATACCTTTGCTAGGGTCAGAATTCTGCTAAATTATAGCAATGGTGGGACAGGAATACAGAATTAGAATTCTATCATGCAGGCTCAGGATCTTGTGGGATTCTTCTAATGTCCAGGGACGAACTGGACACCATCAGCAAGTCACACCTTCATTTTTTTATTTTTTGAAAGGATATTTGTTTTAGTCTTTTTTTTCTGAAACTTTTCTAGTATCTCATGATATGTGGCACATAATATGTTTTTAATATGTGAAGAATGAATAATTAAAGCAATCCAGGTGTGGTGGCACATGCTTGTAATCCCAGAACTTTGAAGGCCGAGGCAGGAAAATTGTTATGGGTTTAAGACGAGGTTGGGCTATATAGTGAGTTCAAGGCCAGTCTTAACTACATAGCAAGACCCTGTCTCAAAAAAAAAAAAAATTAAAGCATTCACTGTTAATCAAAGGCCAATGAATCTCAGTATTGCTTGGCTCCTTAAGTATAAAGATGAATATAGCTTCGAGGCAAATGTGTCTCTAGCACATTGGATCATCCTTCACTGCCAACCAAGGAGGGGACCTAGAAATGTCTGCTAGTGCCAGAGGATAATCATTAGTATGACTATTGAAAATCCTGGTCAAAGAGAAATGGACAAAAGTATGGACACTTAGAGGAGTATATCCTCTCCTGTTGGGAGAACTGAAGCCAACAATTTCAAGTTTTCTGAGAGCCAAGTCCTCTATCTTCTATTGTATGTCTCCAGCCAAGGGCTTCACTCAATATTAATAAACTTCGACAAATGTTTGTGAATGAATTAACCACTGTCTGTTTGATAACAGTTCCTAGAGGACACAGGAAGGAAGTCTGGAAGCTACTCAAGGAAGGGAGTCAGCATTCTGCATCCTGCCTGGAGGCTAGAATACTTTCAGGACTAGGATCAGTTAGCTCAAGTGTCAGAGGTGTCTTGGACCAAAGAGAACGTGAGGTTTGTCAGTGTCTGGACTCTCCACCTAAGGATGGTGTATGCAGACAAATCCTTAAACTTCTCTCCGCTCTTGCCAGAGGCTGGTGTTGATGATGTAACAGCAAGGAAATGTAGGCAAGGCTAAAACTGATTTTGAGAGATGAAAGTAAGTTTTGTATCTTAGCAGTTTAAAAACATACTTGCAAGGCCTTTATACTATACTATTTTATTTGGTCAATTCATTACAGGATTGTAATTTTATAAACATGTCAGCTAATGTTCTGCCTTTCAGCTGACATCCAGTTTGCATATAAAATGTAAACTCCTTAGCCAGTCATGGAAGCCCTGTGTGGTGTATTATCAAGTTAACTACTTTTCCAGAATCACCGCAAGCCCTTTTCAGATGGATTTAATGCTCCAATGATACTTAATTTCTTTTTCAGATCTTGATAATTTTGCGCATGCCTTTTTCTGTACCTGTGAACTTACCCTAAGCCTGAAAATTTCTATCCATTCATTAAGATCCATTGCCAAATCTTGAAGAAGTGTTAACTATTCCCTTCTCTATGTTTCTGAACCTATCTCTGTTCTTAAGAAAGCACACATTCCATCATTTTATAATTATTTACTTATTTTTAAATTTATCCCTTAGACTTTCATCTCCAAAATTGTAAGATTTGTGTCTTCATTTTTTCTGCTTCACCCTAGTTCAACAGATGGTCACTGGCTGAACGAAGACACCCAAGTGTATGTATTTATGGAGACATTATCAAAATAATATGCCAAGTATAATTGTGCCAGATAATTAGCATTTAGTGAGAACTTCTAAATAAATTGTTAAAGATCACACAGTGAACTTGGCCCTCACATGGTTTTGTCTACATTTAGTTATGATAGATACTTGCTCTGGCATGTGGAAAAGTGGGAAGAATAGAGTCCCTTGTATCTGTAATTATGTCTGTGTAGTCTGCCATGAGAAATGATTTTACTAGTCTAAAAGCCTATACTGAAAATGCCATGTTTTTGGTGATTTCATTAACATTTTAAAATGTTAACAATTCTGTCAGCCCAAACAGAAAATGACTGTGTGAGAAATGAAAGCTTGCATAATTCTGGCACCCACTAGTCATGGCTCATTATCCTCCTGGCTTTTATTATGCAGTGAGGGAGTGGGGTCAGCTTCACAAAGTTTAGCAACAATTAAAAAATTACTGTATGTAGATGTGACTTACAGCCTGAGAATAACTTTCTAAGAGACTGAATTAAACAAAATAAATAAGGATGATGAAAAATCCACAGATGTTTTATGGTTTAAGGCAGCTTTTAAGTTATTCATTATAAAGACTGCTTCTAGGGTTTTACCCACTTCCCCTGACCCTTTCCTGAACACTTTGAAACTTTCCCTTTGACCATATTCCTCAGGGAGTTTAAGAAGTCCTAGGCATATTTTCTGAAGTTCTTTGAGTTCATTTTTCAAACACATCTGTGGAGATGGAAATATTGTCACTGACCCTTGTATATCATGAATTGCTGCTGGGTTCCGAGCCTCACACTTTTCTTTTACAACTTTCAAAGTTTGTGGAATAAAAATGTAGAACCAGCCATGAGAGTGTAGAGGTTATCCACTAGCTTAACATTCTATTAAAAGAAAAAAGAAAGAAAAAAAAAAGGAAAGGAAAAGAAAATGAACAAAACCTGACAGTATCTTGGTAAGTGCAAAAAAGATATCTGCTTTTAATTTATCTACCAACTACTTATTTTCTTCTACAGCAGCAGATGATGGAGAATATAAATAAAATAAAAAGTTTCCTTTCCTTCTTTCTGTGCCAATAAATTTCAATAAATAACTATTAAGTGTCTGCTATATGCTAGGCTTTGGACTAGGCTGATTAATAGTGTCTCCATTTAACAGAATTTATATTCTAGTTCAGAAGTCAGACATGTAGACATATAATGATGATAGAATGAGCTAAGTACAGTCATATAGTTTTATGTACAAAGTGCCATGGGATCCTTGTGGAAAAAGGCATGTAATTTTAATACAAATTAAATCTTGGGCAGCCAGAAAGATTAGTTGATCTTGACAAAATGAATTCCTAAGCTATGCACAATCTAAGTCAAAATTACTCTTCCCTGTAATTTCTAAACATTTTTAGGATTCAAACAGAATCATTTTTCCTGTGCTCTCTATTTTATACTAGAGAGAGAAATGCTGAATAACTTATTATAATTTTCACTAGAGGTTTTTTCTTTCTGTTTATGATTGTCCTTCTGAAATAAGTACTTGAAATTATAAATCAAAACTAGCTTAAGCATTTGTTGTGGAGAATGTTTCTTGTCTTGGGTAAAATCCTGAGCCTCAGTTATGTGCTATTTTACAAACAGTAGATGAAATCTAGATAGCAGCTATAAAAATATGCAAACACTGAATTATGGAAATTCAAATACATATGGGAAAAATGGAAAGTTCAGATGATGATAGAACATCTAATTTTATCACTAGTAGATCTCTAAAAATAAATTTGAATTATATTTTATTAACAACATATTCTAAGGTATATTATAGTTTGTTCTTAGTTTTTAATTCTGCCATAGATATGGCATTTGGCACGTTACGTTGCACACAGCTGATGCCCAATCCATACATGTAAAATTAAATGCAAATTTTGAGGACTCCCTCAACCTTTACCAAATATTCATGTCTGTAAAAGTAACACATTATGAGATTGCCTGATATTCCTCAGTATAGTCAAATGTCACTCTTTGAAGATAACTACCTAAAAGTGGGGCCTAGTCTACAGGCCAGATTTTACCCCTGAACTAGTATTTTTTTAACTTGGCCACTCTGACTAGAGGTGATATTTTTCCAGAGGAAAATCTAGGCTTTTGCAAAAGGTACTAAGGTACTACATAGGAATGGCATACATAACATTATTTATATACAAAATAAGAAACAATACATTAAAATAAAAAAATGGTAACACTCTTGTGTAACAGTTTGATCTATCTATCTATCTGTCTACCTCTCTATCACCTATTACAATGATTTTGTAGATAAAAGGGTCTGTTATATTCATTTTGCACAAGTAGATATGGAACAGAGGAAACTAAGGCTCAGTGAAGTAATGTGACCAGGTCATGCAGGTAGTAAGTAGCCTCAAGGCTTGGGAATAAAAAGACTAGAGAGGGAAAAAAAAATCTATCTAGTCTTGTGTGACTAATTTTTTCTCTGTATATATTTAGAGAGATTTGTTCATTTTATGGATATTGGAAAGAGTGGGCAGGGAAAGAAATATTTGTTGTGCATCTACCATGAGCCAAGCACGGTGTAAGTCACTTTACATATATAATTTCATGCTATCTTTATAATACTTTGATCAGCTAATGATTATTATCTTAATTTACTAGTTAAGAAACTGATACTTACAACTTTTAAATAACATGCAAAGAAAACAATGGTGAGTAGGGGGTTAAACCAAAGTTTAAAAGCAGGACTGAGCACTTGCCCTACACATGCACGTATAAGTATACGGGTCAAATTACAGGTGATAGATCACAAGATACTAGCCTTATGTTACTCCAAACCCACTCAGAAATACTGTTAGATTTTATAGCTATTCAGAGTCAAGATTTCTGCAAATGGGATAAATAGGAAAAATTTACTTCCTGTCATGGCCTATGAATGGAAATATAATGCACATTTTACATCCTACCTTGACAAATATTGTCCCGAAGTGAGATTTGTAGTTTTCACGTCCATGCAATTCATTGTGCTGGGAATGAGAGCAAGTTCTGGCTGAATCATGGTGGCTGTAGCTACAGCTCTTGCGACTAGCTCCATGGCATCTTGTACGTAGTACTCAAAGACAGTCTGTGTTGTTTTTCCATGAGCAATTAGCCCTAAGGGTAGACCTTCGGTCCTCAGTTCCTCCACATTCTGGGAGTCTCCCAGCACCCAGTGAAGTTCAGGGAGTGCTACCCCAAACTGGGTGGAAATTTCAAAAATCTGCCGGATAGTCTCCATGTCGCAGCCAAACATCACCACTGTGGGTGTGCTGTTTTTAACATTCTCAAACTGGACCTGTAGAAAGTTTAAGAGGTCCTTTGTAGAGGAGAGATTAGCAGTGATGTTGATGATAGCCCCAAGGTGGAACTTGGAATTATTCTGGGTAAAGAGGAGGAAATCCGTGATGTTCCAGTCTTCCTGGCATAGCAACAAGCTAAAATTGTACCAGTTGTTCATGGTCAGGATCGAGACAGTGACATCAGCATCAGAACTTAATGAATTTTCTAAACTCAGCTGTAGGTGAAGGGGATTCTGTATTTAAAGATATGAAAGAAAGAAAAAAGAATTAGGAAGCATTGGTCAAAGACTGAGTACTTTTACTTTCTTATAAGGTTAAATCCTTCATTTTTCTGTGTGATATTCAAATACCTCTGGGATAAAATACTCATACTTTGGAAAAATATGCTTTCTGTCTCAATATTGGAGCTATTGGTTCCTTACAATCAGTTTCTTGATAATGTTTATTAAGAGAATCAGAGAGCAGATGACTCTTGGTGTAAATATAATAGGTGACATACCCATAAATTTCATCTTAGAGATTTTTATGCTTTTCTTCCTTATAGACAGTCCCCTTCATATATCCCATTTCTTAGACTGCTGTTAATAACTCATTTGTTAAACTTCTCCTTCAGGTGACTAATTGAAGACATTACTTTTACCTTGTTTAAAAATTAATATGGAGATCTTAAACAGTACAGTTTCTTGTATAAGGAAGTGTAGAAGACAAAAGGACCATAGTTTCCCAAATTGCAAGCACCTTAAACAAGGTGCTTGTAACATATATAGAATAACTTGTAGTATATACATTAAGATTAAGTGTATATTCCAATGTTGAAAGCGTCATTATATTGTATCTACTGAGCTTGAATTCTTGCTGTGAAATGTGTGTCGTTAAACACATTTATATAACTTCAATCACAATTTCTTCTAGTTACGGAACTCACCAACTCAATAGAGGAAAAATATCTCATTTGAGGAGTCAAAAATTATTAATCACTATAAGTGAAGTATGGTCTTCCAATATTAATACATGTGTTGATTATTCTTTTCAAGAGCACACATTTGACATATGTCTCCTTTAAAAATGCTATCCTAAGAATGTTTAGAACAATGTCATTTACATTTTTACTGCCCAATAAATATTGGTTGAACTACCTATGTTCCAAAGGGGAATTATTGAACTATTTTTGAGAATTTGCCGAACATTCACATCCATAATATAATACTATGTCAAAATATGAGGAGGGCTTTCTCAGTTAAATTTCAAGCCCTTATATAAAGGAATTACGGGCTCACCCTACCCACCAAAAATATGTAACAAGACTTTGGGCTGAACTTTGAACTCCATGAAGCACTGAAAGATTTTTGATTTGTATAGAACAAAGAATGAGGATTCTGAGGGGGGTTTACAGGAGGAAAACTACGGTCATTTGCAAGAAATTAGAGCACTCGTGATGGTAGATAGGATAGAATTTTAAAATTTGTTCTAAGAATTTGGCTTTCACTTTTCTAAGTTAAAATTTTTTAACAAGACTTGTTATATATAAAAGCAGAGTTTCAGGAGGGTTCTCTGTAGGCAGTATTCAATAAGGGAGAGGGAAGAAAGTCCTCTAAGATCTTGATTAGGTGATTGAACTGGAAGTTCATGTTTGTAATGGAGGAGAGGGCAATAAAAAAAAAAGCTTTCAAAATTATAAAGGATTTAGTGACAAGATCAGATGTGAGGGCAAAAGAGAGAAAGATATAAAAAGTCATGAGTGGTAGCTACTGGTTTCTGGGCTTGAGATACCAGATAAAATTTCAAAATGAGAGGAAGGGATGCTTCACTTACTCATTCCTCTTTTTAATGTGCATGAATTACTCCAGAGAGTTCTTTCTATCCTCCTCTTTCAGCTTTCTTTCCTTCTTCCTTTTTATTTCCTCCTCTACCTTGATCCTCTTCTAGTAGAAAAGAATAATGGAAGGAAAGCTCTACATTTATTTGGCAAGAACAAATTATTCCCAAATGTTTTCCTGGCTTCAACTCCCTATTGTGTTGCCAGTTTTCTTTCTAAAATATAACTATGATCCATATCATTTTCCAGCACCATAACCTCTGAATTACACATAGGACAAATTTCAGAATCAATAGTATGGCTTAGAAGGCCATCACTACCTTATATTAGCTATATTTCCTACAATCCAAACATACTGTAGAACAGTAGAATATGCCACGTCTCAAAAATGTCCCTTTGGCTTGAGGATTATATTGAAATGACAAGCAGAGAAGAAGCACTGAAGGCAGAGCTGAAATTACCCTTCTGTAAGGGAAACTTACATTTTAATGGATATTTTCATTTGTGAAGGTTTTTCTCTCTGTACCATAAGGAAAATAAATGCCAAACCGCTAGAGATTCTTATCAGTGAAGAAGACGCCCACATCAATTTGCATCACAAAGTGTCCTTGTGCTTATTGTGCTTCAATGGCTACCTCCTAGTCACCCCAGCAGAAACCTTGTTTCTTTGTTTCAGTTGAAGATAATATTTAAATACAATGACAAAGTTACCTGTATTTTTTTTTCCACTTTTATCTCTGTTTCTTCTCTTTTCACATTTACCTGTCTCCCCCCCACACTTTTACCTGGGTATTTCCTATCTAAACAGGAGGGTCACGGGATATCATATTGCTGTTTGTTTTTCTTTTGCTAATTTGCCTTTTGTTGTCCCAACAAAGGACTATGAAAGAGAGAAAATTAACTTTGCTGCCCCACAATGTACACCAAGTCAAATCAAACTGGACAATTTATTTTTCTTGAACCAACCCAAGCACTTTCATGCCCACACAAATTTTACTATGCCACTTTTTTTCCACCTGGTAATGAATTTGCCTACATTCATATTCATCTTTCTTTGCCAAACATTTTTTTGGGGGGGTGCTGGGGATGGAACTCAGGGTTTTGAGCTTGCTAGGCAAATGCTCTACCACTTGAGCTAAATCCCCAACCCCCTCATATTCATCTTTCAAATCTCAGTTCCATGCAGATTTCCAGCAACTTTTTAATGTTGTGTTTTCTACAATTTCTACTGCTGTAGCTGAGCTTTCTATTTACTTATGTGAAGCTAAAGTTCTCTGAAAAATCCACATCTATATTAAAGATCTCATAGACTGTTTGAGTTCATCTGAGTAGAACATGGTGATTGTGGAGAGATGGAATGTTGTGCCTAGAGCCAAAATTATCCTGGCCTATTTTAAAATGCTTTAGAAAAGAATCATTTACTTTTAGCCTTTCAATCTGACTTAACATTCTCTTAGCTATTAGCTATCTCATAACTATTTAATTCTTGAAATGTATTGTTAAACTTAGCAGGCCGCTATCCTCCATCCACCCTAAAGCTAAAAATGCTATAACATCTGAAACCTATAGATTTCCCTGCTTTCCTGTAGCCTGCCTACCTAATGCCCCACTATTTGTTAAGAATATTAATTTATAACTTTGTTCCATGGCTATAAAAGTTCATGCAACCTTTTCACTGAGAAGCGTGTCACCCAGGGTAACTCAAATTCATGTTCCTGGGCCTTGCTCACTCATATTTGTCTCAGGATAAATTATCCCTTATTTCATGTGAAGCACAGCTATATTTTGTGTTGATATTTATAGTTGTTTTGCACTGTTGAATTCCTGCAATAGCGAATTGGGTTTTTATTTGCTTGTTCCTCTAATGACCAGGCAGAATTAATGGTCTCACATCTAGGTCATGTTGTTCAACCCTCTATTACAGAACTCTTCACACAGAGGTGCAACCACTTGTTAAGTGTTTATCTCACACTATAGACTAAAGTTTCTTTAGGACAAGGACTGATAGGGAAAGACTCAGGATCAACATTCCCTCCCACTACAAGGTAAATGCAGTCAGCCATAACTGTAACCCCAACCTGGGTGCTGACCTAACCCCGACCCCTCACTCTGTTGGTTCCGCCTCTGAGGTTTTGCTTAATAGTCACCTAGTTGCCTAGTTTCCAAGAACTAGAACATTTAACAAGAAACTGAAGTTTAACTTACAGACCTGGAACTAAAACTTAACTTAAAACTCCGGTGAGGCATTATATTCCTCCCTTGGGGCCCGTCAGCATAATAAACCTGAGTTCTCCAATCCTCTGAGTGGTGCTTGGTTTCTTCGCGGTCTATTTCCGCAACATTTCTGGTTCCGCTGACCGGAAACGAACTGCGCGGGCTCCTTGAGCCACTGGTCCGGCGGGCGGAAGCCGCCGGGGTGAAGGTGCCCGGGGCCGAATAAGGCGGCACCACCCGACTGCTTCCGGTCCTGCTTCACTGGGGCCCCCAGACCTCCGGAGGAACTGTCCCCGACCGGACTCGACAGAGAGGCAGACCAACTCATCTGTCAGGACTTCGGGATAAGGTAAGGTCCGGAGACCCGGAGCCGGGTTGATCAACTCCCGTGGGTCTCAAGTTGAGAGACCATCCAACCCTCCCAACCGGGGTCGGGGGGAAGGCACTGTGAGAAACTCTGAGTGCGTGTGTGTGACTGAGTGGCCTGACTCAGTTTTGAGTTCGTGACTCCATGGCCTTGGCGCTACCGAGTCCGAGTGGGCCCTAACCTGTGGTTCTGTGCCGGCTTCTTACGCATAACGTGACTCACCTCCCTGTAATAGGGAATGCTGACCAGACCTGGGATTACAGGTGCTCCTCAGCCAAGAAGCGCCTAAGCTCCTGCTAGGGACGCTGCCAGGCAGGTATCTGAGTGGTTTCCTCTGGGAACTCCTAACCTTGTTTGTCTTGCATCGCCGATACAAGGAGGGACCACCAAGGAGGGAGAGAAAAGACCCCCCTCTATGTCCAGAGGACCCCTCTGTCCTCACTGGTGGGGCCGTCATTTTTACGAGGTTTTGTCTGATCTCTGCCTGATCCCAGAGACGAGGGACCTCCTCTGTAAGATAGGATTTTCCCCTGCAACCTGCCCCTTCTGTCAAGGGGTCTTTAAAGGGGGGCATTTGGCATATTGGACAGCCCAACTCCCCTTGGACCTCTGGTTGTAGCCCGATGAGGAGACTCCTTTGCTCTGTCGCTTGTTCTGTCACCACCTGGCTGTTCTGAATGCATTCCTGATTCCTCCTCCCCAGTACAGGGAGTATCTGGTGCAGGGACCCTGCGACTCCTCCATGCCTTTGCTGTTCTAGTCTGTATTCCCCCCACACCCCCACCAGGGCCTCTTTGTTCAGCCATCCCTATTATCGATCCTTCTTGTTCCCTGGACCTGACCCAACCCACCTCTTTTTGCAGCAGGTCTACCCTCCTCCCCTGGGACCCAAAAGCCTAAGGCACTTGGCACTCAAAGCTATCCTTGATCCAGTTTTAGACTGTGCCTTCTGGGAGCTCCACGCCTTTGAGGAATGGAGACAACAGTGCCATATACCCTGTAGGTCCTAAGGGGGAACTTCAGGCAGGTTAATGGTGGGTTGACTTATCTACTGCCTTAACTGTTTAGATCATGGGGAACTCCATCTCAGAACCCAGTCCTAGATTGTATGGTTAAGAATTTAAAAAGGGCTTCTCCAAGGAATATGGTGTTAACTTCAGGGAAGCTCTGTATTCTTTCTGAACTAGAATGGCCCACCTTTGGCATGGGCTGGAACACTGAAGGAATTTCCTGACGGTCTGGGCAGTCTACCAAGTGGTGACCAAGGACCCCTGACACTTTGACCAGTTCCCTTATATTGATTCCTGCCTGCAAATTGCTCAGACTCTGACCCCCTTGGTCCAGTTCTGCACGAACTCAAAATGACAGTGTAGGGTCTTTGTGGCACAAGTGTCTGAAGGGAACAAACTGACCAGCCCTGCCAAGCCTATGCACCAAGGCAAACCTGAGAAGGACCCCCTACCGCCTCCACTTTATGTTCCCACAGCACCCCCAACACTAGTGGGTGCTCAGAGACCTCTGCCGGAGAGTCCTCCCCTTTCTGGGTCGCCACCATCATCTGTCCTCAGGCCCGAGCCCAAAGAGCCAATTGGTAGGCAGTTAAGTTCTGCTGAACAGCCCCTGACTCTCCAAATGACCTTCTGAGAGACATGAGGTTCCCCACAAATCAAGCTCAGTGGCACTATGCGGGGGTGGGGGTGTGTGTGTGACTGGTCCTCTACAATAGCCCTTCAGCATTGCTGACCTGAATTAGAAACATCATACTCCATCATACTCTGAGAAGCCCTAAGGTCTGACTGATCTCCTACAAACTATCTTTCAAACTCACCAGGTGACATTGTGTGACTGCTGCCAGTTGCTCCTCACCTTCTTTAACACTGAAGAGAGAAGGTGAATCTTGCTGGAAGCCTGCAAATGGCTCTAAGAATAGGCACTGGCTGGGCAGCTACCCGCAGAAGCATGAGCTAGGGCAGCTGCCCCAGAAGAAGACCCCCAATGGGACCCCAACACCAGGGAAGGCAAAATGGGATAGCCCTTCTCAGAGGGCTCCACCCTGGGGCCAAAAAGCTGACCAACATGTCTAAAACAGCTGCTGTGACTCAAAAGACTGATGAGTAGCCCTTTGATTTCTATGACAGGCTCTGTGAAGCGTTCCAAATCTACACTGTATTTTGGCCCCAGTCAGTCAGCCCCTCTTTGCCTTTTTTTTTTTTTTTTTGTGTGTGTGTGTTTTGAGAAAGGATCTTTCTATGTAGTTTAGCCTGGCCTTAAGCTCACCTTATAGCCCACACTGGCCTCAAACCGGCAGTGATCATCCAGCCTTGGCCTTCTGAGTGCTGGGATTACAGGCATACACCACCATGCCCAGGTTGCTTTGTCTTCTAATGGGAAGACCCACAGACTAGGAGGAAGACTCAACTCACCTGGACCTGGCTGCCACAAGGATTTAAAAATTTGCCCATGTTCTTCGGGAAGCCTTGGCTTCAGACCTCACTGCCTTTCTAGAAGATGAACTGAACTGTGTTCCCTGTTGCAGTATGTAGATGACGTCCTGCTTATTAGCCCAACCTGAGAATATTGCTGGGCCAGGAACCTGAGCATTGTTCTCTGACACTCCTGGAAGAGTGCAGATAAGGTCTCTTGGAAGAAAGCCCAGATATGCCAGCAGAAGGTAAAATACCTTAGCTTCCTCATTTTGAAAGCCCACAGACATTACAGCTGGAGAGAAAACAAGCAGTTTGCAGGATCCCTCGACCACACACCAAAAGGTGCCATGATGCTGCTACTCCCAGAACCCCCCCCCCAAAGTACACAGAAGAAGAAAATCAATGGGCACCTGGGGAAGGGGGATCAAAGACCAGAGAAGGCTGGTGGAAGCTACCAGATCAGCAGCTTTTTGTCCCACAAGGACTTACATACCAGTTGGTGTCTCAGTATCATGAACTGACACACCAGGGAACGACCGCACTGGAGGATTTACTAAACAGGACTATTTTGTCGCCAAACTTCAACTTTGTGCAGCCACATCAGCTGCAGATGTGTGACCTGTGTGAAAACAATGCTGGCCCCAGGCCAAGTCTGCCCCTGGGAGTGCAGGCTATAATGGTAATCCGAAAGAATGAAAACAAAAAGACTGGGAAGAAAAGCATTTACATCAGAGTTTCAAGCTCCAGTACTTTTCCCCCAATTTGACAAAGGTTCTTCTAAACACATTCCATAGAGGAACTCACTGAATTGGTGTATAGTAACAAGCTCACACTGAGACAAGGATGATATTATCCCCTTGTAAAAGAGGAATTAAAATTAGCTAATCATATTGAGCATTTAGCACTAGACAGAAAAATAAATGCTTTGGCACAGGAGAGCAACACGAGATTTAAATAAAGAACCCCCTCTCCCTCACCTACTGGATAATGATTAATTTATATAATTACCCTCATGCCTACAAACAATTCTTCTGAGAAACTCCATATGTTGAAATTAATCCTTGCACAGACTTAAGGGACACAACTCTTCAAATAAACATTTTTACAGTAATAGTTTAGAAGCATCTAGTGATATATTATTTATCTAGAAGCCTCAGACGAAGTCTTCTGGTTTCTCCCCATGTAAAGATAAAGGTACACACACACACATACACACAGAGATATGAAATTCATAACACTAAAATTTTAAGCTTGGTAGTATGACTTTTGTCAAAGTCTGGGACAAAAATTAAACAAGATCTATTGAATCAAATTAAGAGTATTTGTAAAAAGAAAATTGATAGAAGGAATTTGCCTTAGAGAATATTAGAACCCATTAGAAAATGGCTGGGGATTTATCTCAGTGGTTAGAGTGCTTGCCTACCAAGTGCAAGGCTCTGAGTTCGATTCCCAGCACCAAAAAAAAAAGAAAGTGTAATATTTGTATTGCAATGATTATGAAAATAGGGAAGTATCAGCAAAAGAATTAACAGGTAAATAAATGGGACAAATGTTAATGCATGTAGGGAAGTACATGCAGAGAAGTACAATTTAATATATTAAGGTAATATACATGAAAAATCATAAGAAAATATGGAAGAAAATTAGATTAAGCATTGACAAAATAAGTTATTTAGAAAAAGAATATTATTTAAATTCTTAATTTTATTATATGCTAAAAATAAATTCCATTAAAGAGCTAAAGATATAATTTAAAAATCATTAAAAATAGACCAAATAGGTAAATATGGCTCAGAAATCACAGTGATAAATACATTAAAATAAATATTATAGTACATTATTTCTGGCATTAAACACCCACCATAAAACAAAAATAAAGGAACATAAAAAGTAATATTTTCAATAAATTTGGTAGAAAAAGTTTATATTCACAAAATATACAGACTATTTATTAGTCCAGAAGGTACCAGAATCCTTTATTTAACATTTATTTAACCCAGAAAAGTAATTTTAACCTTCTACTGAGAGCCTTGTCCTCTCTGATGTATTTTGTGCTGTGAGTAAAAGATACATAGTATGTAAGTATCTAGAAAAATGCTTAACATAATTATAAACTATGGAAATTACTATTAATGAAACTAATAGGATATGATGAGACTGGGAGAGTGAAAAGAGGATCTGAGGAAAAATGTAGTAGGGCGAGCAGGGGCAAGAATTGATCCTGTACAAATGCTCTCTAATTGAGACTGTAGAAAAAAATAACAATCAACTACTATATAGGTAAACATATGCAATTATATACCATTAAACATTTAGTTAAAAATTTCACTTCAATTAAAAGTTTCATTTTGGTCATCCATTTTTTTTTCAATTTTAATTTTTTTATTAGTACTTGTTTGCAGTACATAATAATTACATTCCTTCTTCTTTGACAGTATTAACTCCCTAGTTCCAGATATGAGATGGACTCCACCACCTGCTTCTGTGTTTTCTTTTTTTTTTTTTTTGGAGCTGGAGCTGGGGATCGAACTCGGGGCCTTATGCTTGCAAGGCAGCCACTCTAACTGCTGAGCTAAATCCCCAGCCATCCCATGTTCTAACATGGGTCACAAGCTCTCCTTGCTGGTGGACCCACTGCCTTCTTCAGTTAGATGAGCTTTCTCTTCTCTTCTGAGAGGCAGGGTAGTGGTTAAGAGTTAGTAGTGAGGGCGATCTATGCTTAAATTTTGTCTTCCTCACCTAAAAGCTCTGTGACCATCTACAAGTCATTTAGTGTCTCTGAGTCATACAGGGCATTCTACCTCCTACCTTGTAGATTCCTTGTAAGAATTAAATATGAAAATATGATAATGAATAGAAAATATCTGTCACAAAATGTTACGGTTTATATCTAGATGCCCTCCCGAAGTTTCATGCACTCATAGGTGGGGCTTTGGGGAATGACTGGATCATAGGAGTGTGATAAGTAGATTAATACAGTGATTGGTTTAGCATAGCTCAGTGTGGAAGATGGATTTACTGAAAGAAGAAGCCAGTTGCGCTTCTTCCTGCCTACCCTGCTATGAGCTGTTTCTCCTCTGTCATGCCCTTCTGTTTTGCCACCCTGACTTGGAACCAGCCAACTGTGGATTGAGGCCTGTACAAACTAAGAGCTAAAATAAACATTTCCTCCTTTAACTTGTTGGTGTTGGATATTTTGTCCCAGCAATGAGAAAGTAACTGAAACATAGAATAAGGGCCCCATACTTACTGGTAGTAGCAATTTGCTTATAGGATTTAGTCATTGTGTTGCAATATATAGTATTTTTCTTTGTTTTGGTTTTCTCCTATTTCTCATGTATTTTGCACACATTGTTTCAGTAATAGATATCTTTTACAAATGCCAACTACCCCAGCTCCTTTGCTTGAAAACAGAAGCTCTAGCTCATGCTGGGAAAAGCTGTTTTATCTGGGAAATATGTCCACAGTAGATGTGCCCACCCCTTCCAAGCTCTTCTTTTCTTGGTTACAAGTTTGTACCACTTCACAAACTAAGGCATTTTTGGTGCCAACTTCTGGAAATTCCCCCATTAATCTTTGTCCTCCCAGAGAGAACAGATTCAGCTATTTTCTGCAGCAGTAAAAGCTTCAGTTAAAAGATTGCCAGAGAGCTCTGAGATACACCATGACAGAAGAAAAGAGATGATGAAGCTGGTTTACTGTAAGAGTGGAGAAAAGACCTGAATATTGTGGTGCACATCTGAAATCCCATTACTCTGAACTCTGGGAAGCTGAAGCAGGAAGGCTAAGTTCGAAATCATCCTGGGCAATTTAATGACTTAGCAAGACCATCAGCCAAAATGAAAAATAAAAAAGGGTCTGGGATATAGTTCCATGTGAAGACCCGGGGTTCAATCCCAAGTACTGGAAGGTGGGGGGAAAGAAGAAGAGGAAGAAAAAGAGGAAGAATAAGAGGAAATTCTTTTAGCTCTTTCCTGGACTAGCAGATCCAAATGAGGTATAGCAACTCTCAGAAAGTTCAAGGGAGCATAATATCACCACTACTTCCAATACAGATGAAATTCCTTCCCTTTCAGAAGACTGCTGATGATTAAACATGTTTGAAGGGCTCGGAACAGGTTTCGTATACTGCTATCAATTTTCTTCAGCCAGAGAGACTATGGGAGGTTTTCTGTCTGTCATTATCGCACACCTCAGTTGACCTGTGTTCTATAGAAGCCCATTTTCTTTCTGAAAATTAAAGTGTATTCTTTTAGAAGCCCAGGCTTTTAAATAAATTAATTGTTTTTATGATTTCATTAAGGCTTTAGGCAAACAGAAGGCATAGTCCCTGCCCAGAAATTGTAATCTAATACTAATTACAAAAAACTGAAGAGTTAATACATACTGATGTCTCAGTTACATCATGCATATTGTTTCATTTCACCTCACAGTGGCTTCATGGAGTGACTACACTGATTTGCCTCCTAAGATAGAGGTTCAGAAAACGTGACTAGTTTTCCCAAGGTGGCACACTTACTAAAGAGTAGAGCCTGAATTCCAAAATCTCGAATTGTTAGACTTGAAAACTAATGGCTTTTAACCAGTATTTTTCTCTGTACTTGATAAGAACAACATATGAAGTAGACCCTTGATATTTGTAGATTTAATATTTACAGCTTCAATAGTTTGCAAGTAATTGCAGTCACTTGTAAGATATGCCGTGGTGTGGATTAGAATGGACTAGGGCGATGTGTGCAGCGTTGTTGTTTCCATCTGCTGGTGCCCAGTAAGCACATCTTCATTATCTTTGCTCATCTTCCCAAGTGGAGCAACTCTTGTGAGATGATAAAGCTTGCCTTTCTTCACTGACAATAATTTTTAAAGGGAAAGACATTTACATAATTAATGACATTGCTTTTGTGTCTAGTAGAGAAAGAAAGTTTGGACAAACTCACTTAAATTTAGTTTATTTAGATTCTACTGAATTTCATAGTCAAAAGTATAATCTGTAGTAATACTTAATAGTTACGTATAGAGGTGTCAACAAAGATCTTAGGATATAACCTTCAGGATTTTTGAGTCTCTGTTATATAAAACAATACATATCACTCACACTTCCTACATTGAGCTCTTGAACATTGATTATTTCCCATTCTAATTCTGTCTAATTACTGATAGTCAATTTTTCATCTATGTTCCACTGCCCTTCTGCTTTTTGTTCTGGATGATTATACTTTGTATTTCTCACCTGACCCTTGGTAATCTAGAAAGCCTTTGTGACTCACTTAGTAGGTTCTATTCTCCAAGCCCCCTTAGAAGACTCACAGTGCCCAGATGTAGTCATTGAGGCCTAAAAGTTGGCATAGGCGTATGGAAGACTTTATCAATAGAATGTGGCTACAAAATATATTTAGTCAGATGGTGTTTGGGAGGAGAGGAGAGAGCTTAAGCAAGGTGTCCCAGGCAAAGGTGATACAGACAAAGGAAGTCATTAGAAATGTGGGCCTTTGACATCGGGAAAGTCTATCTGTAAGCAACAGATTCAAAACCTTGGTTTAGGGTTCAGAAGTTCATGGCAACTCCTGAGAGTCTAGAAGAGAGAACACAGGGACTTCACTTTGGAGTCATTCACATCTCTAAACTATGGTTCTACCATTTATCAGTTGCATGTGTGAGATGTTGTGAAAATTATTTAGCCTCAGAGAACTCCATTTTCCCCTTGGTGAAATGAAGGTGATACAAGCTACCTTACAGGGGGCTGTAAGGATTAACTAACATATGTACAAAGCATCAGCACATAGTGAATCCCCAGCAAGTGGCCCTTTATAATGATAGTGATACCACTAATGAAATGAGAGTGTTACAGTAAGAGAACTGAAATGTAAGAATTTAGCTAGAATAATGGTATGTTTCGTTTATTTAACAAGCACTTGTGCATCTATTTTGTGCCTGGCATTGGATAATGACTGCTGAGACTACAGTAGTGAATAAAATCAATATGCTCTTTTCCTTTAGGAGTTTTGAATCTAGAGGGTAATATTACTAGTGCCAAGACACAAATAGGGAAATAGAGGAGGAATAGGTCAGTAGGCAAGAAATATGGTCCAAAGGTTGAGGCAGACTACAAAGAATAGTGATTTAGGTTTTGAGTTTTGTATCATGCGATAAATATCTTCACAACTTTTCTACCTACCCTTTGGATTAGCCCTAATCACTCAAGCAAGGTCAATTCTTAGGTGAAGGTCAAGAGCACACAAATGAATGGAAGACAGAAGGAGGCTAGAAAAAGGCAGAATCTGACAATTAAAATGCTTCAGCATGTGTCTGACATGCTGTATATGCTTGGCAAATATTAGCTTCATTAGTAGTACTATTGCTAATAATAATTAGCACACTTCCTTGTGCTGGTATAATTGATCCTTTTCCAAAGACTCATAGTGTGCTGATGTTGACACCAGCCTGGTGGTAGAACCACAAAATGGTCAGGGGCCCAGAGACAGCTGGTTTTCATGTTCACCACACCAAGTGGACCTGAGCTTGTGGCAATGCCAGGACTCTTAAACCTCTTTAGAGGATGTATTTTCTCTCTTTCTCACTAGAGTCAGGTATTGTTCTTTTTCACTATGTCAGTGAACCCCTTCCAGGCCTTTTAAGTGGCATACGAACTAACAAAAAGTATATTTAGTAGACTACCATTTTGTCTCAAGTAGGAGTAAAATACATTAAGGACCATCCTCTTAAACAGTGGGTCAGTTATTACCAAATTGAGAAGGCCGAGGACTAGATCTGAGATCAGGAGTCTTCTGGGGAAACTTCAGACTTTTGGTTTTGCAAATGTGACAGAAGAATAGTATGAACTGTAAATCAACTGTTTCAGGGCAATTTGGGGACCATATGATATTATGCTAATAAACTGCTTCATGAAGAGAGCACTATACAGATAGAAGACATAGTACATTTACATATCTACTTCCTGGATAGTAGGGACAGTGGGATCAATAACCTAGGGTGGAATAGAGAAGGCAATTCTGCAGTAAGATAATAAAATTGGAAATAATTTTCAAGTTCTATGACAACTTTTATATCTTTATATTACAAAGGGAAAGATTATTTTTTTATTTATATTTTAAGAACTTTTGAGATAAAGATGTTGCTTTGGGACTGATTGTAGTTCTTATTTAATCACCTAGGTATTGGTCAAATTTAGTAATATTTGAAGAAACATACACATTCGTATGTATCAGCAGGCAGATGATTTATAAGATCATTAAAATTTATCAAATATTCAAACTATTGTTATAGACATTATTGGTGACAATCTCAGGCATATTTTCTTATAATGGGAACTTATTGAAATATGCACCAGATGATTAAACTGTCTGGCATGGACGTTAATTTTCCTATGGAAATTTGATTACTTTATGTCAGTGCAGCCTGAAACTATCATTAAGAGATAGCTTATGTCACATGCTAATTTGTTTTATTGCACTAAGAATGAAAACTCAGCTAAATGTTGGTTATTTCTATTTTAAAGACCTCCTAGAACTGACAAACATTTTTGCTCAGTTCCATAGGCCATGTTGCTTATTGACACAAGTACATATTTTGTACATTTTAACCATGATCCACCTAATTGTGATGCAATCTGCTTTTTATTTATTGTGGTTTATCACTTCAGATTAATTCCATAATTACTAAATCTGTTAATTGCATAATGACTTCTTATTTTACTTGGGAATTTAAAAAAATGTTATAATTCATATTCATTGCTCATACCTGACATCAGCCAGCTTAACACTGGAAATAGTATTAGTATGCCATGAAATGGTATTTCAGTAGATTTCCCTTATAGCACCTTATTTCAAAACTTGTGATCTATTAATTATGATTAAGCTTTGCTGCAATGACATTTTATTTCAGTTGAATCATTAGAACATTAGCATAATTAATTCTTTGTACCTTTCAAGTCTTTGTTCAAAATAAGACGACATTGGTGATATTGAATTTAGTTCTTAAAATATTTGATCACAGAAGCAATACTTTCCCATGAGTTAATGATGAAACTCAAATTCTCTTCAAGCAGTCTGGCAATATCAGGTCCAGGACAAGGAATCCTGGATGAATAGGTGTTTGTTCTTTCAGGAAGATCTATGTGAGCACTGTTCAGCATATGCAACGAAAAGAGCCCGGCTGGCTAGTTTTCAAATCTAAGGTTTGGGTTGCATTTGGCCTTGTGAGTTCGCTTTATCAAATTATTACCCATGTGTACTAAAGCCCCACTTAATCAGATAGAACAAAAATATTAACTTTTAACAATCTACCACATGCCAATTAGTGCAATTATGACTTTTTCATTTGGTTTTACAGGGATTCTGGAGCTCCCATCCTCCAGACTTAGTGAAGTAGAAACATTTATCCTTCTATTACGAAGGTTAACAATTTGTTAATCGAGGTAGTCTGTCTCCATTGTATCGTTAATGAATTTGACAAAATTTGATACATACTTATTTTTAATTTTATGCCTTGAATTTTAAAGGAAGATTCAGGCTCAGCCAAAACTTGCACACTCTAAAACTTCTCTGTGGTGCTTAAGCCACAAATCACTGCGTATTATAAAAGGTATAAAGAATACACACATTTATGAATTACTAATGTTTCTTCTTTCTTATGACAAATATGTACAATCACAACATGTTTTGTGAGCACAGAAACATTAATTACAGATATATGTAATGCAAAAAAGAATAAAATTAATTTTATGGACTTGCAAATGATTTACTGCAGGGATTTCGGAATTATCTCTGGAATTATTCATTGTCCATATACATTTGTTTTGTTAGCATTATTTAGCATCTTTTGGAATTATTTTCTTTCAAATTTGTGCATGTTATGCCTAAATTTTTTAGATTTTAAAATGAGAAGAATCTCCAAAGATCATTATGTTTCCTAAGTCCGTTGAGAGAGTATAGACTCTTAAGGAGAGCAGAGACCTTGAGAATCCCTATTATTTTCAGAAAGAAAAAAAAAAAAGAGAAAGAAAATTGCTAACCAGTCTTTACACGATAGTCCAGCATCTCAAAATGCTAAATGCTTGATATCGAATAATTGTTTCAAACTTTTTTGTCTGAGTCCTGGATGATCCTGAACATGCAGGATCTCTTCTCTCCCTTCCCAGATTATTCAGGAACCATCAGAGCAGGCGGTTGCATGTCTATGTATTCCAGCCCTGTCACACTCCTTTCCGTTGAAACACAATAGCCATGTCACCTTGTCCGGTGTATTCATTTATCTGAATGTATGTTACCTTTTGGTTACTTTGGAAGCCATTCCCAAAAGCCTGGATTTCCCCTGGTGATCATGCTCTTTTGCGTCTGCTTCCATGGTTAAGTCATCTTTGCCCAGAGCACTCTAGACCTCTGTCTTTGCACTGTGCATTCTCACTCATCTTTCAAGTCTGTATTCAGATTCCTATCTCTATTTTAGCATCCCCGTCCTCCCTACAAAGTTGTATTACCTGCCTCTCTTTTATCTGCTGCCCTCCCCCACCTTTCAGTCATTTGCTACAAGGTCTAGTCATTATTGGTTTAATCATTTCTCTCCTCTGGCCTGTTTAGGGGCCAGAAATGCTATTTTTAACAGTAAAATCCTGAGTAACAGTGCCCAGAAAATAACAGACTCACAGTGAAGTTTTTTGGTTGGATGAATAAATTTGAGTAAGCTATGATGTGTAGTTTAGATTTAGACAGAAAAGGCTGACCTTTGGCTAAGTGCATGACTATTTTTTATGAGTCATTTTCCTTCCGATTTGACCAATATACTTTCTCTAGAGGCCAGAGTAATTATTCTCTGCTTTCCCATAAAATCTTATCCTTTCAGATGACACAGATCTTCTCTGATGTCAATCAGAAAAGTGGCACCTGAATGCAGAGCGGGTTGACACAACTGCTCAAGTGTATGCGTGCCTGAGGTGCTCATTAGAGACACAGTGAATTGAGATAGGCACAAACTTGGTGTGTGCCATTTTCTTTGCACTAAAGATGGTTGTGAGGAAGACATTTATTTCACCTTATAAATTATTCATAATTGAATTCGTTTAAGGGCTCCGCACTGATGTATTTAAAATGTGATTCAATATACAAAGGTATCAACATTGTGTCAACCTTTCAATTACATTTTAACTAAAGTGAGGTACACTTGAACTGGAGAAATAACCTTGAAATCTCAGTGACCAGTGACAAATGATAAATTAAAAGTAGAAATACCAGGAAACAAAGTCAATAATGATAAAAGAAAAAAATGAACAGATAAAGATGTCAGAAGATTTTCAAGGTTTGAAAAATCAAAATAATATACCTATTATTATTATGTACAATCAGCCTTCTGTTTAGTTGGATTTGGAGATGCAGCTCTACCTGGCATGAAGAATAGGTAGAGGAGAACGTGGGCCATTACGGAATAAACTCTCTGCTCTTTCTACTCCCAGTATCCTAGTTTGCCACTGTGTGTATGTGTGGGAAATGTGAAGATGCTCATTCTTTAACAAGGAAACAAAGTTCAGATTGCTATGAATGGAAGTGAGAAGCACCCAGAATTAGTTGTGGAAGTACCTGGCAACTTTCAACTATAAAGATAATTGAGAGTTTTTTCATTCTTCTCGCTTATCTTCTCAGTGACTTTGTTCTGAATCTGCATTGGCAATTTCTCCTCCCTGAGACCTCTCATCAACTTATAAATACACTTAATATCATCTTTTTTCCTTCTCTGGCTACTCTTTCATATTTCAGTCCTTTCAGCATTGTATGTATCTACAAGTTCTACTTCCTCACTGTACATTTTCTTGACTAATCACACTTATATTCACCATAAAGCAATTTCAGTTAAAGCAGTTATATGGCTCTCTTTTTTCTTTTCTTTTCTTTCTTTCTTTTTCTTTTTTCTTTGTTTTTTCTTTCCTCCTCCCCCCCACCCCCCGTCATCTTCTTTCTCTCTTCAAGATGGAGTTTCACCGTGCTGCCCAGGCTGGTCTTGAATTCTGGGCTCAAGCTATACTCTTGCCTCAGCCTCCTGAGTATCTGGGACTGTAAATGTATACCATCAGGTCTGCTCCTTGTTTTTTCCTTATCTCACCAATTGATTCTTCTGAGTCTGTTATTTCTCTGTTTTATGTGTTCTAGGCTCTGTTCTTCTAACTGCACATTATTTCTTTGTTTAAAACTCTTTAATAGCATTCCCTGGCAGCTGTTACGGATTGTATCTAGATGTCCCTCCTCAGACCCATGTGCTCATAGTTGGGTCTTTTGGGAGTTGATGGGATCATTGGGGAGTGATTAGTCCCCTGATGAGTTTATAGATAAATGTGATGTTAGGAGGTGCACCCTGGTCAGAAGAGGCAAATCACTGTGGGTCCTTGTCCTGTCCTGCTTCCATCTTGACTCCCTGCTTCCCTGCTGCCATGCCCCTCTGCCATGCTGAAACCTCTACACTGTCAGCCAAAGTAAACCTTTTCTCCTTTAATTTGTGAGTGTTGGGTCTTGTGTCTCAACCACAAGGAAAGTAGGTGAACTAAAGCAAAATACAAGTTCTTTACCTTCTGCCCTAAATGATCTGGCCCTGCTGACTGTTTTCACCTGTCTTATTCTACCCACATGGTCTCAAAGCCAGGAGGATGCTTAGACTCATTCCAGTCTCGGAGCCTTGTAGTTGTTGCTCTTTCCAACTGGAACATTCTCCCTCCTGATCACCACAGGGCTGGCTCTTTCTCAACATTCAGGTCTCAGCTCAGATTCCAGAATTTTCCAGCATAACATGACAGTCTCCCACTCTCCCACCATCATCAAATCCGACGTGTTCTTCACATGACACTATTTTATCTTCTTCTGAACACTGGTTAATAACTGAAATAATCTTACTTAATTCTTTATGAGTTTGTTGCATACTTTGTCACTACCACAATGTAAGTTTCTAGAAGGCCTTGACACTGCTGCTCACTAGACTCCCCAGGACCGAGAATAACGTTCTGTATTTGGTGGCTGACTAACTTATTCAGGATGCCTCTGTATCATGCATTAGAATTTACCTTTCTACTGAAAATTTCAAATTCTTCTGTTTTGCGTAATAATACTCATCTCAGAAATTATCCCAATGGAATTGTTTTGGGGTTTATTGTTATTATTATTTTTGGGTTTATTGTTAAGTGTTTCTTGTTGACCTGTAGAAATCTGTCCATCCATCTCTGCCTGGCACTTCTTCTGCCTCTGCTCCTGCTTCTTTCTCTATAATGAGCCTCATCATTATCTCAGTCTGTAAACCTCTCTAACCTTTACCTCTTTCTGCTTTCAATTTCTATTGCTTCTATCATTTAAACAAAAGGCAAAGGGCTTCCTTTAAAACAATCATAATAATGGCAAACAACTGTATTTAATGAGCATTAGAGACCATGGTCATTACGTTCAGTTTGCTGCTTTAGCTAATATCTTAAATGAGACATTTAGCTATTATTATTATTGTTATTTTAAAAAACCTCGTTACGCACAGCTCTTTACTGCAAAATTGGATATCCTGTGGATACAATCACATTTCCTAAAATATTCTCATGTAGAATTTCTTAATGGAATAGGGCTAGCCTAGTCCATATTTTAATGACATGTTATACATAGTCCCAACTTATTCCTTTTGTGCTTGCAGTCATATTTACTTCCAGAGTAACTCATGTTTCTGGGGAATTAGATTTATTGATTTATTGTGTAAATATTCTTTGAATCCATACTACATGCTAGGCATTATGACACCTATTGGCATATGCAATGATAGTGAACAAATAGACATGTTCTCTGCCTTCAGGGAATCAAAGGGGAGCCAGATATTAATAAAAATCTTGCATTCATAAATTTTTTAAAAAAGTTAACAACAAGATTAGTTATGTTGTGCCAAGCATTGTTCTAAGTGCTTTATAATCATTAACTCACTTAATCCTTACAATAATTCTATGATATAGGAACTAATAGTCCTAATTTTTATAAAGAAACTAAGTTTATACAACTAGGAAGGAGCCAAAATGGGTTTCAAAATCATGTCCTAGAGACCATATTTTTAATCACTGTATTTTTACTGAGACTTTGTTAACCAAATGAGAGGCAAGAATCATTTCAAGTCAATTTATACCAATAAATCCAATGAACCCAAAGTAAAGAATATGAAGAGACTATATAACCTAGAGTGCCCAAGTAGGGAAAATCAGGGAAGATATTCTTAGGCGTTAGAACAGAGATGGGAACGATTTAATTAATATCTATTTCATTCTTTTTAGCCCTATTCTGTTCTACCTACAACTACTTGAGTCTTCCTTTCAAAAAGTTGACAGTTTGGTAGTTAATTCATACTTCTGACCTTTCCACTGCCTGCAATATAATCAGTCTTTACTATTGCTTGATATAATGCAAAGTGAGAACAAATGAATATGGGTTAGATGCACTTAATTTCTTTGGATGGTTATGGTCTGTCTTCAGGATGAATGTAAATTACTGACACCTAAGAAGTGAACAATATTGACTCTGATTCTTTTGTGACCCATTCTAGCCTCTTGTAGATAAAACCATTGTTTGGACAGAAATTGGAGATATTTAAAAGCATCATAATCAAATTATATAATAAAGGCACTGGAATAATCAACATTATTGCATTTAATTTATAGTAAGTTATTTCAGAGAAACAGTGTCTCTCTTTTTAAAGCTGGTCACGAGGAAAACCTTCCTTACTGTGCATATGGCAGAGGACTAGAATGTGCTGCCAGAGAAGGTGAACATAGGTTCTTTTTAAAGTAACAGCTCATTTAATTCCCTGATGGGCCAGGAAGCTTCAATTTGTTCCTTGGACACAGATTTCATTCTTCAGCCCAGCACTTATCTAAAGATGTAGAATGTGCTACACAAGGGAGACCAAGAGAAAGAATGAGAATGAATATATTGTCAAATGACCAAGTTTTATAGTCTCTCATGCCTAAGTAGATTGATCTCCTTCTCTTCTCTGTCACTCACAGATAAAACTTGCAGATTTCAGAAAAGAAATCTGACTTGTAATGCAGTGGTGAGACTTAAGCAGCCAACAAGAAGCAAGAAACAGCCCAACAGCAATTATTCAACAACAGCTAAAATCTGCAAAAGATGCCAGTATCTCCCAGGGGAGTAAACAATCATGTTGTTGAAATGTCAACTGTAGAAACAGCAGGTTAAAAATGCAGTGTGAAATTTCCCAGCAGTCTATTTTGTCTTATGGAGTGTAGCATTACACACTGTAGTCCATAATTAGCCCCGGGGTTGTAGCCACATCAGCAGAAATGTTAGTTCTCTGTCCATGGTAATTGTGTAATGAACTAAACTGGGGACATACTAGCTAGCTTAATTTATTACCACCAGTTATTGTTTATTTCTACTAAGGTTAAATGATGGAATTCAAACCTAACCCTTCTATATATCCCTTTCACTGCTCTTTTTTATGGCTACTTCATTGTCTGATCCTGTATATCTTTGGCACAGTCAGAAATTTGCTCACTGATGCTTTACTCTTGTGTCTTCTAAAATATTTCAGGTTGGCATACCCTCCGATATAAGACATAAGTATAGATGGAAATCAAATGGCTTAAACAGTGAAATAAGTTTTGGTAGATTTGTCTCCCTCGTTTGAATAAGTACTGTTTTTGTTTTGTGTTAGCTCTTTACAATTGTCTTGAGTGACAACAGAAATATTTCTAGCACTGCATATGTGTCTACAATTTTAAGACAATATTGAGACAATTGTTTTTACCCTTAACTGTGGCAGGTAACTCATTTTAAAGATTTGGAAATGGTAGATAGTAAACTTTTGATTCCTTCTTGGAATACAATTGACCCTCAATATCCATGGGGGATTGGTTGCAGTTTCCAAAGTGGATACTAAAGTCTCCAAATGGATGCTCAAATCTCCTATATAAAATAATATAATATTTGCATATAACATGTTCCATTCTCCTGAGTACTTGAAATAATTTCTAAATTACTTATAATGCCTAAAACAATGTAAATGCTATGCAAACAGTTGTTACACTGAATTGTCTAGAGAGTGATAAAAATGTCTGTACATGATTAGTATAATTTAAAAATTATTTCTGATCATCAGTTTGTTGAATCCATAGATGCAGAACTGACATATGAGAAGGGGTGAGTTTACTCCCCTTTTGAAATCTCTGGAAAAGGGCTTTGCTCACAACGCTTTATGTTTAAAGCTTCAGCTGAGAAGGGAGTGAAAGGAGTATGAAGCAGAAATTGCTCAGTTCTCTTTTGATTTTTCTTTGACAAAGCTTTTCCCATAATGTTAACCAGTTGTACCTTGCTGATTATCATGAAGGGAATAAAGAATTCCACATTGCAGGAAAATATGCTTTGACTAAAACGCCATCATCTGTTTTGGAAAGATATTTTAAAAATGTATCATCTCTTAGAAATAATCAATCACCCCAACTTTGTACATATTGCCCAGAATAATTAATAAAAAATCTCTAAATAGATAGCAATAAATAATATTAACTCTCTGGCTGGGGGGCAGTCTACAAAGATAGTAAATATGTAATAGATGTAAATAAAAGGAGAATGCAAACCATACACAATTTGAATGAAGTTTATAAAAATGAGTTAGTTGATGAGACTGAAATATTTTTCATTTCACTTCCTCAGGGATCCTGAGGCCAAGCCTGTGAATGCTAATTCAGTGAATGACTGCTAATAGCAGTTAATGGGTCACTAAGTAACTAAATGAGATCTGACTTTAAGACTTGAATAACAACTTGGGTTTTATGATTTTCAGAGGTTTAATGTTGTTTTTCCTGGGCAGTGTGTTGTCCAATGCTGGGGAGACTGGCATCATACATCTTCCAAATATCTTTCCAAACAAGATGATGCGGTTTTTGTGATGGCTTGAGAGAGCCGATTAGAGCATATTTCCTCCATTGGCATGGGGAGAGGGGGTGCTATTTGTCAGTCTTGGTAAGCCTTAGTGGTAACAGGAACTTCTGTACCAAATAGGCGGTGTGGGCTTGTGGTGAAGGTCCCCAGCTAAGCTCAACATTACAGACAGTAATGTGGTCTAGAAAATAGCTACATGATAACCCACCGTGATCGGGGTCTATCTTATAGTTAATAATGGGTTATTTTTTCTTACAACTCCAGAATTTATCATCTCTTTTCAAGGTATAAATCTTCAGAAATAACGAGATAGTGATTTGTCTTATGTCTACGGCTGGCCTGACATTTTTATATCAAATGAGTGAGCGTCCAGTGCTCAGAGTATGAGGTCTGCACTAACATCTCCCAGATGTTTATTGAAAGTCTCAAAGCAACTTTGCAGACTCTCATATAAAATTTTCAGTAAATCGCTGATGTATGAATATATAATAGAACATATCTTATGACTCTCACATAATAGTAGAAAGCTCAAGATTGACTTTTTAACTGTTGTGAACATTTTCAAAAACCTTCAAAAAGAACTTGAAATGATCATAACACACAGGCAATCTCAAGATGCTCCTCTGACTGCTGGGCACGGAGTCACACTTTTAATGGCATGCTCACATATTTCCACCATAATCCAGATTCCTACTCTTTAAGTATATTTTTTTCTTTTTGAAACTGATTTTCCCTAGGAAGGTGGGTTGCTTAACATTCATAGAGGATGGACATGAGTTAAAAAAAGGTAATAGTAAGTATACTAATACGTTTTCAAGGCTAAATAGACCTCAGAAAATTTGAATCATCCTTTTTAGTAAGAAACAAGACTCATTATTTATCCATCTCAAATTGTAATCTATAGGCAGTTTTAGAGAATATATCTTTTATTAAAGCAGAACACAACTTTCTGCTCCTGGAGTCCTCAAGATGCCATCCCTGTGCTGCTAAGGCGGCGAGGCCTGGTGAGTGAAATCCCAGGACCTTTGAATTCTGAGGCCGATGCTACAGCTGCTTACACAGTTGCCATCCAAGATCTCAGGTGAAAAACCTCTGTTACCTGCAATGCTTTAGGAAAAAGGAATGGATTTAAAATCAGAAAATTTCCTCTTGATATTTTCTTGGTAAAATAAATTACCCAAGGCTTAGCTCCATCATTTATAATTTGGAAACATACTGTACTATGGTTTGTCTATGGTTTATCCTCATGAAAACGCATGTTGAGCCTTAGTCCCCGGTGTGGTAGTGTTGGGAGGTGAGATCTCGCCTACCAGGTTTATAACCTGGCAGTGAAACCCTCATGAATCGATTAATGCCTTCCTCCTGAGAATAGGGTCTTGCACTCCAGGGACTGCTTTAGTTACCCTGAGAGCAGTTTGCGGTAAGACAAGAGAACCTCTCATGTGTCCTCTTTCTGTACATCCTTGCCTGCCTTTCCATATCCCACCACAAGTTGTTATAGCACAAGGCCCTCACTAGAAGTTGAGCAGAAGCAGCTGCCTCGTGCTGGATTTCCCAGCCTCCAAAACCATGAGCCAAAATCAAGCCCTTTTCCTTTATAAACTACCAAATCTCAGGTACTCTTTAATAGTGACAGAAAATGGACTAAGAAATTCCCCTTGGATTTGTTGTAGGTTGTTATGTATATGTGAGATTATGTTACTGGAGTCACTTTATAAATGGTGAAATCTTTATGAAACGAGTGCTGTTTTGTATTACACATGTACCCCTGACCCCAAGGGAGTGAGGCACTCTGTCTTAAATTCCAACTGAATTTATTCCTTTTTCAGTTATGAAAGACTCTCTTACAGAATATAGGAATGGCATTTTCATGGTCTACCAATATAATGGTGTGAAGAGCCTTACAAAAGTATTGTTTGGATGCCTCAAACTTCAACCCAATTTATATACAATCTATTTGTTTTACTATTGTTCTTCAAAATTGTTTGTCAGAGAAATTCTTTGTTTCAGAGAACTTTGAGTGAATCTCAATAATTTAGGGGCTAAAGAGAAGAAACTATAAAGCAATTACATTTAAAATATTTGCATTGTCAGTCTAACCTTTAAAAACTGGAAAGGTATTAATAGATAAGGCCAATTGGGAGTCTAGGCAGAGTGGGGCTGGGTGAGTAGAAATTAAGATAATTGAGGTTGTAAGTCTCAAATGTCAAAAAAACTTGAATGACAGTAAGATTTTTATATTATGACAAACTTCTCTATTGGAGAATGTTTATTTTTTGTCACAAGCAAAATATTAAGATAAAACTTCATTTATTATTGTATGTAGAATGTCAAATATATGTAGATATTGATAATCTTGTACAGATACCTGTGGATATAGTAAGGTTTAGCAAATGTTTGATCTCCAAGTCTATACTCAAAAGCAATAATTTATTTTCTGGACAGAGTTCTCTGCTAGTCTAGAGATCTGCAGTAGGATGATACTTTATAATTTCTACCCCGTCCCATAGATCCACATTGTAACTCAGTGATTTCTACTTATAGCAATATTGCACTATCAGTTTCCCCAAGCTGCTTTTCTATGGGAGGCATTACCGAGGAGAGTCAGCTTCTGATGATTCTTTTCCTAAGGGAAGAATTTTGTCGAAAAATTACAGGGACATTTTGTGGCACAAAGTCAATTGGCAAACAGGCATTGTTCCAATTAATCTGGAAGACAAAGTGGATGGCCAAAACAAATAATTCACATTAATATATTTCTTCTAAAGTTTGAATTGATTTATCTGACTGTTTCATTCAGATGAATTGGAAAATTGCAGTCTCCAGCACTCTGAGCAGTTATGTACACATGTCTAACGTATTAAATTCAATGCTGTGAAATAATTGTACTGAGAATAAAACAAAGCAATTCTGAGCAAAGAGTGGTCAATTACTTACAATTACATCTCACAGTTTGAAGAAACCATAGCATCAGAGGCAGAGCTGTATAGAGACTTTGGAAATACAAAATTTGTGCTTCTTTGGTTTGCCTTTTACTAGTTGTATAACTTTAAGGTAGTAAGGTTCCCACCTACTTCTAATCTTTTCTCCAGGAAGATGGGGATTAAAAATAATAGCTACTTGAGAAAATTGAGTAAGACGTGAATAGAGTAAGATTTTAATATATGATACCTAACACATACTAAAGGTCAAATAATGCCACCAATAATTAATTGCTGTTTCTTTGATGCTCTTAATGACTCACTGTGCTGAATACAGCTCTTGTCTCCCAGCTCCGGACACACCTTTCTTTTTTTCTTATTTGGGATGCCAGAGCTAGAACTAAAATCTGCAGTTTTGCTCTGCCAGGTGCATCCTGCCAGTGGAGGACATTAGGAAGAGACAGCACAACTAGAGGAAAGGAGAGGCTTGCTTCTTCCTGTTCATTTTCTCTTTGCTTCTTATGGATTTTCTTTCTGCCTGTTTGAAGTTCTGGTAAGCATCCCAGAAATGCTTCTTCTTTTATCCTTCAGAAGTCCCTTCCCAGGGCAGCATTTGAGTCTAGTGCAGCTTTCCCAATAGTACTCGCAGCTGTGCAGTCAGAGACTATCAACACCAACCAGCTGCTTTGAGAGGTCTGCTCCCAAGTTCTGTGGGCTCCCCCCTTGGGCCTCAGCGATGTCATCACCAATCCAGCAGCACCTTTTACCTAGATGTCTGTTTTTCAGCTTTATAGGACTCTCTTATTCTTCTAATTATTATTATTACCAGTCTCTTTTTGTTTTCTTGGCTCCATGGATAGTAATGGTTTGAGAATTTGCTATCTTCTTGATACAGAGTTACCTAATTAACAACTGTATCCTCAGTTAACAATTCTTTACACTGAACTTTCTCTCTTCAAATAATTGACTGACCCTCACAAATACAACTATCTGACAGTTCATCTAATTACCTGGGCAGCCTAGAAAGATCTGATTTTTGAGCTAAATTTCTCTCTTTGTGACCATTGTACAGAAGAACCTTTTGAATCACAGAGAAAAATTTTCTTCCTGGCACCACTGGCCTTATCCAGGTTGGCATGTTTCAAAACAGGTTATGGGTTTCAGTGTACTTCAGAGCTGCTCCAAAGTCGCAGAACTGAATGGAAAGAGAAATGAGGTAGATGAAGCAGCCAGTAGGAAATGGCCTGAAGGCATGGACAGAAATGAAATGGTTGACTTCCTGTTCACCACAAACCCACCATAGCAGATCACCATTCTGGAACTTACCCATAAAATTTTAATAAAATTAAGAAACTAATCTGGGGCAGCATTCCTCAACGTTTCACTAAAATTTCAATAAGATTAGAAAATGAAAGTTTACTACTCTAAAACCCTTCGATTAGCAATCAACCTACTACTAGAATTGAAGGATGGTAGACAAACTACAAGTTGGTGGAACTAGAATAAAGAAAATGTGAAATTGATATTGTCTTTAAAATGATAAAGGATAATATTTCTTGACTACAATGAACCAGGTAATTCCTAATAATTTCCATGAAGTATTTCACTTAGTGCTCCTGAAAACTCAGCGAGATAGATTCTAATATTTCTAGCATACAGATAAATAAACTAAGGCTAAAATTTAAGTGACCTTAAGGTTTAAGTAATTTGCCCCATTGCCTTTAGCTAGTAATTGGCAAAGATGGGATTCACCAATGTAATCTTGGCCCTTCAGTTCTTAATTCCTCTAATGGTGATCATTCCTTCTCTTGTATCACTTAGTTCACATGGAGGAGTCACCACGGCCCCTCTGCTGAGGGATTCTGATTTAATTGAGGCAGCCAGAAGTGTCATTTGATCACTTCCCTCTTCTGATTACCATGTTTATTTCTAAATCTAGATAGAAACTACATCATGCTGCTATGAACATGGTTGTGCACACATCACTGTGATATGATGATTTTAATTCTTCTGGGAAGATACCCAGCAGAGGAATAGCTGGGTCAAATGGAACCTCTAGTTGTAGTTTTCTGAGGAATCTCCACACTGATTTCCACAGTGGTTGGACCAGTCTACATTCCCACCAACAGTGGAGGAGGGTTCCTTTTTCCCCGCAGCCCCACCAGCACTTGTTATTGGTT
>PVJO010000450.1:0-241426 GCA_004026905.1 Hystrix cristata
CCCCACCAGGCAGGCCTGGGGGCTGGAGGGACACCCCGTGGATCCTGCTGGCCACGCCTCAGCGACTGCCCACCTGAACAGAGGGGCAGGTCTCAGGCCCCAGAGACAGGGCCTCTGAGATCGTGTCCGCTCAGCCGGAAGGGCTCTCTGTTGCCATCTGGGTAGCAGCTTCAGACGGACTCCTGGATGCCAGCACTCAGGAGGCCGAGGCAGGAGGACTCTCGTGAGTTCAAGGCCAGCCTAGATGACATAACAAGACCCAGCCACAAAAACAAAACAGAAACCCAAAAGGAACCCTGGCCCACTAGCTCAGGGCAGCCTTCCGGCCCACTGGCAGCCCAGTGCTGGCCGCCCACCCCTGAGCCCCCATGGCAGAGAGGGAGCAGAAGCTTCCTCCTGGCAGGGCTGCAGGAGCTCCGAGGTCTCTGCCCTGGGCAGGCATGTCGGAAGCAGGAGCTCTAAACAAAGGCAAGCAGGGACCCGCCAGGAGCCCCAGGCCAGGCTCCCTGGGTCCTGGGGACCCTGGTCACCAGGGATCCAGTGGTACCTGCCATTGGGTGCTGGGTAGCAGGAGACAAAAGTGGGGTCCACTCAGGAGAGGGCACCGTGCCCTCCCAGCCGCCCTCTGGGTGCCTCTCCCAGCCTTGGTTGGCCAGGACACCCGGAGGGCTCGAGGGGCAGGAAATCACAACAACAAACAGCACTAATCCCAACCCCAGCCCCACGACAACAAGGATCACGTCAGAAACAGTCCAAAATGGGGAAACTGAGGCAGCAGAGATGTGAGGGATGTCTTGCTGTAGGCTGGACCCTGCCACCTACCCTCGGCTTCTAGGAGGAGGGTGAGGGTGTGGGGACTTCTTCTCCCGACCACAAGAGGCCAGGAGGGAGGGACAGGAGGCAGCTGCTCTGTCTCCGGTCAAACGCACATCAGGAAGCAACGGACTTCTGAGATTAATTTGTTTTTACAACATTCTCGGGTTGGCGGTGTCCTACCCTTCACAGGGCTATTTGTAGCCCTCTCTCGAACGAAGCAGTGATGCTGGGCAGGGCCTTCCGGTGCCCCTCCGCGGGCTCCTGGGCCCTTTCTTCAAAGAGTCGAATGAGACCTGTGCCCTGTGGTTCTCGTTAGGCCGGTGAGCGGCATTGAGGCCAGGACGCCACCACGGCGTGAAGATCCAGAGTGAAGATCCAGGTCCTTTCTGGGGGTGGGGGGTGCTGCCCTCCCTGCTGGAGAGCCTGCTTTCCCAGAAGGACAGGTGGGTGAGACTCCACCCTCTCTCACCCCAGCAGTGGGCGGTGTCTCCCTGCCCCGCAGAGAGACAAGCCAGGTGCTACCCGCTCTCACGAGCTCTTACTGCCCTCGAGGATTTCCAGAACCAGGGACTTGGGGACAGGCCTGTGCTGACCCCAGGGTGCTCCTGGGGATGGCGGCCTGTGTGCACCCAAACTACTGACATCTCCTGTGTCCTCTGTGTCACCCATGCCCCAGCATGCTTTTGGGCACCTAGCACACGTGGGATGTTTGCGGTTGGAGTCAAGGAGAAGCTGGGTGAGGACAGCGGTGGCCTGGTCCTCCCCACCCCGCCCCTGTGCTCCCGCATCTGGCCCCGCTTGCCTGCTGTATGCAGGAAAGAGGAGCCCAGTTGGGAACGATGGTATTTATGGTGCTGGCTCCCTCTCTGGGGCTCCTGAGCAGCCTGCAGTGGGAGGGCAGCCAGACCTCGTGCCAACGGGAAGCCAACCTGGGCTCGGCCTCGGGGTGCTGACAGCCACGGCCCATCTAGCGAGGAAAAGTTGGCCCCAAAGCAGCCGGGGCAGAGGGCAAGCCCGGCTCTACTCCGTCCTAGGTCCCTGCTTCAAGGAGATGCCCTGCGGGTCCCCAAGGGCAGCCTCCCACCCGGGGGCCTTCCCGGTCCTGCCCCAGGAGTCCAGGAAATGCCACAAGGGCCGCCCCAGTTTCAGAGACGGCGAGGCCTGGTGAGGCAGGAGGACTGGGCAACAGGAGGGGCTCTGACCTCTTCCCAGCACCCGGGGCCTCCGGATCCAGGGCTGCGTCACCACTGAATTATGACTTTCTCAGCTGTCCCCAAATCTTCTCCCAAATAAAATGCAGCAGTGGCAGAGGGCAGAATAAAATGTCACCCTGCAGGGACCTCCTTCAGGGGGTGGTGACAGAAGCCCCTTGAGAGCCCGTCCAGCTGATGATGTCACCTCAGAGGTGCAGAGAATAAGGGGCCACAGGTCACAGGGTGGGCAGAGGCTGGAGCCACCACTCATGTCTACCCATGACCACAGTGCCCGATGCGGGAGCCCAACCAGGGCGCTCGCTTAGCAGAAGTCCTCAGAGGACAAGTGCCCGGCAAGGATCTCACGTAACACAGCCGAGGGCGCTCTGGAGACCCTTATTAAACCTTCTCCTCCTTTAAATTGTGGAGGTTGGTATTTTGCTCCAGCAATGGGAAAGGTGTCTAATATAAAGTCAGTCTAGCAAACATGTAATAAGTATTCCAATTACAGTATAATAAAAGTACACACCACAACTATTTTGCAATGAAATACATATTATAAGTATAAATGAATAAACGATCTAATGAAACTATAAAAAGATACACAATAAAAATACATGATGATTATACTCATTGTAGGGAGTTGATACGTGCACAAAATACATCTTGGTTTTTTTTATACCCCTGGCCCCTTCCCTTTCTCCACTTTCCCTCCATCTCTTGGTCACCTTCTCATTTTCAAAAGATCTGTCTCTCTGTTTCCTAATATATCTTTTATTTTGTTCTTTATTTATACTTTGATTTTCTCATATAAAAGAAACCATGTGATATTTAAGCTTGTGTGTTTCATTATTTCACTTCACTTTACGGTCTCAAGGTGCATCCATTGTCCCACAAAAGACTCACAGGCATCCTTCTGTATAGTAGACTAGTACTCCAAACATGTACTGATAAAAATAAAAATTAAACAAAAAAAGCACAAGAAGGATGGCAATTTCATTTCTGGGGTCTGAGGACCACTTCACAGGATTCGAGACTAGAGCTGGTCTTCGCGGCTGTCTGGCCCCAGTGCGGGAAGGAACGTGAGGTACAGTGGGGGGCAGGGGGAGCGAGGATCCTGGGGAGGCGCCAGAGCTCGGCTGCGCCCTGTGGGAGGCGGTGACAAGCAGGGAGGCCACAGACATGGCTCTGGCTGGGAAGGGGAAGACCCCTGTGGCGGGGCCCAGGGTAGGGGTCTCACAGCGGCCCAGGAGGAAGGGACGAGGACTCAATAGAGACAGCTAAGATGAGTCCAAGCTGACCATCTAAATGTGCGAGTGGCAAGGAGGGATGGAGGGTGGAGCTTGAGCAGCGCGATGGGTCCTGACCCAGGAACTGAACGGGGACCATGAGGGAGGGAGCTTCTGGAATAACTGGCCACGTGCCGCTTCCGGGTCACTGAGCAAGGGCTGCACGTGGCCAGGCGCAGGCGGCTTCTGCAGCAGGTTCTCGGGCCCAGGGCAAGGCGACCCTCCCCTCAAAGGCTGGGCAAGCTGCTCTCTGAGGATCTGAACCCAGGCCCCGATCCCGAAGACAGGCTCGGGAACCGGAGGACACAGATGTTTAGGGGCAAGCAGCAGACTGGGGCCCTGGGAAGGCAGAGTACGGAGGGAGGCTGGCGGGCCGTGCCTCTTCAGGCTGGAGGACCAGGCGTGCCTGGTGACCCAGGACCCGGGGACTGGGCAGTGAGCGATGGCGGGAGGAACAGAGTCACACTCTGGATGCCCAGAACTGCAGGCCACAGCGGTCCATACTTCGTATGACACAGGTGTCCCAGGCTCTGTGAGACAGACAACCAGGTGTCCAAAAGGCCTCACACGGTGCCTGGGGCACCAAGTCAAGAGAGTGAGGGAGGCCCCAGGTCACCTCCTCTGGACAATTTAAAGTGAGGCCATCAAACAGCTCTGAATAACAGTGCAAGTAATGACAATGTCACTAGTTCCAGCTTCCTTTCCATAATAGTTTTTCCTATCTTGAAAATCTAGGTAGGCTGAGGCAGAAGGATCACAGGTTCAAACTCAGCCTGGGCAATTTAATGACTCAAGCAAAGGCCTGTCTCGAAATAAAAAAAAGAAAGGGGGGAGCTGAGGATATAGCTCGGTACTACACAAAAGCAAAAACCAACCAGTTCATTTTTAAAATGCCAAACTGTTTATGGAGATCACCATACCTAAATCTATTTTACCAAGCAGTCTTCTTCCAAACAACCCAATAAAATCAGCTGGTTTTTAAATTTTATGCATTTTTTTTCTCCCATATTCAGAACAACGCAAACACCTTAAAGGGATGGAAAGAATCACACCCCGATCCAGCCCTGGTCCGGCGCAGCTCTGGGTACCCAGATCCCTGGACACATATGTGTGGCGGTTACCTTGGGCCACCGTGGAGTGTGTCTCAGCTCAGGGGGTGCCATCCTTTGGCCCCCTCCAATCCCCCGGGTCTCTGACCAGTGACTTTAAGCCCACTCCACACCCTCAATCTCCGCAGCGCATGAATGTGGCGGCATTGTCTGCAGAGAAATGCATCCATCAAGAGGTGGGCGTGTGCACACTGGCAGTGAAGGCACGGCCTCCGCTCCTGGGAGCCTGTATCGCAGGTGGGGATATAAGGTACAGAGAAGGGAGGGTCTGTTTTGGAGCCAGAAGAGGGTGAGTGCTCCGTGGACCACCCGGGTGGGACAGGCAAGGAGGGGGAGCTGGCCATCCCGGTGGGTGCTGGGCAGTGGCCAAGGCCCCGGGGCTGTGAGCACAGGTGACAGTGGTCTCTGCAGGGTGTGCCCAGGTCAATGTGCACCACACGGGCACAGCACAGAACGGGCAAGCGAGAACTGAAGACCAGAGACAGCTCCCCCCTGACCAAGCTCCAGCGCTCAACTTCAGCCATCTGGCCTCTTGCAGGTGCGTAAATACAGCGTTTCCTGTACACCCCAATCCCCCAGCACGTGGTGGCTTCTAACGGGACGGAAAGACATCATGCTCAGCTCCACAGGACACAGGAAGGCACAAAGAAGGCACAGATGCAAAGAGAGCCCCAGACACCGAGAACAGCTTGCTCCTCAGACTCTCGATTCTACCTGCAAACAGACACTCGCCTTGCCAGCTTCCAGCTCCCAGAGAGAGCCTCACGCTGGCGAGGATGACCCCAACCCCTGGCCTTTCAGCTTCCACGCTCTCGGGGCCACCACATGCCTCCCCTGGCCTCAGTCTCCTCCTGCTGGGTCTCAGATGTGCCCCCCAACTCGCCATGCCTTGCAGATCTGCAGATCTACAGATCTGCTTCTCCGGCTGCCTGAGAGCCTGAGACCACAGGGCAGACACACAGGGGCAAACGTCAAGGACGAGGGGCATGCTGGCAGGAGGAGGGAGCCACCAGCACCGCACTGATGCTGCTGGACCTGCCTTACACTGGACCAGGCCGTCTCCTGGGCAGCAAGCCCTGCTGGTTGCAAGGTACTCACAAGCCGGGGTCTAAGGTCCCTGAGGAAGATGAGCCAGGAGCTGGGATGCTCTGAAGAGGTGTGGTCACCTGGCTGGTCTCACAAGCCCGAGCGGGGCTTCCTCTCAAACAGGTGTTAGAGGTCACCATCCACACAGCACGGAGGCGTCCCCACACCAAAGAGGGGCCTCCCTGACTCCAATCGCTCCCACCACCCACACGCAGCCCACGGCGTGGCCTCTGAAGGTGAGACACGGCCAGGGACTCTGGGAGCTTACAGGGTCAAAGGCCTGGGGCTGTCCCACCCAGGAAGGGCAGGTCCTGGGGAGCAGACAGACTCTGGAAGAGCTCAGAGTCAGCTGCCCTCTCCCGCCCCAGTCGACTCAAGGTCCTGTAAAGGGATCCAGAAATATGCTCATTATCGCTCGATTTTTAAAAACTTCAATGTTCCTGGGTTGAAACCCTACATTTATAAATTGTGGCATATTCAAATACGTCTTACAGGATTTATTTTATTTTCAAAGTCTTTTTGAGTAAGAAAAAAAAAATCTAAATTTTTCTGTATTTTCCTAAACAGTGAATTTTTCCAGAAAAAGAAAATAACATGACTGTGCTATATACACATCTCTGGTCACATTTCTGGAAAAAGCCCTCCATGGGACGCCATTTCCTGGGTTATGTGGCATGTCCTATGCGTTCCTTCTCTTCTGCAAGTCCTGTGAAGTCGCCGGCTGTCAGCACACTCCTCCTGAGCCGAGGACCATCAGAACAAAGTGCTTGAAACCAAACAAAAAGTGCTTCCTTTGTGTCCTTGAGGAAGTGCAGACCTGTGCCTGGGCTCTGGTGGCCGTCACCACCCTGCAGAGAGCAGTGGTCAGTGGTCGCACCTGTGAAGGTGCAGCCAGGTGACCCAGAGGCTCTAGGCATGACACCCTTGGTGGGTTCGCCTCCCTCTCTCCCCACTCTTCTCTTCTTCACACGCACCCGGAAGCTGGACCCCTCAGGCCGGCCCGCCCTCCCTGGGGCTCCGTGGAGGCTCAGGCCAGGCCTGGCAGGCTCCCTGTGAGGCCACGCCCCTCGCCTGGATGCCTGGCACTCAGGCAGGCTGGTTCACATGGTGTCCTGTCTCCCTCTGCACCCTTTTCTCATCCGTGCAATGGGCCCATACTACCCGCCCCACAGATGGGAGGACACCGAGCACACGGCAGGTGCTTCCCTGGGATTAGGAAGTCTGTTGTGAGTGCACAAGTTTCAGAGCAGTCACTGGCCAATGAGGCCACAGGCAGGGAGAGACAGGGTGCCGCCATGTCACATGCGCTGACTCACGGGGATTCCAGGTGGCTACTCTGGGCAGCCAAATAACTCAAGCAACCACAAAGGTATACAGGCAAAGGGCGGCCTCTGAAACGCAGCGACCCTGCAGCAGCAAGTGCAGAGGAGAGTGTGGGCCCTAGAGGGTCGCATTGGCGTTGGGTGTGCAGCTAACTGACAGGGTCGCCGCTGAGCGTCCACAGTGATGGGCTCCAGGGCCCCTGAGGATGCCACAATTGGGAGCGCTCAAGTCTGTCATACAAAACAGAGTGGGTCTCCCATGTAACCCGCACACGTATTCCTGAAGACTTCACATCATCTCCAGACTCTTTCTAACGTCAAATACAACAGCTATTGGCTACATAAATAGTTGGTACACTGTACTGTTCAGACAATGATGACAGGAAAAATCTGCAAGTGCTCAGGATGGACAAAAATTATTTTTCTGAAAGTTTTGTCAGAGAATACCTCGGTTTCTTTGTCTCTGGTAGGATCAGCCTGGGCAGACATTTGTGAGAATTGTATAATCATATGTGTATTTCCCAAATATTCCTATCCATATTTTCATTGATAGTAACAATATTCCCAAGTTTGAAAGCCAGAAATGCTGACCTTTATTTGGAACACAACAGAGCTAAGATCTATAAATACTGAACAAAATTTTGGAATTGACAAAGCTGGGGGAGCTAACTAAAGTCTCTGATGTTAGCACAAAATTTCTACAAAGTCAGGGCAACAAGCCTTATGCAGGAATCATCCTTCCCTTAACTACCATTTTTAATGCATTTAATTAAGATTTGAACTTCATCTGAACATCCTATAGTAAGTTCTTTTGTCAGGACAGGCCCCATGAATATGCAAAATGGTTTCAATGCCAATGTTTACAAGTGAAATCAGCCATCTACTTTAAATCTTTGATCCCAAAATCCACCTACCCTTCGAGGTCCTCTTTAATCAAGCTTGGTCAATAAATAGACGCAATGCAGATGTTCTGGGTAGCTTGAAAGAATTCAGGTTGAATTCCCTTAAAACAAAACACTACCCTGCAATCAAGTAAAAAGGATGAAAGTAAGCAGAGAAGGAAATCTCACCAAAACCCTAAATGGGGGCAAAACTCTGAAAATCAGCTAATAGATCATGAACCAAAGAAACTTCCAATCATGCTTAGGAAAAGGGCAAAACACTTAGGCCTTTTCAACCTTCTAATAGGAGTTGCTTTAAGGAAACTGGATACATACAGATCCACATGGAGTAAACAAACAAATGAAGCTATGGCTATACCTTACAATTTGAAAGGAAAATCTTACAATTCGTAAAAACTTTGGTGAAAAATGCCCTTAGTCATGAAGCTCTTCCAGTGTGAATTTTAAATGACTCACTTCGTACAACTTTCCTGAGGAAATAGTCTCTTCCAAGGCAAAGCACACCTCTACAAGCTTTCAGGACAGCACGAAAGGCAGCAGTAGGCCATGAGACTGTTTTCCTTTGGTCAGGCCAACTCAGGCCCTGCTGCAACAACAAACAAGCCCTAGACCTCAGTGGTTAAGTCACAGTCACCATTACTTGTCACTCAGGTTGGCAGGCACTCTGTTCCACACAGTCATAGAGGGACTCAGGCTGGCTGGAGCCCTGTTGCTCATATAGCCACACTATTTGGAACCCATGGGTTTTAGGAACTTGGGATGACAGAAGGAGAGACCAGACTAGTGTGTGCTAGTTCTTCCATATCTAACCAGAAAGTATTGATGTCACTTCCTCTCAAAGCTCATTGGCTAGAACTAGTCCTATGGCCCTATCTGCCCACAGGGGTTTGGAGAAGTGGGAAGAAGAGACTCAACTTGTGGGTGTGTTACAAAGTGTGCTTCAACTGCCAAGGCAAGAGTTCCAAACAAAACAGTGATTTACAGAAAGATTTTGAGAGACAGTCTAATAATTTAAATAATCTTTGCCAAATGCCAAGATTCTGTTCCTGAAAATTGGTGTAGCAGGGTCCTGGCTGGGGAGTCCAAGTATTAGGGGATCAGCTCGCAAAAGAATTTAACTTATTTAAAAATATTCCTTAAAATCACAAGGGCAAAACACTCAGCTGAAGCTGTCCCCTGTGTGTTCCCTCCTTCTTCCAAGGGATGGGCTACGCTGTCCCAGGACAAGATGGTGCTCTTGTAGTTATGTGACGCTGCCACGTGGCACCTGCATGTCCAGCAGGTTCCTGGTGGTGAGGGGAGCCTCAGAGTTGGCGATGGCCCACGGCTTTGTGGAATGTACCTCTCTGCACACGGAAGAAGACCCCACAGACACCCTTGAGGCCCTGGGTTACTGCAAAGTGCGGGAGTGTGTTCTTGGCCATTGCTAAGGTATCCACTTCAGCTCCTGAAGTAAGAGTGTCTGATTCTGCAGACGTTTCGTACCTACATCCGTAGCTGGTCAACTTGGCTGATTCCCAGGGCTTGCTCAGGATCTCCCGACTTCCACTCTGCTATCTTTCCACTCACAGTAGTCACTTCCATCGCCTCCCAAGGCTTCCAGCAGGGACACTGTTGTGACCAGTGACAAAGCCATGTGACTGTGGCTTCACGTGTCTTCCAGGGCACCCTCCCACCTCCTCCGACTCCACGCTCTCCTGGCTGGCTGAACTCCTGCACCAAGTTTCAGGAACGGCTTGCCTCGGGCACTGAAGGGGACACCAGGGAGGGGCTGGCCTTCTGGGAGGAGCTCAGAAGGGAGGGAGCTGCAGGGAATCCAGACAACACCAGCAGGAAGGCTGAGGGCACCGAACGGCACCTAGATGGCCTGAACCCAGAGCACAGCCAGCTGCGCCCGAGCGAGTCCTATCAGCCATCAGTGAGCAGTCGCACAGACAGATGCTAAGCGAGAGAAGAGCCACAGTTGTGTACACTTACAGCTGGAAACAGGATAAGCCCCTCAGCGTCTCCTTCCTGAAAACTGCCTCACTCTCCACAAGGCGCCGAGTGCATATATCCTCCCCACGGTCCTCTCAAAAGCCCTCGGAGCCGGGAACGCTCCTCCAGCTCCCTCTTGTGCTGGCTCCCTCCTGACCAAGCTTCTAGAAAGTTCCTTTGCTCAAATGCTAAGTGTTTTCCCTGGTCTGTCTTAAAGATCTCAGGGTTTCTCGTTCTCTTGGAATTAAAGGGTAGGGAGTGATCGAGTCGGCTCGCTGTCTCGGCCTGGCCCCACGGCTGTGCCCCGGCCCCTCTCCCTTCCTTTCTGCTCCTCTTCTCCCTGCTTCTCCCGCTGACTGACTGGCGCCTCAGGGGATGCACAGCTGTAGAAGTGAGCACAAGTGGAGTTTAAATCAGCAGACAATTTTAAAGCGAGTCATGCGGTAAGAGGAGCCGGTGTGCAAGGCCGGGTCTCTGGCCGGCTCGCTGGTGACACACACCCGGCGCTCCTCGGGAGGCCATGCAGCCCCCGGGGCAGAGACAGAGTCCCCCAGTCCTGCAGGACAAACTGGGCGAGCAGGCGGCGGCGCTAAGGTGCTTCACGTGGTCGTCGGTGAGGCACGAAGTAGAAAATAGGAAATGCAGAGTGCAGTGGCAGGGTGGGTGCCTGGCACAGCCAGGGCCCTGGGTTCTCTCCGCAGCACTGTGATAAAAAGAAAAGTAGAAACTAGAGGCTCAGAAACATGAAGGCCTTGCTCACCTTCTAGAAGAATTAGCAGAGAAAGGCAACCAGGGGAAAGAATGTGCCGACCTCACTCAAAAGTGAGGGCTGGTGTCAGGACCTCCCGTCAAACCCCAGGGGCTCGGAGCCACACCCTGGATCGCGGCTCGCCAGGCCTCGCCCCTCCCCAGGTGCACACCTGGACCAAGCATTCTGCTTGGGGCTCAGACGCAGTTATAGCCCACTGACTCTGGTCTGGGAGGCCAGCGCACCCACGCTGGGCTGTGCCCCGCAGGCTGGCTGGAGACAAGGCGAAGGGCTCAGTGGACAGCACGGCAGTGTCTCCTGATGCAGTCTGCACGTGCCTCCCAAGGCCTCGTCCCGTGGGCCAGGGCACCCCAGCATGGTGAAGGGCACCAGGCTTCTGCACTGCTGTTGGGGCTGCGGCATGAAAGTGGAAAAACAAGCTGAACTGTTTCCAGGTACCACCGTGTTTAGCTGCCTTGGAGGTTTTGAGGGGCTCGGGCAGGCGGACTCCATGCTCTCCAGGAATGTTCACATGAAGTAAGTTTTTATAGTAAAAGACACACTGCCACGAATCCTTCTCAAAATCCTCCCCCTCCCACTGAGAACACGCTCATCTCATCACTCTTGCCGCTTCTGCAGCAGTTCTGGAAGCCCTCTTTCCTGAGTGCCTTTAGGAGGCGTGATCAAAAATACAGTGACTGCTGCTGCTTGGCACCAATCAATAAAAAGGCAGGTTTATAGAAACATGAGGCTGTGTACTTATCTACCTTATTCACCAGCTCTGTCGCCATGTGACGTCTGGCTCTTGCCCAAAGTCAAAATGAACACAAAAGGGAAATGTTTTGAATCAATTCAGGACATCAAGGAAGCCAGGACAATGCAATTAAGGACACTTGGGAAAGAGGACTCCGGAGCTGCTTGGGGATGGCCAGCGAGTCTGCTGACCACAGATGACCAGGGCCCTGGTTTGGGGGTGTGGTCTTCAGCACCCGACTTCCCGATTTAGCATATTGGAATGGGGCCGGGGGCGGCAGAGCAAAGGGAACAAGGGGCATCATAGAAAACTGTGAGCAACCTAACGCACGCTGCCTCTCCGAGGAGCAGCAGACCTGGTGGGCTGGCCAGAAGCCCAGGCCAGAGAGAGCGCCTGATGTTCCCTGGACAGGAGGATCGGGCAGCTCATGGTGTCGAGCAAGGTGATCTGGGAGTGAGGGGCGCTCGTGCTGCAGAGTAAGAGGGACCATCCTGGGCAAGTGGGCAGGATGACCCCTCACTCATGGAGCACCTGCCCCTCCACCCCCACTTGGGCCAACAGGGTCTGGATCTCCCTAAGAGGATACCAGCTTGAGCCTCTCCAAGATGCCTGAGGCAAGGCCAGGCAAGGTCGGATCCCTGCGAGGATGGGGGTTCTCAGCAGGGAGAGGGCCAGTAAGACTGTGTGTCCACCGAGATGGAAGCAAGACCTCCCCTTGCCCATTTGTGCCTGTGGAGTCTCCCTCCATCTGAAGGGTACATTGAACTTGCTACTGTACAGCTAGAATTTTTGAAACTTGCAGTCTGGCTCTTCCTTACTTGGCACCCCCTGCAGCAGCGTCCTCTCCCCACCCAGGTTGCCCCCGAGGTCACAGCCAGCCATGGGAGCCGTGTCTCAGAACAAAACCTGCGCAGTCACTATCATCCTTGGAAAAATGTGCATTCGGCATCATCTCCTGAAAAAATAGACTCTAAATTATAAAGAGGAGCATGCAGCTTCACCTGGGAAAAAAATCAGGCCGGCACCGCTACCTGCACTGTGTCAGCGCCTGATAGCCAAGACGAGAAGTGGCCCATGTCCCGCCCCATCACTGGCACTCACCAGGCTCCCTAGTAGGCTCCTGGGCCCTGCTGGGTGGGGCAGGGAGTCCCTGCTTGGTGTTTTTGTTCCTATTCTTTGGCTGCCACTTAACACTAAGGAAAGAGGGAAGAGTGACAGTGACACTAGGAAGCGAGCCGCACTCTGACAGACCCGGAGGCCCTGGCGTGGCAGAGATCTGGGCACCGGGAAGAAAGTGGGGTCACTTCAGGGAGGGGTGCAGCCGGCAAGGGGTGTCCTGGGGCTGCTTACCGACCACCTGATGGACAGCCTGGAGTCAGCCTCAGGGAGCCACCCTCCCTCACAGGTGCTGTCCCTCTCCTTGTACCTGAGCATAACAAATGTCACTCCAGGGCTCCTCGCATTCCAGATTTGTCTGCTCCCCAACACGCCCAGGGAGTCTCTACCGATGCACCAGAACGCCGCATCTGCTGCAAGCCACCCCCCTCCCGCGGCCTCTTCACAACTTCCCCAGCGTGCCTGCTGTCCTGTCTCCTACGCACACCTGAGCGGAATCTTGTCGAATTAAAAATTTCATTTGACAACGATTGGGGAGAGAAAGGACACGTCCGCCATGATATGTATCTCCAAAGAGCCTCCTTGTAACTAGAGCCCCTCGTTCCAACCATGTCCTGTTGGAGTCCCAGCCGAGTCTACCTCCCACAAGTGCTCGCGTCTTGTTAAGCACATGTGAGGGAGTATGGACTTTCTGTGTTTGTAAGTGGCATCTTTTTGTTTCATTATAGGATCCAGAGTGTGGTTAAAACTCTCCCTTCACTCAGGAATTGGAAGAGATGGAGAGGGGGAAGGAAAGGAGGGAAAGGGGCGTAAGGAGAACGAAGATGTGTCACGCCCACGTGCTGACTCCCCAAGATGACTCTGATCACTACAGACTGCAAATAGGTACGAATTAAAAAATTTTTTTTAAACTTTGTAACTAGTCTCCATTCTAACTTGGTTCATTACTCCTAATGATTTAAAAATTATTTTGGTAATGGCATGGGAACATGGTTCCTGACAGATAACCGTATCATCTATTTATAATATTTTTTATCTTCTGCTTTCCCAGTCCTGTCTCTGTTTCTTTTTCTTGTTTTATAGAATGACTTTAAAAGTTCAAAACAATTGTCCTGACTTCAACACAGATGCCTGAACTGCCCACTGGCTTTTGAAAGGGACGCAAGTATGAAGGGAAGGAAGACTCTTTTGGTTATAATTTATGAAGATTTCAGAGACCAGGAAGAGACTTTAACATCAGAAAAACTTTTCTCAAACACATTTTTAGTGTCCCATGAGACAACTATATTTATTTTCCTTTTTGACTATCGATGTTAGACTGACATATGAATTACATAAATGAAAGAACACAATTTAAATGCTTTTGACATATACAATTGCCAAAGTGTGTTCAAAACCCAGCAAAGGTATCTAAATGTGCAAGTACCCTATTTTCCATAAACAGACACTTTTTGTTCATGGTACCTTATTCTTTTTTTCTTTTTTTCTTTTTTTTTTTTGTTTCTTTGTTTTTCTTTTTTTTTGAGACAGGGTCTCACTGTGTAGTTCACGCTGGTCTTGAACTCACCACGTAGTCCAGGCTGGCCTCCAACTCAAAGCTATCCTCCTGCCTCAGCCTCCCAAATGCTGGGATTACAGGTGTGCACCACCACATCTGGCCAGTGCCTTAGTCTTTTGAAATACTGCTGGATTTGTTTTTTGATAAGTCATCTAGAGTTTACCCTAAGCTCCCAGTGAGACAGATGTGGGTGACAGGTTTTGGTGGCATGCTGTGACAAAGCCTCTGACAGGTCTGCACATTTTCCCTTCTGAGCCAGTTCTTGTCACAGTCAGGACATCCTAGATGAGGGAGAATGTTTTGTTCCCCTTGCTGCATCCTCAGCCAACCCCAGTGGTGCCTGATCGAGGGGTAGATGATCCTGGAAAGGAGAGGGATTCGGCTGACGCAAACTCTGAGCTGATGTCTCTGTCCAAGGCCCTTCCTGCGACACACACCCCAGGCTTTATGCTTCCCAGAGGGCGATGGCTGCCGAGAGTTCTCCAGTGCCATCAGACCTGGACGTCTGGCTGTCACCGAGTTTCCCAAGGAGGGCTCTGACCTTCCTCATAGGCACACTCGCCCCAGGGTGCAGGGGCAGTGAGCCCGACGTCTCTGATAAGCACAGCTCACCGCTGGCTGCACGGATTTCCCTTCTCCAGTAGGGGCTGCGGCCCTGAACCCTGGCCTGGAGCCTCAGGTCTAGCCTTCCCCACACTCCAGCCCCAGCCCCCAGCCCCAGTCCAGGCAGATACCAGAGCCCCGTGAGCAATTGCCTCCCTTGTCCTCTCTTTATTTTGTCTCTATTGCGTCAGAATCTTCTGAAGTCAGCTTTCCCTGGGGACAGGATTGTGCTTGTCCGTGGGGTTTTGCCAGGGATCTGTGAGGCAACCTTTCCAGGGGAGAAAGGCACAGAGACCCGTGACCCCCAGGAACCCGGCCCAGGAACTGACATCGCGGGACTTGTCCTCGGCTGATTCACGGCCCTTCCTTGCCTCACATCTGTTTGCGACCCTCAGCCCACCCAAAGCGGACCTGGTCTAGGTGGTGGGCGGCTCTGCCTGGCTACCAGACCGTGAGCCACGCCCAGCCCCAGGAGGATCGAGCAATGACCCCTTCACTGGGCTGCTCAGCCAGCAACACGTCCACGTCCAAGTCTCCTCTCTCAGCAGGATCCCTTTCCCCAGAGAGGAGGCTTCTGGAGGCCAGAAATCTGCCTGTCCCCAAGGGCAGCCGGGCCTCGGGCCTTGGAAGCAGCCTTCTGTTGACTAAGACCTGCAGCTGGACCTTCATTTTTTCCGTAGTCGGGGAAAGATGTCCACCATGTCTGATCCCACAGCAAAAACCCCACAAAAGCCAGGTCCACTGTGGCCTGAGACAGCCACAGTCCCCACATGGCCACTTCCTCAGAAAGCATTTTCCAGGTGGGATCAACCCTGCTAAGAGGTGGGCGAGCCAAGGAGGGTCTTGCATCTTTCTGCGTCATTTCCTGAGCCTTCTGGTGGCATGAGAAAAACAAATCCCTTTGAGCTGGGCCTGCTCTGCCCTTCTTCCAAATCCTCCAGTCGGCTTCTTCCTCCATCACGTTCATGCATTTCTGCTCCCTCTGCATTCTAGAGGATGTCATCGGCAGATGCTAGGTGAGGACGGTGACCCCACAGGGAGGATCCAAGTGGCAGAGGGAGACCCCCAGACCCAGAGCCTTAGACATGGGGTGCCCTCCAGGTGGAGGGCAGGTGACTCATGTGCTGTGGGAGGACGGACAGGAAGTGAGGGACAGGCATATCCAGAGCCAGGCACGTGGGGTCCCAGCAGATGCCCACTAAATCTCCGGCACCTGAGCAGTTTGCTGGACCCATGCTACGGACTGTCCCTATTTCTGCAGAAGTCTGGAGGCTGTGGGCACAGGGCCCAAGCACACAGCTGGGGGAAGGCTCAGCTCTGCTGGCCCTGGGGATGGCCCAGAGCTGTCCCCACGCGGACGGAGCATGGAGGTTTGCTCAGTGTGAGACCTGACGACGACGGCGGCGGCGTCTCTCCTATGGGGCAGACACCGTCCAGCCCAGAGACAGCTGGGTAAGCCACGCATGAGGGTGCTGCGTGTCAGTCTGATACGACAGCGGTCTGTGAAAAGACAGACCCTCCGGGACGCAATGGGGAGGCAGGCTGATGCACCACCCTTCATTGGTGGGTTCCTCATTCACCTGACAGATGTGTGTTGAGCGACTTTGTGTGCTGGGCACTGCATCAGAGGTGGGGACCCGAGGAGACCAAAAACCAGGAGCTACTGTCTCCAGGGGCGGGGAGCAGAGAGGAACAGGAATAGGAATCACGGGTGCGGGGCGGGGAATGAGGTGAGGGTGGGGAAAGCAAAGGCTGGCGTGTGCGATGGTGACCACCTCAGGCATCTTCGAGGCGGGGACATGAGCTGAGAGCTCGATGGGGTGAGGGACCCTGCCCAGATAGAGCCTGGTGGCCTGGAGCAGCAGTGGTGGCCCGTGTGGAGTCTGAGGGTGTGCAGGAGCCGCGGGTGCCGGAGGAGCAGAGGGAGCTGTGGAGGAAGCTGGCTGTTCCTCAGGGTCCACCCTGACACCGGTGTCCCCCCGCGAGGACATTCCCCAGACAGCCTCTTCTCTGCCGAGGACACCCCCGTCCATCTGGGAGCCCTCCGGCCTGAGCCTGGAGGCCCTGTGCTGGGGACATGGGGAGAGAGACAGCCCTGACCACCGGCCGTCTCCAGAAGGTGCAAGGTGTGGGACTGTCGGGATGGTCTGGGACCTCTCAGCACCCGAGTCCAGGTGACGAAAGCCGGGTTCCCATCTCACTCTGCAGAAGCCATTCTTGGCCTTACCTGCCGCCCTGTCCCTAGACCCAGCCCGGGAAGAGGGACACGGTGGGGCATTGACCCCAAACTGTGATAACCTACTTTAAACTTGCTGGTCCAGTTTCCATCTGGGAGAAAACTACCCTTTCGCAGGTCTCCCTGGTTGGCATCTTGAAGGATGCAACCGGTCAGGAAGGCAGGGCCTTGGGGCAGAGTGAACACATCTGCCTGGGGATGGTCCTGGCTGGGGCTGGGGATGGATGAGGACCACCCCCTCTCAGGCAAGGCTGGCCACTCGAGAGCTCAGTGGCCAGCTGGGGACACTGCTGCCCAGACATCTCAGCTCAGTCCTCAAGCATTCCTAAGTACAGAGACGAAAATCTCACTTGCTTCAAAACTGGACTTCCTGCCGTGGACATCTTCATTTCACAAAGCATTCTTTAGTTCCACATTACTGAGTCTTAAAATGTCCAATTTAGTTAATGTTCTTTTGCAAAAGACTAGAAATCACCATTACAGGCAAAGGCTGAGGAGGTCTTACGGTGTCCCTGGCTTCTAGGATGAACAGCTGGACTTGGGAGGTGACATGTTCCATGGCTGTGTGACATTCTCCCTCCTGGACCCTGGTCCCGGCCCCCACCCTGTCTGTTCCAAAAGCCTGAAGGTGTTTTTCTGAAGTCGCCTGTCTTGGTCTTTCTCACTTCCTGGGAGCCTGGGGAAGCCATCCCCGGCCTGGCTGGTTTGGTACCCGCCCTCCTGAGGGTATGAGTAGAGTTTCACTGTGGTTCTATTGCACTTCCCTGAAGATCAGCGACACCCTACACCTTCGCACAGATTTGTTGGTCACTCGTGCACCTTCACAGGAGAAATGTCTCTGCCAGCCCTTGGTCTACTATATTTGTTTGGTTGTCGGATTTGGGTTCAACTGTCGGAGTTCTTTATGTATCTGGAGATCGACCTTTTCAGATGCTTGGCTCGCAGGACTCTCTGCCACCCCTCGGGCTGCCGCTCACGCTGATGTGTCCCTGGATGTGCAGAAGCCATGACGCCTGACACAACCCCTCCTGGCTGTCCTTTTTGAAAGCCTGGAGTCCCGTCTCTGTGGCAGCAGCCACGCCACCTCTGCAACAGCACTTCTCCCAGTGAGCCCCGGCTGCACCCGCACTGGCCCGTCCTGTGCCCAAGAGTCTGCACAGGTCGACACCTTTCTCTCTGGGGAATCTTCCCCAGCTCTACCTTTGCAAGCAAATGATTCCAGCCCTTCGCTCCAGGGCCCACCTGAGCCATCTGCGGTGTGACGCTGCTGCGGTGACACCTTCATGTCACCGACGGGCTGAGCCAAGGCCCGCGCTCCTCCACAACCTGCAAACTTCCAGACCAGTAGGGCGGTTCGGACGTCAGACCCTCGGGAACGCAAGATGGGGGGGTCCCTTCATGAGAGCGAGAGCCCAACACCTCGGGTGGTGGGAGGCGAGACTTGCTTGCAGCCCACAGATGACTCCTACCCTAGACCCACCTGCGGCCTCTGGGAAACGCAGGTGAGCCGCTCCCCCTGCCATCACCAGAATGTCTCGGGGGCTCGTGTGCCTGACACCCGGCTCCCTCATCCGGGCTGAGCCACGAGCACCCGCTCGGCCCGTGCTGAGTGGGTCGGTCCTTCCGTTCCTCCACCACGCTGAGCCCCAACAGTGACTCCTGAGTGTGGGGAGTATCGGGGAACTCGGGGGGCACCTGCTGCAGCCCCACCAGGAGAAGGCCGGCCCCGCAGAGCCCCATCTGCGCTAATGCTGTGCCCAATGCTCAACGTGCTCTTCCCAGAGCCCCGGGAGCCGCAGCAGGAAGCCCAGCGCTGGGAGGTGCGCCCAGAGGGCCCCGGGGACTGGGTCTAGGGACTCAGTCTCTGATAGCCACTCGCCGTTGGGGCGGTGACTCAGGAAGGCGGCATCCTCCTGGACTGCAGTTTTCCTGGGAATTTCATCACGTGCCATCTGTTCACTCAGTCACTCATAGGCCCTTAGGGGGGCTGCGCCTCCTCCTGGCTGGGCCCGTGACGCTGCCTGCCTCAGGCCTTCATCTTCAGCCTGAGCTTCCCACAGTCTTAGGGATGGTTGAGGTACCAACACATGGTGGAAGGTCACCTGCAGCACACACCTGTCATCCAGCCCAGCCGGCACATGTCGGTCCTCACTTGGGGGCACTGTGCTGACAGCTCCTGTGCCACCAGGCCTGCGCAGAGCACCCGGGAGTCACTCGCCCTCCGTGGAAGGTCCCTGCTACGACGCCTCCCATCACAGCCTCTCTTCCCCCAGTATCTGCCCTGCAAGGCTGCGCTGCTCTCTCTCTCTCTCTTTCTTCTGCAGTTTCGGGGTTCTGATGCCTCCGATTTTGCAGCCCTCTCCCCCTCCAACACTCCCTGGTTTCCATAGCAGACCAGGCACAGAAGAGGAGGTGCAGGCTCTTCAGTTCTTGGGGAGCACGAGGTGCCCTGGCTGCCAGGAGTGCCCCCCTCGGAGGGCAGCCAGGAACTGTAAATCACAGATACTTCCCTGTCCCAGAGAAAATGCGCTTCTGCATCCCAGATGCGATGTGGTTTCTTTGTATACTTGGTAGAGAAACAGGGTCTCACCCCGAATTCTCATGTCCCACAAGCATGGCCATCTATCAATGACACATGGGTGGGGCTGAGACAAGCCCTGAAAGTGCCTGCAGGTGGCAGGCAGCCCAGGGTGTGATGGACATCACGGCTAAAGGGCCTTCGCAAGGGGATGCATGAGGACTGGGGTGGTGCAGTCTGGACAGACCTGCTGGGAGGGACTCTGCGGCAGGTGTGAGAGGAGGGCGGAGGAGCATTCCAGCCAGTGAGAGCGGCGCAGACAGACCATGAAAGAGCCGTGTCTCAGGGATGAGTGCTTGGACTCGCTCATTCTCTACCGCTGTTATCCCAGCACCTGCTCACTCCATGCCAGCCCCGACTCCAGGTGCTGGGGACAAAGCGTCAGAGAGCCAGGTGGACGCCCAGCCTGGGGCTCGCCATGAACAGGGGTGTCAGGGCTCAGAGGGGCCGCCCAGCAGAAGAGCTAAGGCCCAAGGCTACGAAAGGACCAGGGCTGTGCCAGGTGGGTGGCCATCTTGCAGGGGGGGATCAGTTAAGGGAACAAACACTGGGCAGGGTCCAGCAATACCACGGTGTGGGGCACACTCTGCACGTTAACCCATCAACGGTTTAAGCAACAGAATAGATTGGTGCTTGGACAGGTGCCCCTGGCTGACACTGTGACTGGTGCCTCTGGGCTACAGAGCTGTCCAGGAAGAAGGGCCTAGACTGTCCCCTGCTGGACACCGCAAGCTGGGGAGACTGGGACGCTCCACTACGGACAGTGACACTTTGCTGACAAAGATGATGTGATATAGATGGTGGGAAGTGCTCTCCACCACTGAGAGATCACAGAACAAGATTCTCCACGGGTCAGGAGAGGTCTGTTTCTCGGATAGCTCGGAAGAGCTGCCTCTGGGCTCTCCCTGTGTCTGCCTTCTCCCTGGAGGCTGCACACTTAAAGACTTAATCTGCAGGCGCAGGTTTGGGTCTCCCAGGGAAAGAGATGTCCAGGCAGGCAGCTAGGGCTGGGGCTGGGGCTCCTGTGCAGGCTGAATGCTGTCCAGGCTGCCAAGGTGAATCCCCACCCAGGTGCCAGGAGGCGGGACCCGCAGCAGACAAGCTGGGTCACTGGGAAGCAGCAGGCAAGCATGCAGGAAGGGCAGCAGAGAGGCTGGGCTGGGTCCAGGTCAACACTCACCCCTTGGGACCCAACTCCCAACGCTGCATTTGGAGTGGCTGTCATTGAATGTTGGAAACAATGTGAACAAGGGTCTCCCCTGTGAGCCACCCCCCACCTACCTCCAGGCTGGACCTTATAGCGGGTCCTGCGAAGAGACTCAGAGGAGCCCCATCGGCACACAAGGAAGGGAAGGCGACATGCTGGATGGGCGAGGCTCACTCCGGACGGCTCCCCACACGTGCACACACACCCTGGGCAAGTGGACCTGCGGCAGCACCTCCCCAGAGCACCCTACATCAGTCCCCACGATGTCTAGTCTTCCATCCACTCTCCCTCCCAAGCAGACCCAGCCCACAGGCACCCATTCAACCTTCCCTGCTTTGTTTATTTGCACAGCCAGCGACCAAAAGCCTTGCTCTGAGTCACCACAGCTCCCATTCGGCTCTGATTCATGAGGAGGCCCATGGCAGGGACTGACCTCTGCTTTCCTGATGTCTCCACAGCACAAGGCATCTGTGGTTTACGACTGCAGATTAGCGGGAGCATGGCGAGCCCGCGGTGGAACCCCGAGGAGGGGAACCCAGGGCTCCCAGGAGCTTCCCCCACCATGGCCACCTCCCGCCTTGCTGAGGGAAAAGGCGTCCATCCTCACTCAAGGGGCATTTGGTCATCGAGCAAGGGTGGGCCCAAGACTTCAGTTTGCATGCAACATATCCTGGTGTGTGAGAGAAGGCGGGGCCACGAAGAATTAGACGAGGCTAAGAATTCGAGAGGAAAGGGGACTCAAAACGGGTGGCTCTCTGGTTCAAGAGGAGGCTGTGAATCGCCACCTTCTGGGTCCTGCAGAACGGGAGACACAGGGGTGCTAGGTGGGGCCTGAGCCCACAGAGTCGCCAGCCCCCCTGCTTATGCAGGCCTGTGGGCTGGCTGGGTGCCGAGTGACACTCCCTCCTGATCCCAGGGAGAAGTCAGTACCGACACCTGCAGGAGGGAAGGGGCTCTCCTGCTCCCAGGACTGAGTCAAAGCCTCTTCTCGGGTTGAATTGGGGGAATAATTAGTGAATCAGTTTCACTTTTCCCACTTGCCTCCATAAATCAGAAGTGCTTCATGATTAGGACCATGGATTCTGAAATACAGAAAAAATATTAGAAAAAAGATGGGTGAGGATGCTGAAATCTGCAGTGTGCAGATGAGGAGATGGGGAGCAATGGGGCCCTCAGTCCTGCAAGGGAACCCTGGCTCGGAACGGCTCCGTGGATGACAGACACGCAGGCCCACGTGGGCCCCCCGGGGACCATGAGGAGGTATCGACTATCCTGACACGGAAAACGCTGTGTGAGGCGAGCTTGGGCTGCGCCTCGCAGAAGACAAGAAAGCAGACTTGATAAAGTGTTTTCTTGTTGATCGGTTGGTGGATGAATGCAGGTCAGTGCTGGGGATCAGCCCAGGGGTCTCAGATGCGCTGGGCCAGCGTGCTAGCACCAGGGTGCCTTCCTGTGTGATTCAGCAGCGCTGCAACATCCAGTGAAAAGCCAGGGAGGACATTTCCGTGGGGTCTGTGGCTGGGCTGTGAGGGCGCCCCTTTGGGGAGGGGCTGCTGTGTGCATCCTCCTCCCCACCTTTAAAACACATTGGTAGCCTCTGCCTTTGTTTCCCTGCATTGCAAAAGCAATGCAAGGCATTTGTAAAAAAATTTAGACAATACAGTAGTCCCCACCCCAGATTCCCCTTTCCAGGGTCTTGGTTTCTGCTGTCAGCCACACTCCAAAGACTTTAGTACTCTGCAGAGGGGGGAAGGAGAGAAGGAAAGAGAGAAAGAGGCAGAGACAGAGACACGGAGAGAAAGAGAGGGAGGGAGAAAGGGCCATATCACATAACTTCTATTGCAATATTGTAATAACTACTCTATTTTTATTATTAGTTATTATAGTTAATAACTTACTGTGCCTAATTAAACTTGATCCTCAGCATAGGAAAACCAGAGCTCAGTGCTGTCTGCCACTGCCAGCATCCCGGGGTGGTGTTGGGTTTGAGATGTGAAGGAAAACAACGAGAGGAAAGGAGGCTCTTCCCCCAACATTTCCACCTCCAGAGACTCATTCTGGCCGTGCTCTGCCGACTACACATCCACTCATGGGAACACTTTGAAGTCCAGGCTGGCCTCAAACTCACAGCGATCCTCCTGTCTCAGCCCCCCAAGTGCTGGGATTACAGGGGTGGGCCACCACGCCCAGTTCAGATTTTCCAGTCTGGAACTGTGCTCTTTCCATGCGGTTACCCTTCCTTCACACCATGCACCGTCTCTTACAACATGCAGCTTGCCGAATGGGTCATCTTCCCACATGCGGATGACCTGCAGCGGGTTCAAGCTTCTTCCTGGGACACTCGGACTTGTCACTGCGGTCAGGGAAGCAGGAGTGAATTCCTGTGTTGCCGTAACGCACGGAAGAGAAGCCCCAGGAGTGGACTTGCTCACTCCCGGGGCTTCCAATGGAAAGTCTGCTCTTACTGTCATCAAAACCATTTTAGAGAAATTACAGTTTCTGTCCTGCCAGGAGGGGTAAGATGATCCTCTCCCCTAAGGCACCCTCAATACTGGGTAACAACTGTAGCCTCCTGTTTTATTTCTAAATCTTCGAATTGTTGCTGATGTTAAACATTTTTCATTTGTTTACTGGTCAGCTGAATTTCTTTCATGGACTCTTTTTCCCCACATTTTCCACTAATTTCAGAAAAGATTTCAAAAACTCTTTCCAAGACCCTTTGTCTTGCAAGAATATTGACCCATTTAAAACAGGTTGTAAACACTTTCTTCCTGGTTTATTTAAAAATTTTTGTTATCGTGTGGGTTTTTTGGTACAGAAAAGCTTAAAATCCTACTACAGTTAAAGTGATTGTTTCCCCTTATGGCCCGTGCTTTCCATTTTAGGATGACCAGCTCGAGGGACCAGAAGCACCCTCACTCCGGCGGCGTCACCTCAGTTCATGGAGTGAGCTCTGCAGGGCCCCGTGTGCCACCACCGCACCGTCCACAGCGTGGCCACAGCCGCAGGTGACTGTCCCTGAAGGACAGAGCCGTGGGGCCTCAAAGGAACCAGTTAACTCGGCCCTCAGATTTTCCCCGGGAGCTGGGCTTTTCTTTAGTTCCTTGTGCTAAGACAGAAGCTAAGCGAGTGGCTTTGGGGATGGAGGATGTGGGAGGGCAAAGGGCCACTCCATACTGCGAGCCCGAAGGTGTCAGCCCCGCTCACATCACAGGGAAGTCACAGGACGGAGACCCATCCCTGTCCTCTCTTCTGGTGGTTGGGCAGACACGAGGTGGACAGCACAGAGCCTCTGGCCCAGCACTGTGAGGCAGAGGCGGTCAGTGAGAGGAGCAGCGGCCCTGTGAGGGGCACTATTGCTCTGCACCTGCGGGGAGCCCTCCCAGACCAGGTTCTTGTCACTGCTTAACAGGAGGGAGGTGGCCAGACCCCGGCCTTCGGTCTCCATCCAGGCGCCACCCTCTCTTCCCCCACCCTTTCTTCCCTGAGAGCTTTCTCCTAGGATGAGGGGCAGAGGGCCAGGCGTAGGGTGGGGCAGCATCAAACCAGACAGTTTCCCCTTTCTGTCTGTGACCTGCCCCTAGGTGAGACCCTTGGGGAGTGGCCCCGAGGTCTTCTGAGCTCCCTGTCTAGAGTCTCCAAATCCACATGGCACTCCAGCCCAAGGCCATCTCGGGTTTCCAGAGACATCCCAACTTCTAGTTATGAGACACCACTGAGGTGATGGTGCTTAACAAGCAATGGGATGGTGGCATCCTGACTGAAGAAACACGACAGCCACTCTCTTGCCGTCCTCCTGGGAGGTGACACAGGTGGATCGGAACATGCAAAGGGCTAACAGAAGAAGGAAGGAAAGACAAAAAAAAAGTAAGGAAAAACACCCATGCACGGGCCCCAGTTGATTAGTCCAGGCTCCCGGCACCCCTTGCTACTGGGAACAGCACCCATGCACAGGAGCAGCGGGGATCTCCAGGCCCTGGTGATGGCACCAACCCTTGAGGGCCTCCAAGCCTGGGAGTCGCCTGCAAGGCCCTGGTCTGCAGGGGACCAGACTGGGCGGTGTAGAGCCCACTGCCAGTTGTGATAGGTGGCGGCCACATACCACCCTGAGGGTCTTCCCCATCACAGAGGTGGGCAGGGAAGATATGAGCCTCCCGACCACCTCGGAAAATGCTCCTTCCTCTTGCCCACCAGGCTGGTCCCGAGCAGCACAGAACTGGGCTCCCATCTCCTGTCCCCATCCACCAGAGCACAAGCACTCGGTCAGGCCTCAAGGTGTGACCCTCACAGGGCGGGCAGAGGAAGTAGCGTGTGTTCTTGAAGGCAGCTGGCCCTGCACATGTGTGTCTGAAAGGAAAGTGCTTTGGGGTTAGTGACTTGAGTTGCTGATCATCGTGCGTTAAGAACTGAGTCAGAAGGATAAACTGGCCGATGACTGAAAAGTGGCAAAGGCTTAGCTCTCCTGCACCCCTTGCAATCCCAGCAGTCACCGCAGATGCCTGGGGCATGAGTCAGGGGTGTGTGTGTGTGTGTGTGTGTGTGTGTGTGTGTGTGTTGGTGATGGTTAAACACACACAGTATGAAATGTGCCATTTGAACCGTTTTGAAACACAGTGCAGTGAATCAGGCATGTTCACACTGCCGTGAACACACCATCACTCTCCAGGTCCAGAATTTTGCTGCACTCCACACAGTGACACCACACCTGTCAGGCGCCACTCCCTGCCCCGCCCACCCACCCCAGCAGCCTCCCGCCAGCTTTCTGCCCCTGTGGATTTGCCCAGGCCAGACATTTCCTATACATGGAACCCTACACAGTGCAGTTTCTTTCATGGGGCTGCTTGAACTCAGCATTTCGGGCTCCGGATCCCACCAGGCTTATGCGCTGATCTGCACCTTGCTCCAGGTCCGGCCGGGGCACACGCAGCTGCTCTCGGCCTCAGCTGCTGGGCACTGGTGGCGTTTCTCCTCTGGCTGTTGCGAACAATACTGCGTGAATGTTGCATTCGAGGTTTTGTCTGATCACCTCTTTTCTTTGCTCTGGAAAAGGTCCACCTAGCAGCCCAACTGCCACGTCACACTGGCTCTTAGAAGTTTGGAGCTGAGAGGCTATTAGAAACTCACTCCATCATTTTACAGATGGGGAAACTGAGGCCCAGAGGCCTGGCTTGCATAGGACCACACAGGGAAGTACGGGCTGAGCGCAGGAAGGTGCTTTCTACTCTGCGTCTGACTGCAGTTAAGGCCTGCTGCAGATGGGAGCCCCAGACTGGGACGATGGGTTTGCCCAGCAGGGTCCCCTGGGAACCAGCCTGCCTCCTACCAAGCAATAGCTTTTGGTTTCCCGCTAATTAAAATTTCCCAAATTAGAAAAACAGCATGTCAGAAAAGCTCACTAAGGAAAAGAATCACACATGATTTATTCTGGAAACAGTGACTTAAATTAATTGCAAAATCCATTGTGAAGAGTCACGCTGATCCGATGTGGCCACAAGCCTCCAGACACCCTCAGGAGCAGTTAGGGACGCGCCGGGCTGTGAGGACTGTGGCGGCCCACGAGGCACACCAGCTCTGCTTTGTCTCCTCCCCCTCCCTTTCCCTCCTTCTGGTCAGAAAGAGTGAAATTATGTAATTAACATCCCACGATACTTGTCACAGGCTTCAGAGAGATGCACCGCACAAGCCTGCTATCCAAGAGACCGGCCCAGAGGACCCCGCGGGGCACGCTCCTGCCAGCTGCCGGCGTCACCTCACCGCTCAGGGTCCTGCTGCCCAAGCACAGCTCAGGTGCTCCACAGACCACGATATGGTGGTTTGGCTGCTCTCTGCAGAGCGGGCGGTTCGTCCCAAGGCCGCCAGGCCTGCTCTTCCCCAGGAATCCGCTGCCTTGGGGCGTGCAGGGGTTTTCACAATGGTTAGACAATGGTTAGATCTGCGGCTGCCACAGCCTGGGAGATCAGCACCAAGTTACCCCGCACTTGGTCTCCCTGCTGGGCTCACACGGGGTTCGGGTTAGGGTGAGGGTGACTCCGGAGCTCCACACCAGGGAAGCGCCAGGGCAGAGGAAAGCTATTAGCAAACAGACCTGGTGTCCTACGTTTTGCTCCCTCTGCTGTCACCAGAGGGTTCCTACAGTCACACAAGGGTGCTGCACCTCTAGTGCCCACCCGAGGGGCCCGGGCCCTGCACCCTCCTCCAAGGTCTCCACTTCACACGGCAGGCAGCCACCCTGCCTGGCCCTCCCCAGCATCTGCAGCAGGACCACGTCTGGGGGCTTGCTGGGCAGGGCTGGCACCGGGCCCTGCAGGTCATTGAGTCGCCGCAGCCCAGGCACCCCACAACACCACGCCGGTGGCTCTGAGGTGCCCAGTGGGTGGGTCTGCAGTGTTGTTGTTCTGGGAAGGCAGGCGGGTGCTGGCTCCTGTAAACCTCTGTCTTCTGGGTCTCTGAGGGTCACTGAGGGCAGAGTGACAGGACTCCTGCTGCCAGCAGAGGGGCCCTGGAGAGGTGCCAGGTGCCCACACAAGCCCGAACTCTTCAGTTTTCCTATTGAAGCCCAAATCCCCTCCCACGCTCAGTTCCTTGTGCAACTGTGCCCGTGTCACTCTCCGTGGCCACACCCCAGTTTTCTCTGTATCTTGTCGTTCCTGAAAAAGCCAGCTTTTCATACTAGAAACTATAAACAGCAGATGAATGCACACAGAGTTCTGAGGACACACGAGGATGTGAAATTGCATGAAATTGTCCATTTTTGAAATGCAATAAAACAAGAAAGGATATGACATAATAGCCATCTCTGAAGTGAACGGAGAAACAAGTACTCATGCTCATTTTCTGCTCGATGTTTAATCGGAGGACAATCTCCAACCTCAAAAAATAGTCTAAAAGAGAGATTTGGAATTGGCAATAGCATAATGTCCAGCGAAATACCCTTAATGCCACCCTGGGAGTCCCGGCCTCGTGCACGGCTGGCGGGCTCTGTGCCGCCCCTTGGAGCCCAACAGGAAGGAGCCAAGTAGCCGCAGCCCAGATGTGCCTCTGGCAGGGTCACACCTGGGCCCCACGCAGTTCTGAGATAAGGGAGGTGAGTCATTGTGCAGGAGAAGACCGACAAAACCAGGCACCTTGGGACTCTGAATACACAGATGCTGGTTCAGGGTGTTTGTCCTATTATCAATGAAACTATTTTTCTAGAAAACAGTGAAGGCTAAACAGTGAAGACTAAGAAGCAAAGCACAGCAGTGGGTGGGAGGGGCAGGACACACACCTCCGAGCTCGGAGGGGGCGCCGAGGATGAGGGTCTCCCTGCGTGACTGCTGCGGTGGGGTCTGGTCGCGGCTTCTCGCTCTTCCTCGAGTCCTTCTAATGAGGGGAAACCTCACCAACACTTCAGTTAATAATTTTTAAAAAGATGACATCTCAGCTAAAGAATAATAAATACAAGAGTGTGTGCTGGGTTAGGGGAGGGGCAGAGGAGAGTTGCCGGAGGAAAACCTCTCAGCAGATAGAAAAAAAGCTGAAATGGAGAAATCTTTCACTCTTAGGTTCCTATCCAGGCATACAGAAGAGCAGGAAGAGGAAAATCAAATGCCGGCCTCTTCTGAGGGTTTGGAAGAGCTAGAGTGTATTTGTAGTCTGCAGCTTGGAATTATTTAATTTCAGAGAAAGTAACCCTCACTGGAGACTCTATCCACGTATCAACCCCAATTATGTGAACAGAGACACATTGATGCTCAATTTGAGAAAGAAAAGAATGGCTTTTGTCCCTCCTTTCCATCCCAATTTGTAGTAATTTAGGCATTTCCCAAAGAAATAACAATGGCCTTATTATTTATTTATCAAGACAAAAGAATCTCCTTAAGAATGACATTTAGGGCGTGGTGGGCACGCCTGTGATCCCAGCTCTCGGGAGGCTGAGGCGGGAGGGCCACTGTGAGTTTAAAGCCAGCCTGGGCTACAAAGTGAGTTCAAGACCAGCCTTAACTACACAGGGAGACCCTGTCTCAAAAAAAAAAAGACATTTAAAATTTGCACAGGCTTCCCACAAGCGACCCAGTAAGTACAGATTTTGCAAAACCTGAAGACTAACCAACCTCGCTCACCCCCACCATGAATTTATGTCCAATTTACAGAGTACATGAGAGGCAGGCGGCACTTTCTCCTCCCCAAGCCCAGGAAGTCCAAGGAACAACTAGCTTTCGGCTTCTGTCCCACGGCACACTCTTCAGATGCAATCTGCTGAAAGAACGGGGAGCATTTCTGTCTGGATCCCGGGAGAGAAAGAAAATGCTGCCCGCTTGCATTTCAACTTACAGGACGTGAAACCAAAGAGGAGCACAAAGAAACCCAGCCTGGCAGCAGAGTCGGAGCCTGCAGACCCGCGGCCGTTTCTTCCAGGAGTTTGTTTATGTTCTGAGCGCCCCTCCTCCCCGAGCGCCCCCACCTGCCTCCAGAGCAGGCAGAACTCACAGAGACCATCACAGAGAGGCAAGAGCAATCGGTACCAACAGCAAACATCTGCGCCTCTTTCCTCGCCGGAAGACAGCAGCAGGGTCCCAGCTCTGCCCGCGCTGGACACAGGCGCGGCGCCTGCCTCCTCGCCTGCCTTGCCGAGCAGCTGGCCGGGGAGGCTCCGGAAAGGCTCGGCCACCATCCGGTGTGGCCGGACATCTGGGTACCGTCAAAGGCTTAGTAAAAGTCAAGGTGTTTGTCCAAACCTTGGCCATCACTCACGCCCCAGAGCTGCACGTCCAGAAACAAACAAACGCTCGGGCTTCATCTGATGGGACCGTGACAGATGAGACTCCAACGCCAGTCAACGCGGCTACACACACGGTTGCCCTGCAGATGCTGGTGGCTATTTTTTAGGGCTGGACGTGAGTTTAACAAAGACGTTTCTCAGAGAGAGCTCCCCGAGTTCATCTTTGTCCTTCATTTAATGACAGCATGAAAACTAAAGGAGGGACAGGATCCTGCAGTTTGAAGACAGCACTCCCGGGACCTGAGTGGTCAGATCAGGCTACGGCAGGAGACGCCGGTGTCCGCCCTGCCCCCTGGTCACACAACACGGAGGAACGCCAGGCCAGAGGCGGCCGGAGGAGCACACTCAGACTCCGCACCCGGGCGCTCCAAGCCCCGTCTTAGTCATAATCACAGGACCTGCAGGGTTTTCTAAACAACGGACTTGTGGGCAAAATAATACAGATATTTGAAGCATGTCAAACACTGTTTGGGTTCGAAATGACTCTATTTTCAACTAACCACTAAAAATTTCCCTCATGTTGGAATACAGTCACGTGCTGTCTTTTCCAATTTCAGATCCAAGTCCCTCTTTGATGTAACAACCACAAGTGGTCAGGTTCCATCAGCATGAAAATGTATCTACATGCTGCTGCTGGGGTAAACTGAGGTGCAGCAGGATTTACTAAAACACTCCTTCTAAAGTAAACACTCAGTTAAGGGACTGTTTAACGTAACTAAGTCACATGGGGAAGTTTACTACTGAACCAAAACACAAAATGTGTTCATGAGACAAAGCTTAGGATTTGAGTCTTTCTGTCCCTCTCACCTCAGATGACTCTGAGTACTAAAACCCCAATCTCTACGCTGCTTGGTGAATGATTCCATACTTACTAGACCTAGAATTTTATATATATTTGATAAAAGTCAATGTAGACTTATTATCCTACATGTAAATGTTTATCAGTTTGGGGTGAATATTTCCCCAAATTTATTCAAGATGTATTTTCTCCAGTAGTATAAGAATATGTATTTCTACTGGAATTGGTGTTTCTGTACTCATATTTCTGAAATTCTACTCTGTTTAATAATTTTAAAGAATCAGTCCTGATTAATTGTATGTTGAGATTCCTTACATTCCGAAGAGAAACGATCATGCAAAGGGCATCAGGAAAAAGAAAAGTGGTTTTTGCTCAAAGTAGATTTTTGGTTTATTATTCTGAGATAAAACCAGCCACAATTCCTTATGAAATTTTCCCATTGAGAGATTTAAAATATTTGTGGGATATCTTTTTAAAAATGTTTAATTTTGACATAATTGTAGATTCCCATGAAGTTGTTAAGAAATAATATACAAAGATTCCCTTCCCCCCTTCACTCATTTCCCCTCAGGATCATATCTTGGCAAATTCTAGAACAATATCACAACCTTTCTGGCATGGCACTGGCTGAGAGACTTACTCAGCGTCGCCAGTGCTACATGTCCCCCTGTGCATGTGTGTCTGTGTGTGCATATGTGTGTACATGTGTGTATCTGTGCATGTATGTGTGCGCACGTGTGTGTGTGTGTGTGTTTAGTTCTATGGAATTTTAGCGCATGTGTAAGCTCAGGTGACCATGTGGAGGATCGTTTTAAGCAGTTTTTGGTTTTAGTGTTTCATCTTGGCTTCACTTTTGAAAACATCCATGTGTGTATCTCTTAGATCCTGTTTCTTCTTTATAGCTTTCCATTTCTTGGCTACAGTGACTTATCCATCTCTTCTTTGAATTTTACGGCCTCCTTCATGAACTCTTTGCTAGTGGAGAGTGCTGTATTCAGTCTGCTTTCTGCAGCACATTCATCCTTTCCCAGGAAAAGACACAAACATAAACAGACATTCCAGCCTGCATTCACAGGCTTCTTAAAGACACCAGTGAGAATACATTAATATAAATACTGCGCTTAAAAACTGTCATAAAAATTCAGCCTTTAAAACTGGCTTATTAAAATATTTGTTTTTTTTTAAAGCCCAGATTTAAACTCAAGTTATGAGTTATAGAGCCCTGCACAGAATGAGTTTACTTTACGATTTTTTCTGCCAGGCAAAAGGAATCTGGCATCCACGTCGCCTATTCAGGCTATAGACAAGCAAAGACGATGAAAATGCGATTCTTTTGGGCTCACAACCTGTCTGAAAAACAGGCATTTTCAGAAAACCAGAGTGAAGATCTGCATTTCTAATGACTTCAGTCAGCTGGTCATCAGGTCCCCTCCCCCACTGCTCCCACAGGGACTGATGGGCAGCGAGACTTCCTTTATTTGAGGTTGGGAAAGTAACAACTGATATTTAGGAGGACAATGACCACATAGCAGAAGTCAGCTCCTCTCACAGATCTTGGGTCAGCAAACACAGCAAAACATGATTCGTATTTCAGGTACTTCAACTTTTCATTCCACTTCTCACTCATCAATCAAAAGCCCCACAGAGATTCTGCATTTCCATTCTTCTGTACGAAGAACGTATTTTCTTTCAAGACCATCCCAAGTGTAGCAATCGGCAAGCACCTCCAAGAAGCAAGCTTTCGGGGTAAGGAAAGGCTCACGTGTACTGTATAGTGACAGGGCATGCACTTTCCCCAAAGGAACCAGACACTACCAGAAAGGAAAAGGGCGAGCTTGTCGAGTGTGGCAACACGCTGGAAATCTGTGTGTCCTTAGCGATGTAGGACATGTTCCTCAACTGAGAAGCGAGGAGAACAAACATCCAGCAGGGAGTGGTTGCCTTCCTCGCCCCCAAGCTGGGGGCTCTGACCCTGTTGCCTCCTTTCCAGTTTTCAATTAGACGAATCCAGCTGACTGTGCAGACACCTGACTTTTAGGCTAGTTAAACGCTAAACGCTAGGCCGAAGAAGACAAGGATAAATACGGCACTAGCCTGCTTCACCAGCTCCCACACGTATCTTTACGTCAACAGATAACTTAGGTATTTTTTTGTTCTTGCCATTCATCTAGACACAGCTTTTTCACACATGTGAAAATATCTCACGTTAGACATTATAAGGACATAAAACTTACTGAAATGTCCAGATGTCTTTTGCTGATACATATAATTAGTGCTTCTTGGAAATGTTACAAATAAATAAACACTGTTTAGCAATATTTCCAGGAAATCAAATTAATTAGAATTGTGTTTATGCTCAAACAGATTAATGGGTTAAAAACAAAGAGACTACAAAGACAGTTGCCTATCATGCCTGATTATTAAAACCAAAATATGTCCAGAATCATTAATGTATCAAAATTTTCCATATTTCTTTTCTTGTAGAGGATATTTACTCAAAGAAACTGGCTTATCTAAGCCAGCCATTATATTCAATTATATAAAAATAAATAAGTCCACATATAGATCATTTGTTCTCCAACTACTGATGTCTGTTATCTAATATTTATGGACTTTTTAATCCAAACAAGTTTATGGATTTTGTTTATTACAGGTATTACATTTTTATTTTATATAACATTTAATTGTGGTCTACAATTGATGGTCTTCAGTTTTAAAAGGTACAGTCATTTTTAATGAATTTTAAGTGTTCCTATTAAATTTTTGCATCAGAGTAATAATTTCTGGTGTTTGTTTCCAATACTTTTCTGGAGTATGGTCTTAACAATAATTCTGTTGACATTTTCCTTAAACAAAGCTCTATATGTGTGTTTCTAAAAGATGACATTCCTCATCTGCCTGTCCCTACTTCAGATGTGGTGTAAACTACAGATAGATTGTAAGTGGAAGTAACTAATGCAGGCTCATAATTTAGGCAGCAAAAAACAGAATTAATGTATTGTCTCACTGAAGCATTTAGGACTCAGCCAATCCAAACTCTCCTGGAGAAGTACGCGAAGAAGATACTTTCCATCTGTTTTTTGACAAAGACAAGGGAAGATTCCCACAAGTTATTCCCTGTTAAAAATTCTTTTATAAAACTATAAAACGGTCATTATCTTAGGGGACTATTTCATCAAAAGAATTGTCAGTGACACAGGAATAAAAGATTAAAACAGAAAGATGAAAGAAATCCCGCCTGAGCTAGATCAACCTACAGCCACAGCAACGCTCACAGGTATGAGCGACCTACACGAAAAATAAACAGGTATGTTCGGGAGGATGGACGGCGGAGGCTAGTGAATAATGCCTTTCTGTGGGAAGCAGACTTTTTTTTTTTTTAATAAAAAGCATCACGAGGTGTATGAAAAACTAAAACACACTGGGTAGGATTTTCACACATCTCAATCCCCCCCACCACCAAAAAAAGTCTCTGTTGCCCTGCTGCCCAGGACAGGGTGGAAGGAAGACAGGGCACAGGATTCCGCACCCCGGGGCTGAAGCCTAAAGGACTTGGAGAGCTTGGTGAGAAGGAGCCCACAGAACGCCAAGCGCTCCTCCAGAGGAAACTCTCAATTGCGCGCACCACCTCATCTCCCCGGACCCGTTTTCCAGCCTGGAGCCCTGGCGCTGGACGGAGGGACGCAGCGCGGGCGAGGCCCCTCCGGGGCTCTCCAGGTTCACGGCTGGAGCCCCGGCCCCCAGCTTCTAGATTTACTCCGCGTGCCTGTGAGCAGCAGCCGGGACCTGCAAGCCGCTGTGTGCACCTCGCCCGCCTCCGCGCACTCCAGCCGGCTGGGTCTCCTGCGCTCCCCGCACGGGAGGACCAGGAACAGCCCGCGATGGGCAGTGTCCCTCTGCACTCGCCAAGGAAACTCGGGCTCCGCCGGCCCGCATCTCCGCCCCCCTGGACCGGCTAGGGCGCAACGGCCGGGCACCCAGGGCGCGGGCCAGGACTCCCTGCGGGAACAGCACCGGATCTGTGAGATCCGCGAGATCTGCATGCCCGGGAGACCAGCGCGCACTGCGGCCCCGCTTGGGGGGATGGTGAGGCCGCGAGTCCGGCACAACCGGCCCTGGCAGCCGCTCAGATGGACCCACGGGGCAGCGGGTCACCAGGTCCCTGCCCCAGCCGGCCCCCGGTGGGTCTTCTATGCACACCCCCACCCAATCACCCGCAGACACCCACGCATCACCAAGAGTGGAATTAGGACGTTCGTCTAAGAAGCGCCTCGGACCCTGCGGGTTACGGGACACCCCTGTCGTAAAGCCTCGGGGTGCCAGAAGGAAAAGCGCACCCCGTCCGTGCCGCCGCCGAGGGATGCGCAGGCCCGGGCCACCCCGCGCGCCATCCCGCGCCCTCGCGCGGCACTTACCCTGCCCGGCGGTCCCGTCCTGACGTGGGTGGCGCGGCGCTAGTGGGAGGCGGACATGGACCACGCGCCCTCCATGCGCCACACGGAGAAGGCGTAGCTGAGGCGCTCGTGGGCCACGTAGCTGCAGCTGGTCATCTTACTGTCCATCTCGTCGCTCTGCAGGACCTGGTAGAGGAAGTCTATGTACCTGGCCGCCAGCTTCAGCGTCTGGATCTTGCTGAGCTTGTCCGAGGGCAGCGTGGGGATGATCTTGCGCAGCGCGGCGAAGGCCTCGTTGAGCGACTGCGTGCGCTGGCGCTCACGCACGTTGGCCAGTATGCGCTGGCTCTGCAGCTCCTCGAAGGACTGCGCGCTCGGGCTGGCCTTCTTGCCTCGCTTGCCCGGGGTCGGGCTGCCATCTTCGCTCGACTTCTTGCTGTAGCGCCGCTTCCTGCCGAAGCGCTTGGGCCGCCGCTCCAGCTCCTCCTCGCTGGTGCCCAGGCTGTCCACGGGGGACACGGGCGAGCTGGAGCCCTCCTCCATGGCGCCCGCCCGGGCGCGGGGGGCCGGGGCGCCGGGCGCGGGGCGCGCGCTCTGAGGCCGCGCGCGGGCTCCGGTTGCTTTCGAGGCCGGCTCGTGCAAAACCGAGGTCTCCGGGAGAGGAAGTTATTCTAACTTTTTTGGAAACCCTACCCGGGCTGGGTTGCTAAATAGCTGTCAGGAGCGAGGGCGGCGCGCTGATTGGCCGCCGGGTCCGGCCGGGGGCAGGACGAGCGCCGGGGCCTTCGCCGGCCGCCCCCGCCCCCCGGCGCGGCACTTTCAGTATTGACTGCTCCCCGGTCCCGGCCGCCGCGGTCACCCCGGAGCCCCGGGCCTCGCACGCCGCCCGCGCCCCATCCACGGCGCGGGCCACGGACCGCCCGCCGGCCCGCAGCGCGGGGCCCGGCCGGGTCTGGCTTTGTCTGCGCCTCTACGTGAACACCGGGCCCCGCCGGGCCGAGGGCTCTCCGCTTGGCGAGCGGCAGGCGACCCCAAACCCAGATGCACTCCCGGGAGGTGAGGAGCAGCCGAGCCTCTGGGGGCCGCTGGGGCACCGGCCGGGGGCGAGCGGAGCTGGGCGTCGCGGTGCCGTGTACCAGGCCGCGCGGACCCTCCGGTGCCGCGGGGAGCTCACCCCACGGAGGCACCTCCGGATCCGTGGAGAAGCTGCCCGCGCCGGCCAGCCCGGAGATGGGCTCCGTTTCTCACTCCGGTTTGCTGGGCAGCGCCGGCCGACGCCTTTCCCGAAATGTTCCCCTAAATGCTTGAAAACTTTCGTGCCACCGCGAGCCTCTGCGGAGCGTCCTCCTGCTTGGCACTGCCCCGGGTGCTGGGGGGAGCCGGGGTCCCCGTCGGGCCTGCGCTGCCGCGCCCTGTCCTCTTCGCTCTCCCTCCGTGAGACCCCGGAGGATGCTTTGGGGTCTGTGGCACGCCCCGAGCCTAGCTTCCCCTGCACCGGGTGCCCGTGGGCAGCTCAGGCCGGACGGTGCAGGGCTGCGGGGCGAGGGGCCCAGCCACGGTGGGCGATGGGAGACCCCGGCCCCCGCGCCATCTGGACGCTGAGCGCCAGCGCGTTTGAAGTGGTTCGGGGGCTCTTTGTTCGCCAGGCCTCTCTGGCTCAGGGCCTGGAGGTGGTTTACAGCTTTGATGCCTTTGAACCGATTCCCAGGTGACCTGGGCTGTATTAGGCTGGGGCCCTGAGCCGGGCTGTCAGGCGAGCTGCAGGATCAAGGGCGGGCCTTTTCATTGAAGTTGAACCTGGGGTCCAGGAGCTCTTGGCCTCGGCTGTTCCTGGGGCCGCAGGGCTGGCCACCCGAGGTGGGGCCTGTAGGCTGTGACCACTGCCTGAGGGAACACGGGGGCACTGGTGGCACAAGGGCTCTCTAGGGGACATTTTCCCCAAAGGTCCCTGAAGAAAGGCGGTGCTTTGTGGGCAACATCAACATAACCATGCAGACCAGCTGGCCTCACAAGCCTTCCATTCTGCAAAGGCCTACAGTTTATCCCACACCGCAAAGACGTTTCCTTATCCCTTTCTTTAAAATACTCAAGCAAAAATTTAAAGCACAAAAGCCAGAGCAGCCAGGTCCCCAGCAGTCCTGCCCTGCTGGCCAGCTGAGGCTTGTGCACTGTGGAAGGGGCCTGTGTCCCCCGGCTGGTCTTCCTCTGTCTGCTGGGTTCAGAGCTGGGGAAATCCAGAACCCAGGTGGTTCTGCGGGCCCAAACACGGTGACATCTTCCTCTCCCCAGAGACCTTTACTAAGAAGAGGGACCTCCCTGTAGCCGGCTGACCCCTTTCCCCTTCTCTCTGTTTCTCTTCTGTCTGCCCCTTTTTCCTGTCTCTCTCTCTCTCTCACCTCCACCAGGCAGAGTACGTAGCTCAGATGGAAGGAGAACCACCAGCCCAGAAGATTGGTGGGGCCCAAGCAGCCCAGAGCCCAGGGAGCCCTGAGGAGCTGAGGGCAGGGGACTTAAGTTGGGGGCTCCCTTGTGTCTGGAGAGATGGACACAGAGGAGGGGGGCATGGTGGCTTCACAGTGCAGAACCCAGTGGGACAGTCTGGGTAGTAGACCTTCAGTGCTCTGGCTGAACTGGAACTAAACAAAAAAGTAATCAATCTGGGAAATAATATTCAGGTTGTTGATGTAGTTTGAATTGTTTCTTTCAAAATCAAGTCATGGATAAGACTAATAAAACTGACTGTATTAATAGCATGAGCCACAAAATATATTTATGTGTGAATATCATGGCTGGACCACCCAGGCTCCCCCAGACTTATAGGAAATATCTGCAGTAAGGATTTGAGGAAGCAAATACACTTCTTGGTGTATTTATTCATTACTGAGTAGGAAAAATCATGACAATGCTGCTTTTCATATATGTTAAAAAAAAGTAATCTTTTTTTCCCACAAGACTTTGTTTTTTAAAAAATGACCCACTGTTCTGAAAGATTCCTCTATCACCTGTTTTCCTCCAGCCACAAGTAAAAGGGGTGATAAGTTTTCACCGTGAACTTGATGGCTATTAGCTCGGCATTGATCTTGCTGCAGTAGAATGTGACATTGCCAGGGCTGTCACCTCGGGATGCTCATACAGCCCCTGGAACTCACAGGGATAATAAAATGTGTATTTTACAAACTCCCAGGAGATGTGTAAAACATAATTCATACATGCAAATGGCACTGCGGCTTTTCTGCAGATGCCCGCACAGGTGAGCCCATCGGGGTTTACCTCTATGACGTTCTGGTGGAGCTGAGACAAAAATCATGTGTTTCTAAAGGCTCTGGTGTGTGTTCCCAATGATCGGGTGCATTCCCTCCACTTGAATTTAGCGAATTTGCAAAGCTTGAGCAGAAGACAGAAGCCTACATTTGTGTGACAGAACCACTTCCACAAACGAATGCTTCCACAACTTTACGGAGAGGTGGATAACGTCTCCCGGACGGTGCCTTCCTATTCACAGAGCACTTTCTTCTGCATTATTACTAGGAGCAGTCTTATGCTGACACGGGCTCCACGACCACAAGCGTAGGGAAAGAGTTTTGCCACCTTCTTTTTATTTATTCTGTCTTAGAGATGACAGTGTATTTGGCGCGTTACTCCCAGGAGCCCAAATTCCAGAGCTAGGTTCCCGAGACTCCTGTGACAGAGTTACGGCATGTCTGGATAAATTACGGGGGTCTTCAGCATCACTTTGCTGAATATTAGAAACATGTTGTTGTAGGAAAAAAACTAGTCTTTGACCATACGCTGTGGATTTTCTTTTTAGCAGTGCTTTATCCCTCCTCACTGCTCCCTCCCACCTGGATTTCAATCGAGAATCAACCTCCCCAGTGACGTAACAACAAGCAGGGCTGGGCAGCTGAAAAAGCATTTATCTTCAGTCCTAAGATTCAGGGCTTACGAATGAAGGTGCTCTCAAATCTCATAATAAAATACAGTATAGTCTTGGTGGTGATCCTCCTAACATTCTCTGGACATCAAATCCAAGAGCCAAGCACCTGCCTAAATTACAGTCATAGCACGGTAGGGCGGAGTCATACTGATGGAGCACTAGAAATTAAAACCCAAGACATACATCACATGCAGGCAAGATTCCCCTCTAAAAAATCACCTGGACCAGGTGTGGTGGTAGACACCTGTTATCTCAGCACTTGGGAGGCTGAGGCAGGAGAATCACTAAAAGTTTGAGGCCAGCCTGGGCTACATAGTGAGTTCAAGTCCAGCCTGAACTACAGAGCAAGACCCTGTCTCAACCACCCCTCCCCCCAAAAAAAAAAGAAAGAAAAATTTTCCTTGGAATTCAGGGACGATTTCATCGTAAGGGTTCTGTCACTGTGTGTCTAATGCTGCCACCACCACCATCTCATCCTCCTTTCTGTCCTTCTTCTACCCCTTCTTCCGAGGGTGCAGCAGATGGGAAGCACAGCATGACTCTTCTCAGCCTCCGCAGGCCTGGTCTGCAGGACGCATTCCTGGGTGTGTGGAAAGGAAGCCCAGGTGGGGATGTTTGCTTTTCTGGCAGCCCGGGGCCAGACTAGATTCTAGGGGCACAGGAGGGCCCCCACTTCCTGGAGAGAGGTGTGGCAGGCGGGCAGAGTTCACCAGCCGGTAGGAGCACCAGCTCTTCCACACCGGGTGGGTCTGGAATCTCTGTCTTCCTGGTGCTGAGAGGCAGTCGCTTCTGTATGGTGGGGCTGGAGGCCGAGCTCTGCCTGGAGCCCATTTAACTCTCTGAAGACAGTTCCATTATCTCTAATAAATCGCCTTCTGCAGAACTAGCCAGTGTAGACTCTTCTCTAATGGAAATGATCCCTTGACAAGGTCCCTATTCCCTGGACTGTGGTCTGCGGGGTGGGCACCAGCACCCCCATCCCACACACAGAATTAATTCTCGACATCACCAACATGGGCTTGCAGTGTGGTGTGAGTGTGGCCTTTGCCACATGGTCACAAATACTTTTTAGGGCCAAGGAAAGTTATTCTTTAAGAAACTCATATATTTTTACTTGGAATGTATACTAAATTTCTGTTCTAATAACAATGTAGAGATCAAATCAGACATAAAGAAATGCAAGAAAGAATAGGGTGTAGGGAATTCCCATAGAAGCCAGCTTCCCTGAATAAACCTTATTTTGTGGAATTGACTTTGGAATCATAGAAAGAGTTGACATAACTGTAACAAAGTAAGTCAAAATTTAAAAACAGAATACTAAAATGTCAAAAGCAAAATCAAACCAATGTACCTAATTTTGTATCCTATTAGTGGCTTAGACATGCAGACAGGAGTCATTTACAACAGTTTAAAGCACTACGATTTATGTTTATATCCCTAATGAGATATATTCCAAAGCAAAAAGAACTGAAAACAAGATTTCGAAATGTTTCAATTTTCCTATTTCTAGTCATAAAATCACCCTGCTCTTCTGATACTATATCATAAGCTAAAACAAAGGATTAAGTTCACAATTTGAGAATCAAGATTTCTAACGTCAAAGAAAAGAGATACAAATATGAAATGGAAGAAATTAGTGAAATGTAATTGCAAAGTCATTGTCATTCTCAGCGTGGACTCAGGACACATTTTCCCTTAAACAAGGTACTTCCTGGTCCTGACTTCCGAAGAGACCAAGAATGTTGACCTGGCCCTGCAGCAATGACACGGGCGGTGACAGTGGCTGCCCCCTGGCAAGGATGTGCCCCACCACCGAGAACCCCAGAGGTGGCTGATCAAAGGTCTCGGGCCCAACCTGCGGCAGACGAGCCTGGAACTTACTCGGCCACCAGTGCCCACTGGGGTCAGGCCAGAGAGACCAGGAAAGACCCTGGCAGTGCACGCACAGGCCACCTGGGAGCGGTGGGCTGCCCCAGCCAAGTGCCTGCCATGGTGGCTGCACATCCAATACGGTAAAATCCATGAGTTCACAATGTGAATCAAATAAAATCTTAACAGTCACTTTTGGCTGCTGCTAAGAAATTGACTCATGATTCTGAGAATTAGCAAATAAAGGGGAAAAACCAAGCGTGGAGCCAGGCTTTCTTATCAGAGTCAGCCTTGAAGTAGCGTAGGCGCTGCTGAGAGAACATTCTCCCCGGAAGCACCCAGATGGTGCTGCAGGCGGACAGCTTGGGTCGCAACGCACCGCTTCGTGAGCCCCTGGTCGAAGGACGGCTTTGGGCGCTGCTGGTCCCTGCCAACCACGATCTTGGGCACACCTCCCCGCCGTGCCAGCTCCAGCCCCTGGAGGGATGGCAGGCCACATCTCCCAGTGCTGGTAGCAGCTAGTGCCAGGAAATGCAGTGCAAATGTGCCAGTTTGGGGGTCCACCGGGTTCTGTCCCATCTTGCCCTCCTCGCCTGGGCTCCCTGCAAGGGTCCTTTCTACTGGGCATGAAAACCAAGCTACCGTGATCGGTATGGTCCCCGGCATGTCCTGCGGCTCCACAGACCTGGTCACACAGTCTCGCAGCAGCCTCTCCCTGCTCAGTGTCTCTCCCCACGTGACAGCCCATCTGGAACCCTCTGCCAGCCCCCCAGATAGCCACGAGGCTGACTTCCTCTTGCCCTGCAAGTCTGTCCGGGATATCTACCGTCACTTAACAAACCGGCCCTCTAATTTAGTGGCAAAAACCCCAGCCATGGTATCTGCTCACAATTTGGTAGGCCAGCAGTTCAGACTGCGCAGATGGCTGGTCTGGGGTTGGTGTTCTGTTTCTGGCCGTCCTGCTTGGTGTCACCATGTGTGTGTGGTCATCTCCTGGTTCGGGGCTAAGCTGGCCTCAGCCCCAGCAGGGCAGTCGGTAGGCCGCCAGGTATAGCACTTTTCTGTCTTTGCGTGGCGGACTCCTCCAGGCAGGCCCAGGACTCCAACCACAGCTCACGCACTGTGTCTCGTAGCGTATTTGCTAGTGTCCCCCAGCCAGCGTCAGCCACAGGGCCTAGCCTGGCGTCTAGAGCTCAGCATCTGAAGGTGTATCAGTAACTGCGTGTGTGTGTGTGTGTGTGTGTGTGTGTGTGTGTGTCCAGTGCTGCAGCTCTCCCCCGCAGGCTTTCTTGCTTGTAGGGCCAGCTGAACACTGTGGCAGCCCAACCACGGACTCCTCGTGGGCTCTGGCTTCTGTCCTGCCCTCCTCCCAGCTTGGTCCCCTTCCCAGATGTGTCTGCTGTCCACTCTCCCCTTCTCTCTGAGCCCTGGATTTCTGCCTTTTAGTTGTTGTTTCTTTTGTTCAATTTGAGAGGCAAGGAGCAGAGACTGATGCACACCACTGCCTTTAATCAGAAGTTGCCTGAAATTATTTTAAAAGGTTAAAATAAGTTGGAAGCCACAGGTCGAGTGGCTCGGGGTCCTCCTGCATCGCTTGGAGGGCTCCAGATGGGCGAGGTGCAGGGCCAGGTGCCCAAGACCCCTCCATCTCACTGTCCGAAGCAGTTCGTTATGGACTCCTCAGGGCGGAGGATCCTAGTGGCCAGCAGGGAATGGGAAAACCAACATTGCATAAGCAGGGGCTCCCCTCATTACTGCTTCTGTGCCCAGCATTTGCCTGCCCTGTTTGGGGTCCCCCAAGAGCCTGCTCTTGGCCCTGTGGGGCAGATCTCACCATGCCTGAGATTTCCAGGCTGCCATCCCATATGCTCTAGGACAGCTTGGCTTAATTCACCAATCAGGAAGACTTGATTTCACCCCCACCAGACCCACACCAGAAACGCAGAAAAACAAAGCAAGTCCCAATGACCCGGCGGAAACCTCACTGCCACTTCCACACCATCTGAATAGAGATTCGCTGAAACAGCTCTTCTAAGCTGTCACCATACTGTCCTCTGTCCCCATCTTCTACTCTCACATCTCCCCCGGCCTCGCCACCTCCAGAGCCCTGCTCGTTCACCTTCTGCACACTTAGTCCTTTCCAGGGCGACCAGCAGGGAGATGATGGGCTCCGAGCTGGCGTCTGTCCCTGTCACGCACAGCGGTTGTGTGCTAACTGAAACTCGGCCTCTGCACAACAGCGGGAAGAAATTAACCGCACTCAGCAAATTATTAACATGGTGCCTTTAATTAATTGTCATTTACTCTGCGTTCAATACGATCCTAAGAAGTGGGTAAGAGCCACACAGACAGATGCTTGTGCTACATGTCGTGTGGAGGGTGAAGGAGGAGCCGGAGCGTGGAGAAGCAGGCTGGGAAAGACGCCTGCAAAGCGTGGGTGCATCTGCCCTGCACAGGAGCAGGGAGGGCACTCAATGAAGAAAGGTGCCGGGACCCAGAGGTGTCAGGGAGGCACTCATGTCCCTGCAGCGTGGAGGTCCCACACTCAGCGGTCAGCGGTCAGTGGTCAGCACTCTTGGTGCAAGCGACAGAAACACAACCCAAAGTTGCTTAACAGAGAAAGGAGTTTATTCATTCGCTTGCTCTGTGGGAAGCTCAGGTGTGGCTGGCCTCAGGCTTAGCTGGCTCCAGAAGTTCAAGCAAGTTCCAGCCCTCTCTCCTGTCCACCCTCACCTCCGCCGCTTCTGTACATGGGTTCAGCCTTGTGCCTGTGGATGAGCGGTGTGGCACTCCAAGTCTCATACTCCTGGACAGCCGTCCTTCCCCTTCTGCTCCAGGACAGAAGCCCAGCAGGGGACCCTGGCTGGCTGACTTCAAGCAGGGAGTCCAGGGGACTAGAAGGGCAAGCTGGTGCCCTGGGGTGGGGAAGGTCTCGGATGCATGGGGTAGAGGTCCAGGCGCCAGGGGGAACAGGAGCTGGGATCCTGAGGGGTGGTAGATCAGTTACAGAGTTTGGGTTGCTTCTGCAGGCTACGGGAACCCAATGAGGGCTCTGGGGAAAGGAGGAGAAGCCAGGTTTGATTTTGAGGGTGGGGAGGACCACGGGAGCCAGCTGGAGGCTGTTGCAAAAACCAGTCGCAGGAAGAGCAGCTGTGTGTGGCACAGGGAGTAGGGGGGGAAGGACAGTGTGTACACACGTGCGTGAGTGTACATGGATGTGTGCTTGTGTATCCACATGTGCATGTGTATGTGTGTGCATGCATGTAAACATGTGCACATGTGTGTGTGCATGCTTCTACTGGGGAGTGAGCAGTCAGAGGGAGGAGCTCGGGACTCAACTCCTCCTCTTGTGCCGTGAATGCCCCAGAGCTAAGCTTGGGTTAACAGGAGGTCACTTCGACCCATCATGAGCAGCAGTGTTTTTTCTTAGTTATACGAGTCGAGAACAGGCAGGCTTGCGATATAAATGCTGCTTTATCACACACCAGGGAAAAGGTTCACAGTACCCAGCCATGACACCAGGCTGTGAAGACGAGGAAAAAAGAACAAAGGGTGGGTGGCAGGAGACGGTCTTGTCTCAGGCCCTGCCAGCAGTAACCTTGTGTGAGTCCCCCCGCCTGGGGACTCAGTTTCCCCTGTGAGATAAGCGGGGGCACCCCTGCCTCCCTCCACCAGCTTGGCCCTGAAGAGTGGGCGCAGCGGGACACTCGGCGTGGGGGTCTCTTCGCTCTGATTGCATGGGGACCATCAGGCCACACGCCTGACCCTCAGAAGCCCCTGCCCCACAGTGGGTCGTAAACTGCCTGCCGAGGTCACAGGAATTGATCGTCCCCAGTACTTCAGACTTACAAGTTACGATCTTTCTTCCCAGAACACCTCAGAGCTTTACCATATCTTACGTTAAAACTGTATGCAGGTTCCAAAACGTTCTTGGAAAACTTTGAATCCATGAGTTGATGTGACAAGTCCTCAGTACGTATCTGAATAAAGACACAGTTTGACCTAACATGTTGAAAGCAATAATCTTGGATTACACGTATGCATTAAACTCTGATTGTATCTTGAATATAAAAACACATCGAAGACATCTGCCAGGGAACCTTCTGGGGGGGATGGAAAATTTCTATCATGGAGGTCACTGAGAGACTATCAGAGAGAGAGAGACAGACAGAGAGAGAGAGAGAGAGAGCAAGCAAGGAGTCTTCCTGGCTGACAGAAGTGTGTGTGTGTGTGTTCATGTGTTAAATTTGTGTGTGCATTCATGTGTATGTGTGCACATTTATGTGTATGTATGATTGTGTTTGTTTACATGTCCATTTATGTGTGCATGCTGTGCATGCATGTGTGTTTCTATATGGGTATGTGTGTGTTGATGCATGTGTGTTTGTTGTGGGTGTAGGCATATAAGGTGACATTTCATTACGTCATTTTATTTCTTCATTTCGTTTCTTTCTGGTGCGAAGCCCACTCCTTTTCTTTCAGCCCCCTGCAGCCCAGAGCACTAAACCAGGACCCCGCATTGCCCAGAGCCTGCTGAAACTGTTCACACTGTCAGAGTCCTAACCCGATCAGAGGCACACCTCCCCTCGCCCCACCAGTCCCTGAAAGTCATGCACGCTTTCTCCTGCCTCTGATCCCCCAGCCTGGGCCTCCCCACGTGGCTCTGCTGGGTCTGGGACTCCTGTGTCTAGGGCCTGCGACCACAAATTCTCTTCCTTCATGACGCCCATTTCCGTATCTGTGGGTCTTTCTGCTCTTGATTAAAAGAGATCTTGGATATGCTTTAAATTGGGGGAAGAGAGTGTCGCTGCTTGGTGTGCATGACTTCCATGTAGTGTGAGGAAATGCTCTGGAACTGGATAGAGGTATGGCTGCAGAACCCAGTGAGTGCGCTAAATGCATCTCGCATGTTATGTATGTTTTACCACAATAAAGAAAATGTTAAAATTTGATCTCTCTACATCTTCATTAGCACGTGCTACAGTCAGTCCCACTAATTCTAGCCATTCTGGTGGGTATGTACCACCTCGCTGGGGTTTAACTTGTGTTTCTCTAACGATGCGGGGTACTGTATTTTTTTCCTACTAAATGTCATTTTTATGCTGAAATAATTTGAGATTGACATAAAGGCTGCGAAAGTGACCGGGAGAGTTCTGGTGCACCCCTCATTCTGTTTTCCCTAATCTTCAATAGCTTCAGAACGATGATAGAAACCAGGAAATTAAAGTAGATATGGATGGTGGACTAATCACACGACAAATCAAATTTTACACACTTCCTGGTTGTTTCTTTTTCTGGTCCAGGTTCTAACTCCAGGCACCAGATTGTATTCACTGTCAAATTTCCCCAAATCTGCAACAGTTCTTTCATCTTTCTCCACCTCTGAAGATGTCGACACTTTTGCTGAGTACTCTTCAGTTATTTTAAAGATGGTCCCTCCATGTCTGCGTTAATAAACGTCTTGTGGAGAAATGCTGGGTGCCTAAGCTGGTTCATCAACATTTCACTTGGTGACTTCAGGACCTTTTCCCATCCTTGCCTTCAGCAACCATTATTGCAGCATTTTCCTAATGGGGACTTCCTATTTCCTTTATTACTTCTACATTTGCTCATTAGAATTTTACTGTAAGGAAGGGCAATTCTTTCTCTTCCATTTACTTGTGTATATCAACATTTACTCGGGAATATTATCTTACACTGCGGGTTATAATCTAATACTACCATTATTTGCTTTACTGCTCTAATTGTCCCAGCTTTGTTCTTTGCAGGCCCTTGCATCCTTTTGATACCCCCATCACTTTTTGAACATTTCATTATTCTTTGATGTTAAAAGAACTCCCGGATTTGCTAACATTCTTCATTGTAATTATTTGCTATTTGTTTGTCTTCCTTGGTGAAATGTCTGGTCAAATATTTACCTATTTTAATTGGATTCTTGTCTTCTTATTATTGAATTATAGGCATCTTTATGAATTCTGGAGAAAAGCCCTTTGGCTAAAATTTGTGACTATTAATCATGAGATAACTTGATTGAATTAAGAAAAGCCCAGGCAATGAGACCAAAGCAGGTGGCATAGCAATACCAGACTTCAAGCTATACTACAAAGCAATAGTAATAAAAACGGTATGGTACTGGAACAAAAACAGACATGACCCATGAACCAATGGGACAGAAGCAAGAACACAGAAACTTCCCCAGACATATTCAAATGCATGATCTTTGACAAAGGATCCAAAAGCATACGTTGGAGGAAAAATAGCCTATTCAACAAATGGTGCTGGGAAAACTGGTTGTCCATTAGTAGAAGAATGAAACTAGACCCATGTCTCTCACCATATACTAAATTAAAATCAAAATGGATCAAAGATCTAAACATTAAAACAGAAACATTAAACTTTCTGGAAGACAAAATAGGTAAAACACTTGAAGACACAGGAGTAGGAAAGGACTTTCTAAACAGGACCTCAATTGCACCAGAAATGGCAACAAGAATCAACAAATGGGATTATATCAGACTAAAGAGCTTCTATACAGCAAAAGAGTCAATTAGTAGAGTGAAGAGAAAACCTACAGAATGGGAATGAATCTTTACTAGCTACCCTTTGAACAGAGAACTAATATCTAAAATATATTAAGAACTCAAAAAAATTAAACCCCTTGAAATTAATGACCCACTCAAGAAACAGGCTAGAGAAATGAACAGATACTTCACAGTGGAAGAAATACAAATGGCCAACAAATATGTGAAAAAAATGTTCAACATCTTTGGCCATTAGAGAAATGCAAATTAAAACAACACTAAGATTCCCTCTTACCCCAGAAAGAATGGCAATCATTAAGAAATCAAACAGTAACAAATGTTGGCATGGCTGTGGTGAAAAAGGAACTCTCTTACATTGTTGATGGGAATGCAAACTAATACAAACATTATGGAAATAACTATGGAGATCTTTCAAAAGCCTGAAAGTAGAAATCCCATATAACCCAGCCATTCCCCTACTAGGTATCTTCCCCAACAAGCTAAAGACATCATACTTACAGTGATACTTGCATACCCATGTTTATAGGAGCACAATTCATAATAGCTAAATTCTGGAAGCAGCCTGTATACCCATCAACAGATAACTGGATAAACAAAATGTGGTATCTATATATAATAGAATACTACTCGGCTATAAAGAAGGATAAATTAGAGTCATATATAGGAGAATGGATAGACCTGGGAAACATAATGTTGAGTGAAATAAACCAGACTTGCGAGCTTGAATACCATATGGTATCCCTCATTTGAGTGAGGCAAAATACAAACAAAGAAAATGGTAAATAATGGATACAAAAGGACAAGGGAATAGATCTTACCCAATAGGCAAAGGGTCCAAGAGAACAAGAAGAGGGCAAAGGGGGAGGGAAATGAGAATTCAGAGGAATAAGGATAGCCTAAAAACAAGAACCTAATAACCCAAACTCAAAATAGTACACTGGTACTACAGTCAACTTTATGTAGTTGTGATTTAATACTACATCTACGTGGTTGTTTACATTGCTTGTTGTTATATGTAAAAGGCACAATGTATTATGGTCTGTAAGCTTGTGTAATGGTCTGTAATTTTGTGTAATTTTGGATAAATTTTAATTTAAAAAAAAAAAGAAGAAAACCCCAGAGGATTACTAAAGCATACTTCTTGGTGTGTCTGGGTGGGTCATGGAAACATGATCTTGGGGATCATATCTTATCCCTGGCCCCTTTCTCTCTGGCCCTGTTTCTCTGCTCTGCTTCCCAGCCACATGAACTAAACATCTTTGTTCTGTCACCCTCTTCCACCATTGTGCTCCTGTCCTAGAGCCAGCTGACCATGGAATGAAAACTTCTAAAACTAGGAGCCAAATTAAACTCCTCTTCCTTTAAGTTGTGAGCTACAGGAAAGTGACTAATATAGAAAATTGGTACCAGAGAAGGAGGCTGTTTCTGTGACTGTATCTGACCATGTAGTTTAGAGGCTTTTGGAACCGGTTTACAGGTGTTTGGAAAAGTTTGAAGAAGCAGGCTGGACTGCTGTAAGCAGAGCTTAATGGGAGATTCTGGAAGTTTTGCCCAAAAGGAACCATGTGTAAATTTGGGGGCCAAAGAAGATGTGGTTGCTGAAGAGGTTAGTGCCATCAAAATGCAACAAAGTATTTTGAAAAGGGATAACAGAAAGATGACCCAAGGGCATCTCAAGAACCAGTAAGACCCCACTCATCACAAGGTGCAAACACATCAACATTTCACTTGAGAAGAGGGCTTGTAGGGCCACTGCACAAGAAGGGCCTCCTAGAGAATTGGTTCCCTGAGATTCATTTCACTGTGCTCAGCCACTCAGATACTCAGAGGCTGCTGAAGCCATGGTCCAAGGGAGCCCAGCTACTGCTTCTAATGATAGTAGACCTTGGTGTCATCCATGTGATTCTGGTTTTACTAACATGCAGAATACAAGCGTTGTGGGGTTAGGTAGGCTTCCACCCAAATTTCAAAGGAAGGCCTGGGAGTCCAGACAAGGAGCCCCTGAAAGGTATGTGTATAAAGCTGTGGGAGTGAAACCAAAGATGCAGTAGAGACCCAAGGAAATTGGAGGTGCCAGGAATGTGGAACATGTGCCAAGGAAATCTGCAGGCTGTGAATGGAACCAGTCCAAAAGAGCGACTGTATGTAAGAGAGCTAGGCTGCAGGGGTTAAGTCACCTAAGCCCTCTGGAACTCACATCTTACCACCATGTGCCCCATGTGCTGGATGCAGAGGAAAAGGACTTAATGTTTGCCCTGTTGGGTTTCAGATTTGCTTTGATCTGATTCTTTTCTATCCCTCTATTTCTCCTTTTTGGAATGGAAATGCTTACCCTATACCACTGTACATTGGGATTCTAATTTTTTTTTAACAGAGGTTCACAGCTAAGTGCCTGCCTGGAGTCTCAAAAGAAGCTTGGACTTGGATCACTGAAAAATCCCAGAACTGTTGAGATTTGGGGGAAGGGATTGTTGTGTTCTTGGTTGTACATGGGATACTCACAACAGGTTTGGCAAAGTTCTTAAGTTATCATTGTGTTTGTTTGAAGAATAAGTATGGTTTAAGGAGACATTTTAAGTTGACAAGGGGTCATTTGTGATTAATCATGACATGCCAACTAAATGGGACTAAGCAAAGCTTGGGGAATTAATAGAGCACACCTCTTTGTGTGTCTGGGTGGATCATGGAGACATGACCTTGGGGGGCATGTCTAGTTCCTGGCCATTTCCTCTTTGGTACCACTCCCTTGCTCTGCTTCCTGGCCCCGTGAATAAAGCATCTTGGCTCCACCACATGCTTCCACCATGATGTGTTCCTGCCTTGGATATGTGGGCCAAATCCCCGGATACCATGATCCAAATTAAACTTCTCCTCCTGTAAGTTGTGGGTGTTGAGTATTGTGTCTTAGTGTTGGGAAAGTGACTGATACGAATAGGTATTTTGCAAATATTTTCTTTCACTTTTCAGCTTATTGTTTCATTTTCTTAAGTATCTTTAGAAGATTCAAAGCTTTTGATTTTGATAAAGTCAAATTTATTGCTCATTCTTTTGCAGGTGTACTTTCTATATATCTAAAATAACTCTCCTCCCCTTTGGAATATGGAGTTTTTGCTTTTTATTTTTGTTTGTACATGTTTGTAGTACATGATGATTATATTTATTGTGGGGAGTTTGTGCATGTACATAACACACCTTAATTCTTTTTTGTCCCCTTCCCCTCCTATCTCCCCCTTTTCCCTCCAACTCTTATTCCTCTTCCCATTGCGGGGGGCGGGGGGAAGATCTCTCTACTTCTTATTATCTGTCCTTTATTCTGCTCATTATTTATATTTTGGATTTCTCATCTAAGATTACTTTAATTCACCATCAAAAATATCTCCTAGTGTGGGGATTTAGCGCAGTGGTTAGAGTGCTTGCCTCGCAAGTGCAAGGCCCTGAGTTCGATCCCCAGCACCAAAAAAAAAAAAAAAATCTCCTATATTTTCTTCTAAACCTTTACTGCTTTGCTCTGATGCTTAGTTGTGAATAATTTCTAGCTAATTTCTGTGTATAGTGTGAGGTAACAGTTGAGGTTCATTTCTGTCACATATTATTGTTTAATTTTCTTTGAAAATTTGCCCAAAATCAACGACCATGTATGCATAGGACTATTTCTGGGATTTCTAGTCTATTTAATTAACTTATAAGGTCTTCCCTTACTTCAGAATCACTCTCTAGATTTCTATAGTTGTACAGAAAGTCTTGAAGTAAAATAATGAGAATCCTCTAACTGTTATTTTTCCAAATCACTTTGGGTGTTCTAGAAGTTCACTGCATCCCCTTTCCTAGTGCACGACCTCCAGAGCTGGTGCTATAAGGAGGCAGGGAATTGTTACAAAAGTGTTTCAGGACCTGGGGTAGAGGAAGCTGTGACATTTCCAGTCACACAGAAATCTAGCTGGTTGATGGTTAATCTGATAATTGCTGAGTTGCTCTAGCCGACCCTTGGAGCGGCTGTCTGGTGTGAAAGTTAAACAACAAGCCTCCCTACCTCAGCAGCAGCTGGCTATTTAATCAGACTAACAACGGGAACCAACGAGGCGCTGAGGACGGCGGCCTGCCTGTGGTCTGGGTTCCAGAGAGATGGGTCTTGCAAAAGCCAGTGGGTGTCCACACCTGATGGGAGACTTCAAACCAAACGCACAGGCTTCTGGGAGTTCCGAGGGCTCTCAGGGGCGCTGGGGCCTGCGAGCCTCCTCATGCCCCCTCTTCTCCACAGCCTGGCAGAGGCAGCCTGGCTTGGGAAACAGGGTAGGACGCAGAGGTCGGCTTTGGGGTTCTCAGGCCATTCCTACTTTAGAGAGCTGATGTCCGGGGGTCAAGCTGGTCTGAGAGGGGTGCAGGACCTGCCTGAGACCCCACCGGGGAGGTGCATCTCTCCTTCTAGGGCTCAGATGATAGTGCAGTGTTTTTTGGTCACTTGTCAGATCAGGATGGGCTCCTTCCCAGGATGCTGAGCAGTAGCAACATCCAATATACAGTGACTTTCTTTGACTGAGTCTGTGGAATGCGCCGGGAACTGAGCCTGGTACATGGTAAGTGCTAGATATAGTCTTTATTATGATTATTATGACTACTAATCATGATTAAATGGGAAGTAGAGTTGTCTCCACAAGATGGCCAGACTCTCTCTGAAGGGGAGACCTTGCGCACACATGTACATGTGTGCTATGTGTGATTTCAGACCCTAACGAAAGGGACCGAACAACAAGTACAGCTGCTCCCTGAGCTCCCTACGACTCGGAGTGGAGTCCGACGCACAATCTTCCTGAAGTCTGCAGGACGGAACCGACCACACGTGGTTCTGCAGAGCTGGAGCCCCAGGCTCTGCCAACGTTCCCCCCACCACAAGCGTGTGTGTGTTTATGGGCTTTGTTACCAAGGAGCCTGGGATCCTTCCCACTGAAGCTGAAGTGAAATCACAGCTCTGGGTCTAATGAGATCACTCTTTCCACTTTGGGTGACGAAAGATGTTCCAGAAACATTCTCTTCTCTTCAAAGAGCCAGTCAGAGAGGCGGACGGCAGGTGGGAGTGGACCCCAAAGCAAACTGTGACCCCCAGGCTTCCTTTCGACACCCCACCTACTCCTTGCTCCGGAAGCTTTGGCTACTAACGTGATGCCCGATTGGTAGAAAGTTTGGATTTCTGGGAATAAAACCTGGTGTTGAGGCGGCCCGCTGCTGCTCAACTCTCACACTGTGGCGCCCCCAGTCACCCTCAGCATCTGCACACAGAAGAACTGCTGAGCCGGTTGAGACCCACATCGAAAGGCCCCAGAGACTGAGCCACTTTCCCGGCTTTCCTGCCCCCTACACTCAATGAGAGCTGCAATTAGGTTACACTCAAGCCTCCCAACCACCAAGCTGCTTCCACGATTTGCATGGAAAAATATGTATGTATATTTGATTCTGTTGTCTGTCTGTCTGCACTGCACCACTTTCCACCCCTTGAGCTCTGTACCTCTGGACACTGGATGCTGGAGTTGCAAATCCCCCTGCCCCTCGCCGCCTCTGCAGAGCTCCTGCCCTCCACTTCCCTCTTCAGGTCACAGTCTGCCCTTGGAGGACGCGTCTGTCACAGAGTTCTCAACCTCGGACACGGTAGACTTGGGTACTCAGATGGGGCACCCAGAATCACACAGCACTTCCCAGGCTTGTGCTCGCATGTGACCTGTGGGCTCAGTGTCACAACAGGGAGGGCTGGCACTGGGGTACACGTTGGTGGTGGCTAGCGTGAAAGTCCGCTTAAAACGTGCAGCTCATGACCTGTGTTCAGTATGATGGATCCCATTCCCAGCCACGTAGCCCAGCTCAGATTTCCTGTGTTGCTGAAGCCGAGACCAGCCAAGGTCCCGCCTTGTTCACAGTCTCCTGCTCTCCCGTCTCAGTTACCTGCACTCAAGCAGGTCTGGAAACAGTAACAAGCCACCACTGCTGAGATAAATAATTTTCATCAGAATATTGGGAAGATAAAACATAAAAATGTCTTCGAGGGAGTAGGATAATATCAGGAAACAAATAAGCCAAACAAAGAGATACGGTGCATCTCAACGGACTGGGCTCGATCCACCCAAAGGAGTGCCTGCTCGGTGCCCGGCAGATGACGGGTCACCACAACGCTGGGTCAGTTATAACCCTGGTGTGATCGCACGTCCTTCTGCACCCACCGACTTCACCCATGAGCTTCACTCGGAGGCCGACTCCTTGCATTCGATTCCAAGGCAGCAGGATGTTGGCTGGGGTCCTTGCTCCCCCACCTGTGCGCGTGTCCGACTTTATCCCGACCTCACATCTTTCCCAGGGCCAAAGGCACATGGATACCTCTAGGTCACCTTCTGGGCAGGGAAACCACATCAAGCAAGAGATGGTGGTGACCCAGACGGGGGCCTGGCTGTAGTCAGAAGAACCAGAAGGGAGACGCTTGATTCCGGCACCATGTTGGTGGCCGGCAGCTTCAGCAAAGACAGAGAGCGTGGCACACACACTCAGTACTCACTCACCACAGACCCCAGAGGGAGGGGCTGACTCCGCACTCCACAGGCACAGAAGATGCATCATCGTCAGCACCTGAGGAGGAGGAGGAGGACGAGGAGGAGGACAACGAGGAGGAGGAGGAGGAAATGTGCTGGATTGGCCTGCAGCTGGCTCGGAACTCCTGCCAAGGACGTGCTGTAACTTCCAAGAGATCTCGAGCTCCAGGAGCAGGAGGGGTGGTAGAGGCCAAGGCCAGGCTCTGGCGGCCCATTCGTCTCCTAAGCCTAGCTCGTGGTGCACCGATTGCTTCCAACTGCACGGCACCTCGGTGGGGGCTGGAATTCCCTCCAGGGCACAGAGGAGGACGAGGAGGCCACAGGAACCAGAGCTGGCTCGAGAGGTGGAGGCAGAGCCGACTGCCCAGGGAGCCAGCAGCTGCTCAGTGCTTAGAGAAGCCAGGCTTCCCCTTCTGGTCAGGGCAGGGAGTGGGGCAGAGGCTCCGTCAGCCTGGGCCCTGCCCTCCTGCTCAGGGGACCCCAGAGAGCCTAGAAGGCTCTGGGAGCACAGTTTAGAATTCCTGGCATAATTAGAAAAGGAGACGAGCATCTGGGCAGCCGGCCAGTGTGTCCCTTTACTTCAGGGAGGTCCCTCGGCATGGAGCTGCTAAGGACCCTGACATAACACAACAAGAAGAGGGTTCAGCCAGAGAAAGGAAGCCCAAGAAATCACCACAGGGCTGGAGGGGAGGAGGCACATGCCCTGACCTCACCGAGCACACCTTCTACTTGGGGGAAAGAGAGAACTCACACAAGACACCTCCAGAGCCTCAGGGGGACATGGGTGGCCCTGCAGCAGGGAAGGCTTCTGCCTGGGTCCAGAGCAGAAGTGCATGCAGGAAGCCCTTGGGTGGGGTGGGCTGTGGCCCCCAGAGGAGGCCAGGGTGCGGCGGAAGGGGTGGTGGACCTGTCCCAGGGATGGTGGCCAGGACATGGGACAGGGTCAGGCTGAGGCAGGATGGGTGCTGGGACTTTGAGCTTCATTGCTGGAGGGTTTTGAAGAGAAATCTTTCTTGGCGATGGGGATGGAGGACTTAGGCAAAGATGCTGCGAACAGGGTACAGCCAGGAGGGCAACATGCCAGCCCGGGGAAGGTGAGAGTCACGACCGGGACACGTCAGGGGCAGAGCCCAGGGAAGAAGGGAAAGCAGTGCAGCAGCAAAGAGGCAGGGAGGCCAGGTCAGGTCTGGTCCTCCTCGCCCTCAAACACGAACCCCCCACCTCTATGAGCTCCTGCATTCTGGCCTTTAAAGCGGGGACACATTCTCCTCCCACCAAGCAGAGGTTCTAGGCTTCAAGAGCACGTGTAAGCAAAGGGGCCAGTGCGGCACCAGCACATGGCAATAAATGACCTGGTACTGTCAGGACTCAGCAGTCTCACGGGTTCTGGTGACAACTGTGGTGAAAGTCAGGGTCACGAAGCTGAGGCTGGGGTGGGGACAGACACATTGCCAGGCTGAAGACAGGACAGTGAGAGTCTACCAGGGTCATGCGGACGTGCCCGGCCCCCAATCTTCCCGCCATACCCACCAAACACCATCTGCAGCCCTTTCTGTTCCAGCTCCTCTGAAATGGAAGAAGCTGCTGCTGCAGAGATGCATCCCCTCTCCGAGGGTCCTTATCCAGGCTATCACGCACACAATAAACCGGGGAGCTGTGGGACAGGCTGTTCCTCCAGGGTTCCTGGCCCCAGAGGTGAGTCCCCGTGCGGGAGACATGGACAAGACGCGTCCTTGGGATGCAAGAGGCTGCAGACCCTCGTTTTCTGTCTTTATCGGGGCAGGACGATTAAGACGGAGAAGCAGAGAGTGAGACGGGACGCTGGTATGTAAGATGCCAAACAGCTCAAATGAGAAGCCAAAGAAAAGCCTTTATTGTCTTATGAGGCAACATGCAATCACCAGTTGCATGGCTTGAATCAAAAGCATTCTAAAAACGGTATTGTCAAGACAGTTTATGTGTTTTGATTTAGCCTCAGAAAGCCTCACACTCACCTCCTGCACCTCCATCTCCCTCATTAGCTCCTTGACCACTGGACATTGAAATGCGGTGAACATTTCTGGGTTGAAAGTTGAACTGGAGGATGAATAGAAAGAACGTACATTTGAAAGTGGATGTAGAACAGGATAACATGGGTTCAACTGTGTCCTGCAGGAGGAAAATTGAACAGAAGGTCCCGCTCTGCCACTTGAGGTTGAAGAGCTGGGGCTTGGCTGAGAGCAGAAATAGAAACGCATTTGTTCATTTGGCTTGGACAGTCTGCCCGTCAGCACGTCCGCGGCTTCCTCGGTGTCTGTGCGTCATGCGCTGGGTGTCTCGAGTTTTCCTTCCACCCTGAACGCAGAAATATTTGAGAAGATTCAACAGATGTGGGTCTATCTCTGCTTCTCTTTGTTATTTAAATCAGGGAGGAAAGCAAAATTTTAGGGAAGTGGTTTTAATTAGCAAATGAAATAACAACGTCTTATAGTTGCAAACCAGTAGGTCTGAAATTGATTTACAAATAGGAATTTGTTAATCCTTTCAATGTTTCCTAAGATATGGTTGTGGAAAATGTTATTTTGCTTTTAAATAGAGAAGCGAGTGGCCATATATTAAAGAACACTCTTTGAGAGGCAACTGCTTAAACTCCTTGTAAACATCACTCAGAATGAAAACCAGAGTGATGCTGGGTCTTTACGAACCACCCACACCCAGATGTGGCGAAGTTAACCCAGAACCTTCTTGTTGGGACTTCTAGATGACTCAAAAAAACCACCAGTGTCTTTATCACTGGAGTGTTCCTGCTGATCTTGGGTGGATCAGAGCCTCCTGCACGTGGGCAGGGCCGTGTCCAAGGGAAATGGCTGTGGTCCAGCAGCTCAAGGTCTTTCGGACTGGGGCTGCAACAAACTGAACCATGAGCTGGAAAGTGCAGAGAAGGGAGGGCAGCTCCAGAAGGGCTGCTCAGGACGGGCAAAGGTTCCTGGCCTTCCGAATGATGGGTACCATGGTGCCCTGAATGATAGCCCAGAAGACGTGTCACTTCTCAACACCCAGACCCCGTGAGTATGACCTGATGGAAAGAGCGTCTTTGCAGATGTACTGAACTAAGGATCTCAGGACGAGATTATCCTGGATTATTCAGGTGGGACCTAACTCTCCAATGACAAAGGTCCTAGTAAGAGCGACAGGAGAGACCAGAGACATGAGAAGGCCACACACAGATGGAGCAGGGACATCCACCCAACAGGCCAAGGAAGAGGCAAAGGAGGATTCTCTCCAGCATATCAAAGGAAACACAGACCTGCAGACGTCCTGAGTTTGGACTTCTGGCCTCTAGGCCTGTGGGAGAATAAACTTCTGTGTTTTGAGCCATGAAGTGTCATGGCAGCTGGGAATTTAGTACAGTTCCTAGCATAGAGAACACAGAGGGACAAAATCAAGAAAGCCTGTGTCACCTTCCAGCCCTTCAGGCCTAGAGGAAAAAAGAGGGAAGGCAGGAGGACAGTGGCCCCCTTGCCAGGGAGCATCCAGGGCTTTCCAGCAGCAGAGAGGTTGGCAGGACCATTCTGACTGCGTGCCCCACTGACTGGATGGAGAGGACAAACACGTCCAATGGTGGGTTTCAGCAGAGGCCCCCTTCACAGTCCAGATATGGGCCCCAGGATGCCAACTGCACCAGAGAGCAGAACACAGCTTGCTGAGTTTAAAGTCACAGAATTTGGGATCTGGACTCCTGGCAAGAAAAGCGCAGCCTTCTGAACTGTTCTTGGGCACAAATGACCTACAGATCCTTTTAAAATGCACAGGGTTGTATTTTTGGTTGACTGCAATCTTGCATTTCAAACTTAGGTATGTGAACCTGCATTTAAGCTCCTGCCTCAGCCATTTTACCTCTAAGACCCACAGGCTTCAACAGACATAGGGAATCTGGCAACTAAAGAAAGTTTGGGGGGAGATACCCTGGTCCCATCAGAGGGTTTTCCTGGAACTCCAGGCAATATTTTTAGGATCTCTAAATAGGACTACCCTCGCAGCAGGAGGAACACCTCATGCCTCATCCAATCAGCAGGCACCTGAAGCTGGAAGACTTGTGCCTTCACAAGAGACCCCAAGCCCCACGATGGGGAGTCAGTGGGGTAATGTGTGGAACCTCCCTGTTCTGAATGACCGTGGTTATGGAGCTTTGAGTTCATAGCTATAATGATCACTGAAATGTGTTTCTGGATTAGGTACAGTTTGTAATATGGGCTAGAAGGACATGGTAAGACATATACCAGTATAAAAAGCACATATGGTGTTTTACAATAAGAATAGGATCTAAATCGAATGATGCTTGCAAAATATGACTGATAGATTTCTTTTAAAAATCCTCCAGAGATGGGCTCAGTGAAGAATGAAGATGAAAGAAGCAATGAACTTAGAGAGAACATTAGAAATGAACCAATTTGAACAAAAGAGAGAAAATAGAAGAAAAAACAAACAGGGACATATGAAACTATAACCAAAGATCCAACATTTGTGTTGGATCAAAATCTCAGAGAGAAATGAAGGGAGTTCCTAAAAAAATATCCAGAGAAATAATAGCTAGAAATTTCCCGTGTTTGGCAAAAGACACAAACCAAAGAAACTGAGTAAACCAAAAACAGGATAAATTCAAAAATCCCCATACCAAAACACGTTATAATCAAACTCCAGGAACTGAAATCTAGAAATCTAGAAAATCCGAGGCAGAAGACCAGCCCTTGCCCAGGGGAACACAACTTGAGCGACAGCAGTTATCTCGATGAAACTATGGAGGCTGGGAGGAAATAGAACAACATTTTCTGAATGCTGCAGTGGATGTCAGCCCTACAGCTCGCCTGGCCCTAGCAGAGCCCTGCAGGAAGCCTCGGGTGAGGACCTCGGGGTGGGGGGGTACAGAGAGCTTTGCAGGGGTTCAGAGTCCACAGCCACAGGGGTGGGTCTTAAACACAGCCACACCCGCCCAGCATCTGCACCCCTCCCCAGAACAGGCAGTCAGAGACCCAGAGGGCTGCTTCCAATGAGGCTGCTCTACCAATCTTCCCTGACCAGTGCCCAGCAGCTGCTGTGCCCTTCGGTCCCGTTGGCATCTTTAGATGAGGACTGCACTTACAACAGTGGCCACCTGGAAGTCAGCCACTGCTCAGACAGGCTGAAAACGTGAGAATGAGCCAGGCATCACCGCAGTTTAGAAGGACAACTGTACAGGAGTCACAAAGAAGCTCTGCTCTGCACACCTGATTTGACTTGGGGGCCAGCACACACCAATACTGTACAATGCCAGGTTACCTTTAATTACCTGGACGCATTGATTTGTCTCTGAAAATTGAAATTAAATATTGACTTGTTTGCCCTCCTTGTGTATTCTTCCAGGCTTCTGGACTTAGCTGTTTCAAAGAGCAAGACCACTATATGTTGAAGACACTTTCATTTTTATTACGAAACAAAGCTAATACATGTCCACTTTCGAGGTAGAATTGTCATATTTATTTTCTCAAGCTATCATATCTGATACAATGCCCTGAAAGATGCAGCCCGAGAGCCCCTCGGTTTATCCCACACAGGGCACTGTCCCCTCAATGTCCCTTTCCTGCAGCACTGATTAACAGAGCACTTTGAATTAACTAATCATTTCATTTTCTCCTAAATATCTTTTCATTGGTAAAAGTAATCCCATGGGAGGAAGAGGCCTTTTAAAAACTTCTGGTGGAAGCTGGTACATGAATGTTTTGAGCAGGAAAAAATCTTCTAACTTAAAACAGCAAAGCTAACTTTAAATCTCGCAATATATTAGATAATCTGTTTGTCTCTCTGGTATTTCAATGTCATTTTGAAGAGGCAGCAGTTGTTTCAAGGAGGACAAACAGACCACCCTTTTCAATTAGGTCACAAATACTTTCATTTTACAATTACTTGCTTTATCACCTACTTTGACACTGGCTATTACAGTGTGCATTTTTTAAAAAGTTTTTATCCCAACGTTAATATTGGCAGGTCCAAAGGCAGGTGAGGAGACTTCCTGAGAACAAATTATGGTCGCGTTCAAGCTCGTGGTTACCCTCAACGTGAGCAGCAGCCCATCTGCCTACACAGGAACACACCAGACACACAGTTTCTCATTGTTAATTAGTCATCACCGCTGAGCCAGCCAGATCCAGGGCGTCATCCAAGCATCTGTGGTGGTGGGGAAGGGCCTCTAGCAGATAGGATGCAGGGACAGGAGGACAAATTCTGACAGCCACCAGCTCTTACTAGGGAGGCACGCTGCTGCGCCTGATTGCTCCTTTCAGATGCGCCGCCCCTCAATGGTGGAAATCCTGTGAAAATCCCCCCACAGATCTCTGGAGGAAGACACAATGGCAGGGGGAGTGTGTGTCCTTTGTGGTGGGGTGGAACCCCCCACCCTAACTCAGAGCCGCTCCACGGAGTCCTCATGCTTTAAAGTGATCCCCGCATGGGTCTCCCAAGGCATCCCGGTTCAGTGCCAAACCCATTATCTCTGCTTTTTATCTACGGACAGAAATAGGAGCCATACGCACAAAATTAGCTCCATAAATAAATGTGAGGTCTAATTGCCCAGCCGGCCACAGACCAGGAGTTTGTGGGGACATCCTCAGCCTCTTTCATCTTGGATGCGGCTGGCCGGGGTGCAGGAGCCCTTGTCGTGTTTTCTGCCATTGGGGAAGTGGCATGGTGGCCTCCATCCATTTTCCTGGCGGAGAAACATTTACTTTGTACTAATTGGTCTCCTCCTTGGCAGCCTCCGAGAGTGGTCGCAAGTCTCCCAGTCACAACCTCATCCTCCAGGGAAAGGAGAGAAGGTGGCAGGCAGGCTGGGGCGAAGGTGCAGTGCTCAGGGATCCCACATGTGCACTTTGGGAACCTTCGCACCGAGCAGCTGTCCTGGGCGAAGATGGAGCTCAAAGTCGCTTGCCCACCACTGCTCCCCCAGGCACCATCCCTGAGCCCTGGAAAGCCAGGGCCACAGGCATCTTCATTCTTGCTTGGGACAGTGCAGGGCTTTTCGGGCCAAGGGACTCCCTTCCTCTAAGGGGTTTTACCTTTTTTAAGCAATCATTCATCACTTCGTGCTCATAAAGCAGTCACATACAGGGTAAGAAACTTGAGAAATACAACAGAAATTTCAAGGAGACAACGGAAGTCCTCCACAATGCACCACTCGTAGACAACCCCCCAAATACCAGCTGGCACCTCCCACTAAAAGTCCTTCCTGCCCTTCTCAAATGCTGTAACATAACCTGGTGTTTTGACTCAACATTGTCCCATGGGCATTTCCCGATGTTATTTAAAAGTCTTGGGAAATAGTTTATACTGGTTGTGTAAGATTTCATCACTTGATTTTCCGTTATTTGTTTGAAGACAAATGTCCGATGATGGACATGGTGGTTATTTGCAGATTTCATGGTTATAAATGAGGCGAACATCTCCGTGCATACATCATCGTCTCATTTCTATCATTTCCTGAAAGCGGATGAGTCTGCATGGTGATTCCAGTCAAAGGTGCTGGGCATTTGGTTATTTTTAGTAGCTGGCTTCTAGATCACTTTCCAAAGCGTCCTATCAGTTTGTGGTCCAGTCCTGCCCTTCGTCTTCGGGAACACTCATTGCTCCCCTCCTGACCCCAGCCTGGGAATTAACAATTTTAAAAAAACTCTGCCTCTGATGACTTTGATCCACATTTCTTTGACCATGAGTAATGTCAGATTTACTCAGAGTTTACTCATGCTACATGTGCTATTATTATTTTTCTGAATTAACTCATTAATCTTAGTAAGGAAGTAGATTGCGGAGTTTTCTAAATAACCAACCAAGCACATGAACTCCATTTACTGACTACAGCTCCCAGTCCTGCTGCCTTGTGATGTTTGTGGAATATGTGCCCTTCTCCCTCTCTCTGGGTTATCTGTCCTCTTGTGTTCCGTCTGTCTGTCCTTAGATCAGGACGGACCGGCATGGTGACTGCGGACACCATTCTGGCCTCACTCTGATACTCACTCTGCCTCATCATCTTTCCTTTATTTCTTGTCTTTTCTTATCTCTTGAAGCTTTTAGATTTCCTCCTTGCCTTGATATTTTGTAATTTGCTGCATTCTGACCTCACGCAAATTTGCTGTACTTTATCCTGCAAAGAACGTGAGGGTATTTTAAATCAGAGCACTCATGTCCGACTTCGGTTCTGGGAAAGTTTCAGGCGTTGTCACTACAGATGTTGCCTATTCCCACCCTACTAACCCCTATTCTCTTTCTAGGCCTTCTGTTAGAAGCATACGTAAACTTCTCATTTTGTTTCTATTTCCATTGCTGTATCTCTGTGCTGATGAGTTTTCAAAATTTTTTTCCAATAGACCATTTCTCTCTTCAGCTGTATTTTATCTATTGCTGGAGGCTTTTTTAAAGTAGCAACTTCTCACATCTTACTCTGGTTTCATAGTTGCCTCCTCTTGCTCTAAGGATTTTTACGATTTGGATGAACGTGCCCTTCCGAGACCCAGCTGTGAAGCTGGCCCAAGGTGAGGAAGGGAGGCAGGCAGTCCTGGCCCAGGGGGCTGCCCTGCTCCCTCTCTCCCAGCACACGAGGTCACAACCTTCTGCAGCCTGCCATGAGGACATACTGCTTCTGCCTCCCAGAGGACACAGCAGGAAGGGGCCAAGATAAGGATTCTTTCCCTTCCTGTAGCTCGTTGGACCTTCAAGTGTTTGGGGGGCAGAGCTCTGTCCAGATGACCCTCCTACCTCCAGTCCCTCGGGTGGAGTCCCTCCGTGCAGACCAGTGGATTCTGTCGCCTACGCCAGGAAAGTCTGCTGAGCTGCAGGCGGGTCCCCTCAGAAGCCCCCTTTCCACCCCAGCGTCTCCACGCCCTGAGAGCAGATGTGTTCCGAACTGGAGCTTCACAGCTCACTCCCTGGCCCTTAAAGGGTGCTTTATTCCAGGCTGTGACCTAGGCCCAGGGCACGGATTTTTTCTGTCTGTTTTCATGCACTGTGCAGAGCTCTCCAGATTCTCATCTCCCACACTCAGATGCGAGGAGGAATTCCAGATTCCTGCTGCTTGCGGTCACCCGGAGCCTCCACCACTGCGAACCCCAGCCGAGCCCTCCACCCTGCTCATGCCTGGCCTCCCTCCTCCACCGCACGTCTGGGGACCAGGGGTTTCCCCTCCTCGCTTTTGTCTTGGCTCGGTATGTCATGTGTAAAGGAGTTGCTCCACGTGTCCCGAGCGGGCCCGGACGGAGCTCAGGACACCAAGTCTTTGTACCCACTACAAAGCCACTTTGTGGGTTCACAGCGTGTTACAGCGCCTACCTGGGCCAACGCTCTGCCTCCTCTCCTCTCCCATTCTTTCTTTTCCGACCCCCCCTCCATACCTTCTTTCTCTTTTCCTCATTTGTTGAAGCCATTTTCACTCAACTTCTCCCAAATGTGCTTATGTTTGTGAAGTGAGAGAAACTGCATAGGAATATGAATTCGAATTAATTTAGAAGGAATTTGCATTTTTCCAACAGGCTTCTTGTCTGGGAACACGAGGGAAGCGTAAATTTGACATTCACTCCTTTGTTATCTCCTCTAGGCCTGCTTTCCCTCCCTCCCTCCCTCCCTGCCATCAGAACACGCCCAACATGCTGGGCAGCAGGTACTGAGTCCTCCCGGCTGGCGAGCCCAGGTATTCAACACAGCCCAGGAGCTTTCGTCTATTATCACTTTGCTCTGCTGTTTTGTCTCTCTCCTGCTCTCTCTTCTAGTCACTAATTTTCCTAGGTAAGCCCTTCATCCTCTTCTGGGTCTAACATTATCTCTCTCACGCATCATCTTTCTTACTCTTCATTCTGCACGCTGAGATGATGCTTGGGTCTCCGCACTACAAATTCTGTTTTCTGCACAGGGAACTCAGCTTCACTGCCTCAAAGCAGACCTGAGCCTGCCGGCCTGTGGGTGCCCCTCACCACGGTCCACAGCTGCCCTGCCGACCTCCAGCCCGGCCAGCTTCCTGAGGCTCAGCCCACAGGAGTGGGTGGCAAGCACGGCCCTGGACCAACCTCCCGCGGGTTTCTCACTGCCCTTCTGGTCTCCGGGACAGCACGTCCGGTCATCGTTGCAGTGTCCAGCCCCCGCTTTGGTGCCAGGCTGTTACGAGCCCTCGTGTCTCCTCCATCACCCATCCTGCCCATTGCAATGTCCAGAAGGATGCAGGGGGACCCAAACCTCAAGACAGCAGTCTGGCTGGCAAGCCATCCCCGCACTTAGTGTCTGTCAGAGGATGGCGTGAAGCGGTTCTTTCCTCTCTTGTTCAGGCATCTTGTTTTTGTTTTGCTCACTAATCATAATTCATTTTACTTTTCATTAATTTGTAAATGCTTATTAGTCCACGTTTGCAGCACGTGATGTAAGTGACATGCCTTAGTTCTTTATCCCTGCACCGCCACTGCCCCCAGGTCCTGCCTCCCACAGCTCTCTGCGGCTGCCCATCTCCCTGGCACCCCTCCCACTCCCTTCCTGGGCTCACACTTGGTTCTTGCTCCCTGTAGAAAAGGGCAGAAAAGCCTGAGGGTCAAAATTGTGGATAACTTGAGTTTTCTGAAAGTTATCAAATCGGGGCCATGATTTGCTATTTAAGAGTCCAAAGAGAGTGGGCCTGCTTCCTTTCAATGATAGGCTCCCTGCAGTGTTGCTGTCTCTTCCATTGCACCCCAAAATCTTCAGGGCCTCATGTTACATGGGAGAGGGGGATATATGCGAATAGGGTGGATTTCCAGGGACTCAGACATGGGGACATCATTAACTCCAGGCCTCAGGATCCCACTCCTCGGCGACCATCTCCTCCTGCCACCAGCACTGGCCACCTGCATTTGTTTGTGTCATGCTGGGCTCAGGGGCAGGGAGGGATTATCCACACTGCGATGACCAGAGCAAACAGTCCCAATGTTACCCGTGGGGCCGGCTGCCTAAGTGGTGCCCCGGCAGGTGCTGGCTTCCTCCCAGCCCAAGGTGGGGTGGGAGCAGCAGAGGCCTGGTTGAGGCTCTGCCTACAGTGAGCAAATTCCCAGCCTCAGGATTTCCCAGGCACACCCAGCACCTGCAAGTGGGTGCTCATTTCCCGCCAAAATTGCAAAATAAGTAAACAAGCAAAACACCCTAGATTCCCTTGGGGTCTTTGGCAAGCTGCTTTAAAGTTCATTCAGCAGCGCTCAAGGGAGTGGGGGGCGTTGTGCTGCCCTGGAAATGGAAATGGACCTTGGTACTGGCCAGGGCTGGATTCCAGGAACCATCAGCTTCCAAAACCAGCAAGGCGCCAGCAGCTTATGCTGAATGGCGTGTGACTGTGCGTACCTCCTCCCGCACGGTGTAATCCTCTGGCGCCCGATACGCTGCCAGTGCTGTGTGCATAGTTGTTACCCTGCATCGTTCAGGGAAAGGTGCCAAAGTATCCGTATATGTTCGGGACAGACACGGTTGGGGGTTTGTGACTATTTTAACCCACAATTAGTGGACTCTGGACATGGAGCCCTCGAATACAGAGGGCCAACTGCATAAGCTCTTCCAGAATGCTAGCGTGTGAGTCTCTTTCCTGTTTTGTTTTTCTGTATCCGCATTTTAAAATGCTATTTACACACAGCTTGCCTAATACTCTGTGCTGAACACTGAAGCCGTCCCTGCAGGATCAGGACAAAGCAAAGACCACAGGATCTGTACCTCCTTGTCAGCACAGGGCTGGACATCCTGTCCAGAAAAAATAAGCAAAAATAAATAAATAAATAACACCCACCTTACAAAGAAAGAAGTAAAATATCTGTTTGCAGAAGACTTGATCTTATATGTGGCACAGCCTGAAGATTTAAAAAAGAAACTACTCAAATTAATAAGTGAATTCATTTCTCTTTAAAGAAGAACGCTCAGAGTCTCACTTCCAGAGGTGTCCACAGCCCTCATTGGGTGCCCGCTCTCCCCTGCATGCCTCCGGCAGCAGCCCCCTTCCCTGCAGGGACACTGGGGACCCAAGACCCCAGTGGCCGCCTGTGGCCAGGGGTGTCTCACCCTAGGTACTGTGTGTGTGCTTTCTCCTGTGCATACATCCCTTAAGAATCAGGTGCAGCAAGAGATTCGAAACAACAGCTAATAATAAAATACAACAACTGTAACAATCAACTGTAATCAAATTTAGGTGGCCCCCGCATATCATGCTGGAAGCCCACTCCTCTCTATCGCTTCACGGGACAGCAGCTGGAGGTGCTTTGTTTCTTTCCTTTTGTTTTCAGCGCGTGCGATTAACCCGGAACCGCACGCGTGCGAGGCCAGCTTTCCACCGCTCAGCCGCGTCTGGCTCCTGCTAAGCCACCTGTTCACTGCACAGTCCCTGTTCACATCTCCTCACTATCAGGTCTCCTCCCCACACCAGCCCAGTACGGCGTCCCTGTGCGCCGGGTGCACAGACATGTCTGCTGTTTGCCTTCCGCTGCTGTCTCGCTTTTTACTCGTACACAGAGCAGCCGTGAACATCTGTCCAGGCACATCTGTGCGCACACTTAGGGTCCTGTTTCAGAAGGAGACGGGCGCACTAAAGCACACGATTCTGCAGCTTTCTAAAAAATTACCAAGTTGCAAGTGGACTTTAAAAAACCAGTACTGTTTGCAAACAGAGAGGACAGACACGGCTCACGACACACCAGGGGCGGGGGTTGGGGGGCTGGAGGCGGGGCGCAGACAGAAGATGCCTGACCACTGAGGGGACAGGACCGCAGGTCCCCAGTGCTGTTGTGCAGGTGTGACTGGAACTCCACCTCCTGTCTCTGTTTCTCCTTAGGCACCTGCTCTGCCCCCTCATCAGCACATTGCCTTTCACAGGGTGGCGTCTGAACCCAGCAGCCTCTTGGGCAGGGACCCAGTTAGCCCCAGGGTGGTTCAACACCACCCACCCCAGACACACACACAGATCACCCATTGCTCTGACCAGGGCCCTACGTGGGCTCCTGTGGAGAGGGCAGGTCCCCAGCAGCTGGCAGTGCGCCCTGAAGACAGAAAGAGAGAATGTGTGCCAGTATGCTCTAAGTCTGGATTGCACGCCCTTCCTTACCAATGTGTTGAATCACTTAATTACAGGAAAAATCAGCCAGTTGACTGTTGGTGGCTCCTGGTGGCTGCTGTGGCACGGGGCTCAAACACCTGCATCGATTGAGCTCTTCCTACTGTCACCTGTTGTGTTTACATTTTTTATTATGACAAAGTTGATACTTGGTAAAATTCATCCTTTTTAGTTGTGACAAACATGCACAGTTGTTCAGCCACCAGCTCCCTCAGGATGCCTCGCAATTCTGTCACCTTCCTGAACTGAGACTCCTCACCGACCCCAGCCTTCCAGGAGGAAGACTTGGCCGTGGTGCATCAGAAACAATGGCCGGTTTTGGCGACGTCTGTGTGGGAACAGCGCCTCGTGGCTGCCTCTGTTCACATGGAGCTGCTCAGATGTGGGCGCCTCAGGGTCTGGCAGGCTCAGGTGTGGGACTGCACCAGGATCCCGTGATGAGTCTGCGATTCTCAAAGCAGGGCCGGGCTCCCTCGATTCGTCCTATCCAGAGTCCCCTCCACGCCAGAGATCCTGACACAGCCTTCCGCTGGGACCAGACTCACTGTGGTCTTGCGGGCGCCCATGGAGACAGCACTGCGGCTGTCACCAGGCGGTCTGTGGTCCAGGCAGGCTCCGAGGGCTCCAGGTCAGGTGACTCACACAACCCACACAGCCTAAGTGGTTAGCAACACTGACCCGTACCACAGATGAGAAGACTGAGGCCCAGGGAAGATGCATTACCGAACTCACAGCAGGCAGAGACGAATCTGGTTTGAGCCAAGTCTGCGACTTTAACCACATCACCCCCATTTCAGAGCAAGGGCATGGCAAGAAGGCAAAAAAACAGGTTGGAAAACACGAATGTGGACATTTGTTTATCTATAAAGAAAGACGTTCCCCATGGAGGGGAGAAGAAGGACCTTTATAAATCTGCATATAACTAATTACAAACACAGACACAGGGCTTGAGTTCACTTGAGTCCAAACGTCCACTTGTCAGGTAGGAAGATGCTGAGCGTCGCTGCTGACCAGGGAAACACAACTCAGAACCACAAGGATGGAGGTGAGGATGCAAGAGACGGGTCCTGTGCACGGCTGGTGCAGTGGCTCCTTAAAAAATTAAACACAGGCTCACCATATGACCCAGGAATCCACCTTTCGGGTAAATAACCAAGAGAACTGAGAGCGAAAACTGGAATAGATTATTGACACTGATGGCCACAGCAGCATTATTCACAAGAGCCAAGAGGTGGAAACAACCCAAGTATCCACTGACAAATGAATGGGTCAATAACATGTGCTGGAATATTACTCAGCCTTGAAAAGGAAAGATGATAGGAAACAGGAAGACAGGCTCTGTGGAGATGGGACAGGGACTGGAGATGGGAGGCTCGGGAGGAAGGTGGAGAAGTAAAAAAGACCAAGATGTGACATGCATATGTACCAGTGCCACACGATGGACATATTCATCATGCGTTGCAAACGTATACTAATAAACAAGAAAGAGAAAGAAGGAGCGTCTGACCTATGCTACAACTTACGGACGCTATGCTGAGAGAAGTTAGACACCACAGAACAACGAACGCTGTGGTTCTATTTAAATGAGGTCCCATGGGGTCAGACCCATAGAGACAGGAAGTAGGACGGCGGTGCCGGGGCCGGGGGAGGGGCTGAGGTTTACCAGTCAAAGGCAGGGACGGCAGGGATGGCGGCACAGCAGTGGGCATGAACGTAACACCCCTGGACTGAGTGCTTGAAATGGTCAGCACGGCAGACACTGTGTATTTCATCGCGATACAAACGCCACAAGCAAGTCACGGAGGGAAGGGAAGGTGGTTGTCCAAACTGGTTTCTTCTCAGGTGGGAATTACCTTATTTTCTCCTTTACACAGTTCTCCATGTTCTTAAACATCTCATCACAACTGCCTGCCATATAAAACCGTGTGCTTTACAATCAGAAACAGAACAGAGGTCATTGACCTAGCTCCCTCCCTCCCTGCCCCCCACTTCACTTAAGACTCATCCCTGGGTTCTGTGCTCCTGGGCTTCTCATCCCCAGAGGTGGAGAAGCTGTTACTAGACCCATTTTGCAGAGGAGAAAGTAGAGGACTCCAAGGGGCAAAGTGAATGCCCCAGGGTCACAGCAGGTTGGAGGTGGGGGGGAGTCAGGCCCCAGGGCCTCCAGACCATCCTCCCTGGCCTTCAGCGAGAGGCGGGGCTCTCCGAGGGGCTGCGTTCCAGCAGCCTGTCCACTGGAAGCACTTGGGCTTTGACCTGCAGACACTCTGAATGCCTCGGAGGGGTTGGGCCTGGGGGTGTCTGTGCACAAAGGCACTGAAGGCAGGCCACACTGACCCTGCCACTAGGACCCAGCAAGCCACAGCCTCTTGGCTGCCGCCCCCGCTGGGCGCTGACACGGCCAGCGTGAGCAGCTCAGTTGCCGTCCACACCCACTCTCCACTGCCTGGGGTCCCGGGGAATGCTGGCTGCATTCTGAGACCCTGCTATCCGCCACCTTGAGCTGTCCCCTCTGAACCTCTGCGGGGACACGGTTCAGCACCTGCAGGGACACATGTGTGCTGAGGCCAGCACGCACTATCCTTCCGTCCACTTCTACAAGCACAGCCTGGCGGGGCCATGAGAAGCGTGGCTTCCTCGTGTGCCCGAATTAGCCCCGTTTATAACCCTGTTATCTTTATTTCTCTTGCAGACACTCGACCACAAATCATGTCTGTTTCTAGTCATTTTTAGACTTGATTCTCTGGTTTATTATTTGAGATGCCGAGAGATTCCCAGGACAGCCTGTGCCATGTCTGCCCCTGCAGGCATAGGGCCGGCCATGCGGGAGGCCATGAGCCAGCTGCCGTGGGCCTGGCGGGGTCTGCGGGGGTCTGAGTGGCTCTCGGCTGGGGTCTCCGGGCCACCACAGGTCACACTGCCTCCTCCTGCTGGGAGACAGCACAGCCTGGGTGGCCAGGGCAGACAGGCAGGAGTGGACATTTACTGGCTGGTCCCTGGCCCCTTCCCAAACTCTCCTCTGCTCTTCCGTCCTCCACAGAAAAGGCCAGCCCCGCGTGTCTCCGCTGCGTCTGTCCTCCCCGGCCCCTGTCATGTGGGCTCCTAATTGTGTTTGTTTGGATCTCTCCGAAGACCCTCTAATCACATTCCATTGCTGTAGACGTACTTGGTGGAGTTGTGGAGATTTCCTCCTTTTCTAAGTTGCAAATGCTTAAAATTCAGCTGGCCTTTGAGCTCCCAAGGGGAGCCCCCCATCGCCAGCCCCCATGTGCCGTTGCCATGGCAACCTCCCCTTCCCTTTAAAGTCTGGAATGCCACATTCCATCAGATTCGCACAGAAAGTGGCTTGATCATAGGCGAGGGCCTGTCTGTCAGCTCTAACATTCTGTATCAATAAACACACTCCGGGGCCCCCCTCGGCCGCACCTTAAGCAATCGCACTCTGACACTCGGCTCCGGGATGGTAGACGAGTCCAGGACAACAAAAGCCACAGCCTGGTGGAGCACAGATGCCCCCACGCCTGTCCCTGGGCGCCAGCAGGTTAAGCTATTATCCCAAGAACACCAACATGCGTTACGGAGCCCGGTAAAATGACACAGCGGACTGGGCGCCAGGCTGCAGATCCTACACAGGTACTGAGGGCATTTACAATGTTAAAGTACATTTAAGTCCTTGAATAAATACGTAACTTTAATTAGGTAAAGAACTACATTTCGAGAAAATGATGGTTATTTGCTGGAGGAAAATAAGCTGTAAGTCGTGTTTACGACTTAACGGTTAGTTATTTGGAAGGAGTGGTTGCTCCCTTCTTCAGAGTCTGTATGTTCAACCATTTGCCCCCAAAAAAGAGAGGCTGACCGATTGCTGCTAGGGGAAAGATTGCTGTGTATTCTGTCTCCAATAAGATGTATGAAAATAAACAAAAGATACAATGTTTCCTTGGTACAGAGAAATTGCTTTGTCCAGAAAAAAAAATTTCCCACAACCGGAATAAAGCATGGAGATCGTGACTGATGTTTTGTTATAGTAACACGAATTCCTCCGTACTGGTTGATGACGGATTTTGTTTGTTACTAAGCAGAGGTTCTTTTCTTAATTATTTCAAGAGCACGCCGTTCATCGCGCCTCACAGAGCTCGCTGTGAGGCTCAGCAGCGTGGCGTGAGCGAGGGTCCCAGGAGCAGGCGCGGGCTCACCACCGACCTGGCCTGGGCCGGCGGCACCCTGCGGACATCTGCACCCTGCGGCTCTGCGCAGGCAAAGAAGTGCGCGGGCCCGTGGCCCTGCAAACACAGACGCTGGCGGCAGGGTCTTCGGATGTGTTGGGGCAGAGGTGGCCAATCCGTCGGGTGCGCTTGTATGACTGAATCAAAGGCTGCAGAGCCTGCTTATCTAGGCGGCTCTGGGAAACTGCAGAAGTGAAGCGATAATACCAGGACCCGCGCAGGCTCCTGGCCTGCAGGGGCCTGGCCAGCAGGCACCGACCCTCCCCCAGTGTCCAGGACACTCACCTGCAGGACTGAGGCCGGGAGAGGTTGGACAGTGGGCATGGCGGTGCACACCTGTAATCCCAGCACTTGGGAGGCTGAGGCAGGACAATCATTGCAGGTTCAAGGCCAGCCTGGGCTACATATGGAGGCCCTGCCTCAATCTGCCCCCCTCCAAATAAAAAAAGAGGGTGGATTTATAAGTTTCATTGCTTAAACAGTAAATGTGGAATACTGTCTAAAATTAGCTCCCTTAAATTTTTCACTTTATTGTTTTCTAATTATACAATATAGTTCCCATCATATGGCTTCATAAAGAAGCAAGAATACCAACCCCAATTTTTTTGTGAAGACTTTTTTATATAACAAGTTAATAAGCCAAACAAATTCATTCTGTAAACACTGTGGATATGTATTTTAGAACAATGTTCCACTTTGCAAAGCTTGTGTTTGTGTGTCTATGTGTAAATATGGGAATAGATGTGTAAAAATTATGTCTTTCATAATTACAGAAAAGAAAAAAATTTCTCAATTCTAAAAACGTTTAGAGTTAGAGAATACTATTTCTGTTGCTAAGTTAATGCAGATTTATAAAAATGTCTTAAAACTGAAGAAAATTACAGATGAAAAAGATTTTTGTCCTTCTCCTTTATCTAGGACAAATTCAGGGAAACCCAGAAGCCTAAAATAGACATTTCCATAAAAAACACCACCATGCCAGTTAGAAATGCCACATGGAAAAATGAAAAGATTGAATTTATAACCATGTTCTTTTGTCTCGTAGGACAACTCTTCAGGAAGCTACACGCAGAACTACCAATATTTCTACCAAAATATAATGCGTAAAAAGACCTTCCAATAAAGTCAGAGATTTGCTTTGATTTGGTTTGGTTTTTAAGGCAAGATAATGAAAATGAAAATATACTGATGTTGACATTAGATCTGTCAATTTCTTATAAGTTTTATTTATTTTAAAATTTTCACTTACGAGTTTATAACACTTAAAGTTTACTCAGTTACCACACAAAAGAGAAAGCTGTATGAATTAAGTGGTATCTTTCCCTGCATAGTTTCAAATTACTTCTTATTTTTTAATTAAATGTGAAATTGCTTAGTAAGGCTTTGGTACCTTCTTATCTGCTACCAAGAAGAAATTCATTTAAGCTTGCATTTAGCAATCTGCAGTTTTCTAAGGGTTTAAATAAGTGAAAATTAACAAGTAATTTTAAAAAAAGAATTCCATTAACTACAAAATGGTCTATATCAAGTTTATTAGAAATTATGGAACTCTACCAGAGCACATTTTCAATTTTAAATGTAGTTTTAACTGAAGCAGAATACCACTTAGGCAGAAAAACTAGACGCTTGTTGAAAAACAAAATATGCCCTAATTAACCAAGGCCCTAGCATAAAACATACAGAAAACTTTAAAGCCTCTCTGTCCAGAAGATTTCTGCATCCACTTTCGCCCAGGACGGCCTGGTTCCTGGTGGAAAGATCTCTTTTACGGCACTTTCATTTTCTAAAGTCATTTGCTAAGTTCATAAAAAGAGAATAGAGGCTTCATGTTTCATTGTTGAGGATTTGACTCCACGTAACTTTCCCTCGTCTCACTTATTTACTATTTGAGGAGTTTGACTGAACTTTAGGTAACCTTCTGGGGTTTTGCCCGCTGGGTTTCGGGGACTTGAAGCTGCTGGTATCAGGTCGCAGGCCGGACAACGTGTGGACGCAGCTCCCGTCCCCCCACCGGCGTCTGGGCTGCGTGGCCCCCGGGGAGGGTTGGGGGTTCTAGAGCCCAGGAAGCGGCTACCTGGGGGCTGCTTGCTTAGGGGAGGCAGGCCCTGCTGTGTGGGCAGCGCCCCTTCTGCAGGACTCAGAGTTTGCTGAAAGCAGAGAAGTGTGGAAGGGTGCAGCGAAGGGCTCAGGCTCTGTCTTCCGGCTTCTCCCGGTCGGCCTGAGTGGAGGAAGTGGCCAGGACAGCCGGGACTGCTGCAGAAAGGACACTGGTGTCAGTATGTGCCGCAGGACTCCAGGGTACTCCGACCCAAGCCAGCTTTAAAGTGCTGTCCTTGGCCACCGTTGTAACTAATAATTAATTTCGGTTTTTTAAAGTCCCTGCTTTGGCACCATGCCCCTTGTGGGGAAAGAAACGGGAGGTGAAAGGTCAGAGGGTTCGGAGACCCTCAAACAAGTGCAGGGGTAGCAGTGAGTTGCGCCGAGCGCGCAGTCCCTGCAGCCCCTGGGGTCCAGACCCGCCTCTGGCACCACAGTTTCCCAGGCCACGCGCTCCTCCAAGGGCACTTCTGTCCAACGCGTTAGGTAATGGCCGATTCCACAGCTTTCTCGCTGCGAATTTCCAGCACATTCTCCGTGTTTGCAGATCACCTGAGAGACACTGCCCTGCAGGTTGTTGCTCCTTCCGAATTCAACCCCTGATTTCATGCAGCATCTGACTCGGGGCTGCCACCGGAGCCCCGCAGATTGGAGGAAGGGTCCACGGGGATCCTGGTGACAACCACTGGCTGCGGGGGGGCCCTGAGCTCACGGGAAGCCCAGCGCCCCAGGACACCAGCCCAGCCACGGCCATGGCGACAGACTCCACTACCGAACCCTGGCGGAGAGGGACTCGCCGAAACCCAGGGGCATGGTGCTGGCTGCTAGGACTCAGTGGAACCAAATGTGCTTTGCAAATCCAGCGTGGATGCAGGAATAAACAAGATGTGCTCTACCCATGCAATGAAATATTACTTGGCCGTAAAGAAGAGGGACATCCTGCCCGTGCTATGACACAGACGAGGACATTGCTCTCAGGGCCATAAGCAAGGCACAGAAAGATAAAACGGAATGGTGAGTGCTGGGGATGGGGGATGTGGGAGTCAGGGCTGACGGGGCCCAGACGGGCAGTAGTGATGGGGCTTAAGGCTGAGAACATGCCAAACACCACTGGACAGGACGCTCCAAATCAGGACTGCAGTGGTAAACTTCGTGTTATATACATTACCAGAAAAAAATCTAAATACCAGTCTTAATCCCAAACTAAATAACAACAATAAGGAAAACTCGTGTGCTACTTCCTGAGGCCGCAGAGCAGCCCCCGATGGCCCCTTGAGAAGGAGAAGAGCCCAGTGAAGCAGAGAGAGACGGGTGTGAAGGGCCCACTCCTCCTGGCCCAGCTGGTGATACTCGTCCCTCCCGCCAGGGTCCGACCCTGCGCTGTGGCAAGAGACAGTCCCCTGCTCAGAAAAAGGACACAGGCGCACAGTGGTATGTGGGTGGCAGGACCATCTGCAGCTCAGCTCTGAGGGATCCCACGTGGCCTGGTGCCTCAGCTGGTGTCCTTCACTCCCCTGCTGTGGCCACTGTAGGACTGGAGCTGCCTGACGGCCAGGACCACTTACGAGGCCATGAGCTTTGCATCCAGAGCTCACCAGCAATTTGCTGTGTGATCTTAGGCAAGTCACTCTACCTCTCTGAGTTCCAGTTTCTCCTAATTTTTACAAAAGAGAGATTTGAGTAAGATCATCTCAGAGGTTCTTTGCAGCTTGGATGTCTTGCCATTTTGGAATCATGATCTACAGGTCTAAAATTAAAAAGAAAATCTAATGTCCAAGTTCTTTCCGTACGACAGAGGAGCGCATACTGATCACTCACAGTGGCGTGAGTGTGCACACGCGCAGGACAGCAGGATCCGCCTGGTTTTCCTAATGCAGAACACATTTCCATCCTGAACCACTGTGATCCTCGCCACTTGCCTTTGAAGTCTGGCATCTGCCGCGTGACCACCAGAGGGCAATGCACGCAGCGGATCGCTGGCACGTGGGGTCAGCCCCAGGACCTTGCCTTCCGGCTTGCCCTTGCCTGGGGCTCCTGGGCCTCTCTCTGGGGGCTCAGCGCCTCCCCCAAGCTCTGAGAGCAAAACCAGAATTCGTGTGATCACGGAATAGTTAGACCCCACTGAACAATGAAACTGACTGTGAGCTATTTTGGGGTCAGGTATTGATTACGTGGAAAGGAATGTGTGTCAGGAAGCTGGCGGGGCTTAGAAATCAAAGGGGCGCCCTGCAGGCCTGCAGCCACACCTCGAGCTGCTGATTTCAGACCAGAGGGAAACTGCCAGCTTCATGGGTTCATCGCTCAGGTCCCTTTGCTGTAGGTGGACCAAATCGAAGGAGACCATTTATTTTGGTAAAAAGGGAAAAAGGATTTCTTTAAAGCCAACTCAGAGGAGATGCAGAGACCCTTTGCCTAAAATTGATGAGGAGAAGGGTCATGAAACTTAACTATTTGGAACTATTTGGGATCTAAGATGAGATTTAACCTGCGCCTTGCTTGCTGCTGTCTGCTTCTGTAACCTTGCTTGCTTGCTCCTTATTTTGAAAACAAGGCCATATGACTCCTGAGAAAAGCAAACATAGGCAAGAAATAGAAATTTAACCCCCTGTAGAAACCCTGGAATTTCTTTGTTCAGGGCCCAGGACTTTCAGAGTACAGTTTTCCCCTGGGTCTGTCAACGTAAATAAACATGAGTTCTCCAACTCTCTTGAGTGGTGCTTGGTCTCTCGCAGAGCTGCAATACTTTTCCACAACAAAATCACTGTCTCTGGGGCCTCCTGGCTTTTGAAGTCACCCAGAGCAGCCCGCAGGTGATCCAGGGCACTGTGCTGGTGAGGAGATTCTGCTTCCAAATTTCACACTTGCTACATGACCACGGAAGAGGGAGAATGTGGAACAGTGTCTCTCCTGGTAAGTCCACGCCTCTGTCTTGGCGGCCTCTGCCATGTCCAGCCAGGGGGTATTGTGTCCTGAGTCCCGGTTTGCTGTCCCCTTATTCAACAGCACTCCCACTCCTCTGGCCGGGAATGTACTGCTGTGTCCCTCTGCAGGCGCGACCTCCCTCCAAGGCCAACGCCTGCTCCCCGGCACCTGGCCTCCTTGAGCCAAGCTACTTGGAAGCCCTGGCCATCCGGCGGAGGCAGCCCCAGGCTTGGGCACATAGACACAGTGAGCTGCTCTACACCCCAGAGGCACCTTCTAGACCTGCTGTGCCCGTGGCTTGACCCATGATGAATTGGGACGACGCCATGAGTACAGATGTCCACATGGCACCAGGTTTGCAACTGGGAAGACTTGTGTGTTTTCCAATCCACTTAATTCTATTTTCCAATTGACTGGTGCTATAATTTTATTTGTGCATGATTTTAAATGGTAGCTCACATTTCTGCTTTCGTTTTCTCCATCCCTCGCTCTTTCTATGCTCTAGTGATCCAAAGCTCTTGAAGAAGACCTGGATGTGCCATGGGAAAGCTCCTGCTGCTGTGGCTGCTGCACCCTTCAGCACAGCCAGCTACTGACACAGCCCTGGGGTGGAGGGGAAAGCCAAGCGCTGCCAAAGCCAAAGATGAGCTTGCTGCGTTCATGTGTTGACTCCAGTTTATCACAGACATGCTTAATGTCTGCAGAATTAGTCATCAAGCTAGACGCAATGGTGGCAAACCTACGGCATGCGTGCCACAGTGGGCTGTTTATATCACTGAAAGCTCTAAAAGGTTTGCCATCGCTATGGTTATCCAAGACAAAGTTGTCAAACCTTAAGAGTGTTATAAGATTGGATCTGGTAGGTTTCTTGGCGTCAGCATTATCATGGTGTTGCACACATGTAACCCCAGCACTCAGGAGACTGAGGCAGGAGGATCACAAGTTTGAGTTCTGCCTGGACAACTTAGTGAGACCTTGTCTCAAAATTTAAAAATAAATAAATAAATGAAAAGGGGATGTAGCTCAGTGTGAAGGCCCTGGATTTAAATTCAATCTTTAGTATTAAAAAATATATGTATATATATCTCAATTATGGGAAAAAAGACCCCTGTACAAATGACAACAGAAGATATGATCACAGTCACTATTTTGTGAAAATTCTTCTATTTCCATTGTCACTGCACAGATGATTGCTTCATATAATTTACCTGCATTCAATACCTACTGAGTTGTACCAACTCACATACTGAATTTGAGGTCAGAGAGGTGGACCCAGACAGGCACAATGGTGCACACCATTGATGCCAGCAGAGGCAGGAGGATCACCGAGAGTTGGAGGCCATCTTTGGCTACATAGCGAGTTCAAGGCCAGCCTAAACCACATAGCGAGACCCTGTCTCAAAAAAAACAAAAACAAAACAGATCCAGAGGGACAGAGAATGCCCCAGTACAAGTAAAGACCTTGGGCCTTGTCACCTTCCTTCTGGCCACAATGGAATAATAGGGACCGATTTTACCCTTCCTCTTGAGACAGAAACAAACTGAAAGCAGACCCAAAAGCACAAAACCAGTTCCAAAGATGCTGGATCAGGTACTAACAGAAGTTATCCCTGCAGAGTGGTAAAGAAGCAGGGTGAGCCCCTGAGCAGCCCCGCTGCCACCCGGAGCTCTCAGGACACAACACTGAGAAGGGGACCCGGGCTGAGCCGCAGCCCGTGGAGAGAGGAAGTGAGAGCTGAGGTTTGGAGACACCGATGCAACCGCAATTTTTAGGGCAGAGCCCAGAGCAGGGGGCCCCCAGAGACAGGCAGATATTCACCCCATCTGGTCAGCAGCCACTTGTGAAGAATCTGCCCAGGGCCAAGGAAAGAATCGCTGTAAAGGATAACAGAGTGGCGCCTTGCACCCAGGGGTCTTGGAAGGGTGACTGCTCCCACCAGGAAACTAGACACCTCCGCACACATCGCATACAAGACTCAGCGCTTGGCTCAGTGGCAGAGAATATGAACCCCTAGACCCTGGGAGGCTCTATTCCTGCCTAACAAATCACAAAGCAAGACTGAGAAGCGAGAAACTCAGTTGTATCCCAGAACAAAGCTCAAGTATATCTGCAGGAGCGTAAAGACACCAGCACCCGCCAGGATGAAGCTCACAGTGTCTGGCATCCAATCAAAGTCGCCAGGCAGGCAAAGAAACAGAAAAATGTAGTCTATAACGAGGAGAAAAATCAATCAATCAAATGGAGCCAGAACTCCCGCAGATGTTAGAATTAGCAGACAAAGAAATTAAAAGTTACCATAACTGTATTCCATATGTTCAAAAGTTGAGCAAAGATGTGGAAAATAGAAAAAGGGCAGAGTGAAGTTCTAGAGATGAAAACTAGAATGTCTGAAATCAAAAACACCCGGGATGGAGTAATGGCATGTCACATATTGCAGAAGGAGACATTAATGATCTCGAATATGCAGTAATAAAAGCTATTCAAATGAAACGAAGGAAAAGAGAATTTAAAGAAAAGTGAAGAGGACCAGTGAGGTCTGAGATAATTTCAAGTGTCCTAACACTTCTGCAACTGGAGTTCTGGGAGGAAAAGACAGAGAAGTGGTAGATGTACAATATTATGTTTAAATCTAATATGAGGTATTTGAAAATACATATAAATATATTTTAAAATAGTACATATAATGGTCACAAGCTTCCCAAACTTGATGAAAACTGTGAAATCACAGACCCAAGAAGCTCCATGGACCTCAACCTCAGGAAGAGAAGGCCACAAAGGCACGTGATAATCACAGTGCTCGCCGCCAGGGACAGGAGGAGAACCTTCCACATGGCCGAGAAAAGCCACACTCTACCCTCAGAGGAAGATGATAATATGAGAGCACATTTCTCATCAGAAACAACACGGGCAAGAAGACCATAGCACAACACATTGAAATTACAAAAACCAAAAAGCTGTCAACCAGAAAGTTTGCCTCTGATGAAACCATCTTCCCAAAATAAGGCAGAAAAATAAAAGCCGGATTTATCATCAATGAACTCACACTCTAAGAAACGTTTAAGGAAATCCATCATATGGTGATGGGAAACCCACCATCATGGTGTCAATCCATGGAAAATTGACACCAAAGGGAAATATGGACCCTGAAAAAGGAATAAAGAGGACCAGAAACGGTAAACATGTGGATAAATGTATTAAAATTTTTATCATATATATATATACTTACAATAAAATGGACTATATAAACAAAAAAATTTGCAGCACATGTGTTAGTAAAATGAATGTCAGCATCAACACCAGCCCAGGAGTGAAGTAAGGTCGTAGACCGCACCGCAGCTTGTACAACCCCACTGGAAAGAAACTTCAGCTCCTCGCTGGTATTTAAGGTACTAAACACTAAGGCAATCACTAAGGTAACAAAACAATTATAGCTAATAAGCCCTATAAGAGAATAAGACAGAATCACAAAAATGATTCAGTTAACTTAGTTGTGGTTTAAAGAACTGATAGAACAAACAGAAAAACAAGAGTATGATAGAAAAACTGATCCATATCAGTAGTCGCACTGACATAAAGTGCTCAAATTCTTGAATTAAAAAGCAGGTGTGATCAGACTGTATAAAGAGTAAGTCTATGAGGCAGGAAGATGGCAAGTTGGAGGTCAATCTGGGCAACTTAACAGTAAACTATCTCAAAACAGAAAGGGCTGGGGATGTTGCTCAGTGGTACAACACCTCTGGGTTTGACACTCAGTACTGCAAGAAAATAAAAAGCGTATGTATAAAAACACAAATATATTAAAAGTGAAGGGACAGGAAAAGATACACCATGCTTACACTGATCAGCCATACCTCTGGAGCGGTAATGTTAATATCAGACAAAGCAGATTTCAAAGCAGATTATCAACGAAATCATTTCATATTGATAAAGGGGTATTTTCATCAAAAGGACAAAACCCTAAATGCTTATGCATCTTATTACAGAACTTCATGATATAGGAAGCAAAAGCACATGGTCCAGCAAGGAGAAACAGACAAATCTACTATTATCAAAGAGACTTCAACAGCCCTTGTCAATAACTGATAGAACATACACAGCCGAGAATCAACGATGATGAAGACTAGAACGACGCTGCCAACCAGCTCCACCACAGAATCCTCCATGCGGCCACGGAATACACACTGCTCTGAGGCCCTCATGAAACCCAAGTGAGTCCCGAAATGAGCCCCAATAAACACGGTGTAAAGATAAGGAAAGAATGCAGAAACTTCAAAAAATATGCCAATAAAATCAACATCTTAGCTGAAATGGACCAATTCTTTTAAAGACACAAACTATTAAAACTCACCCCAAAATTCTTTTTCCAGTGACAAATCCAGCTGGTGTTACAGAAGAGTTTCTCTAGAGTCGTAGAAGCAGGAGCAGAAGGAACCTGGTAAACTGCCTGGAGTCTGGCTTTTCATTTACGCTTTCTAGAAAAGGAAAATAGACATAAATTCGGATTAGCCCCAAACAAAGCTCCTTCTTCAGGGCAAGAGAATCAAGCCACAGAAACAGGAAGTCTTCACTCTGCCTGGAAATGCTCTAAGGCCAAGGCCGCCCCACTATTCTGGGGAGAGACCAAGGCACACGCCTGCCATCCCCATTCCGATCTGAGACAACCAGTTGATGGGAAACCACAGAACTTCTGTGTCTCGAAGGCTCAGAAACATGCCGCAGCAGCACGGAAGGAGAAAGGTTGCTCGGGGGCAGAGCAAGGTGCGCTGTGGGAAGCTGTACTGTAGGAAGTATCTTCTGCAGCCTCAGCATAACTCAGGAAGACGGTCTGCGAAACAAACGATGAGCCAAGAATGCATACATCACTCCTGCCTGTGGCCCCTCAAGGAGCTGTGTCCTTTCCTGCCCACCGATGCCCTGTCCCAGGGATGTCACACGCTGACTTTGCCTCCTCTGACAGCAACACTATCATGCAAGTCTGCCTGGCTCCTGTGCAGCTCCTCCCAGCCCACCCGTGACCCCAGAGCCCGTCCTGGGTCAGTCAACACCTGCACCTGAGATCCTGAGATTGTGACCAAGGCTGGGAGCCACCTCGGGCCACACAGCTGCAGGGGCCAGTGTCCCAGCTCGGGCCATCTGCCTGCATCTGGAGCCTGAGCCACACCCCTGTCCTTGTGTTGCTGTTGCCATCAAGCTCCATGGACCGATGCACCATGTCACTTCCGCATGTCCCCAGTCTGCCTGACCCGGCCCCTTCCTGGCACAGCAGCAGGTGCCAAATCAGCATTTGCAATATGGGTGCAGGCTCTGAGCCAGTCAGGGACTCCGTGTAATACCGGAGCTCCACTCCTTCAGGGGTGCTCAGGTAGACCCCAATAATGCTGAGGCTCCCATTCCCAAGACAGGCCACGAGAGGAGCCCTAAAACTCTGGCCTTGTCCTATTGCTTGGACCTCCAAACCGGAGCGCATAAGAACTGCCAAACTACACAGCCCCTCTGGTATCTGCTACAGTGCATGAGGACCAACGCGTGTCTCCGGACCCAACTCGGCGAAGCAGGAGTCACACTATGTAGGAAGCATCTGAGTCACACTATGTCTTCGCGGCTCCCGCTTCCCAGGCCTGTGCCAGGCTCTAACCCCTCTCTATTCTTGGAGGCTTCCTGGCCCTGGTGCTGCAGAGGGGCACTCGGAAGCCTGGCACCCGATCCACTCAGCACAACACACATCAGTCATGGAACAGAACCGCTGGCTGCAGAGCTGTCTTCCTCCCCACGGTCAGCCGGAGACTAGGCTGGGCTTCCGTTTCACGAAACCCAGGGCTGGCTGGGCTGGCTGGGCTGGCCCCAGGGAAGTAGAGCCAGCAGGCTCATTTGTCTTGGCTGGAAACTGCAGACATGCGCTGCCCTGGCCTGCTGCCCCTTCCCCACCTCCTCACCTGCTTCTGCAGGACTCCACTGGCAAAACATGTTTCCCAAGAGGACACAGTCTGCTAACACACAACTGCCAAAAGGCGGAACACCCCAAGTGGGTGAGCAGCAGGCGAACCTTGTCCCCCCATGCCAGTATGTCCTGAGCTCTCTTGGGATGGCACAGACTTCGGGATGGCAGGCCAGGTGCTCTGGTGGGGACAGGCCCAGCTCCTGGCAGGCAGGAGTTGAGGACTGGGACCCAGGCCCACCATGGAGCTGAAGCTGGGGTGCAGGTCTCGCATCCCGGGTCCGTGCCTCAGGACTTCTGGGTTGGCGTTTGGAGCAGGCAACTGAGAGCCACAGGTCCAGACCCCAGGCGAGCTGGCCTCAGGGTCACTGCCGGAGATGAGCAGCAAAGGGGACAGATGGCAACTTCAGGCACAGCCCACCTCTGACAGCGGCCAAGGGGCTCCGAGGTCTGTCATGTCGAGCAGCTTCACCCACAGACGTTCTTCCTCTCTGGTCAATACATTTCCTCTGGGGTCTGAATGCACCCGTTTCCAGGAGTCAGACACGAAGCCTGGAATGAGTTCTGGCTCCCAGCTTGGGGAGACTCAGGTATGGCTCTCCTTCCTCAAGGACCCTGGCCCCCCACCCCAGTCCTATAAGCCCCAGGTGACCAGAATCAGTGTCCTGCACCCCCCACCCTGCCATCAGTGTGGCTTCCCTACCTGGACTAGCCAAATGCATCTCACACCCCATGAGCCCACAGCTCCATCAACCTACACCGTCCATCGTGCCCCAGCTGCCGGAGTAGAAACAGGAAGCCACCTGGACTTCTGCCTTGCCCCACATCCGGTCATTTCCGGTCCTGTCAGTTCCCCCCCAGGACATCCCTAGATGTTTTCAGGCCGTACCTGGCTCTTCTCATGCCCAGCACCCTCACTCCAGGCCATGTGGTGCACTAGGTGTGGACAAGCCCGCGGTCCTCTGCTGGGATCTCGGTGCACACCTCCACAACCAGGGTGACCTCAGATGCGGACAGGTCCCGGCACCACTGCGCTCCATGCCCTGCAGCAGTGTCCCAGACCCAGAGAGTCACACACCTGCTCACCTGCCCCTCGCTGGGGCTCCCGGCCCGACTCCAAGCAGGGTCTCCCTGGATACTTCTCCGCCTCCTGCCCTCTGTCCCCCTTTCCTCTGCCCCACCTGGGGACGGGCATCTGCCACCCCATGTTCTCGATGCGCCTCAAAATTGCTTCTCACTCCCAGGTGCTCACCAACTTCCTGCGTCGGACCCCACGAGGCCAGGGCCAGTCTGCGTCCTCTGTCCCCAGCACACACTCTGCCCTGCGTGTCCTAGGCGTGAGTGAAGCTTGCCGAGCCAATGAGTGAATTCCTCACCCTGCACACGTCTGATACCAGTGATTTGACTCCTTTTATTCAACTCTCTTCCATAATTCCACGACCACTAGAATTACTCTTGAAGATCACCTCCTCCGGGAAGTCTTCCAGAATGTCCCCTGGTCACCTTTTGCTCTCTGGCATCACTTTCCCTGCTCTTTTTTATGCATTCTAAGTGGGAACGCTCTGCTTTTCCACTTCCCCAGGAGACACTGGAGACTCCCCGGCACTCCTGGCTTCCCAGACCCTGCAGGCCAGGATGGCAGTGAGTGAGGGCCACAGACCTCTTCTGGGTCACTGTGCTGTGCAACTGTCCCAAGGACGCAGAGTGGATGCAAAGGACACAGCCAGCATGTGCACACTGTATGCCCCGAAGGGTCCAAGACACAAAGCCAAGCCCTGGGGAGGGGTGGGAAGAGGCTGGGACCGGAGGGTGCGTGGCTGCTGCACTCATCCGTGTGGTGCTTTTTAGCTCTGCATGTGACTCCCTGAGTGGCTGTGATTTCTCTTGAAACCATTCCAGTCTTTTGAAGAATTCACAATTGTGAAGGAGCTGGGCGAGGCTCTCCTTGGCGGTGGTCAGCAGTTTCCACAGGAGTTTGGCAACACAGCCGTGGTGGGCGGTGCTGGAGGTCAGAGGTGAAATTCCTCTTGCCTGTAATGAGCGCTAATGAAGTGATCGGTCCGTGTCACCTGAGAAGCCAGCGGGCCTGGGCGCAGAGGTGAATGGCAGCATTATGTACACACAGTGGCCGAGCTGTGGTTGTCTTCCCACAGCAAGGTGAGAGGCCATTCATCATACTGTCTCGCTGGCTCAGGAGAAGGAAGTGGCTTGTGGAAGCCAAAGGGCCTATTTTTAAAACATGTGAAAATCTCACCTCCTTAGCCTGTCTTAGAGGGATTAAGAGCTGGGAGGTCAGGGTGGAAACCTCACATGGCAGAGCCACTCAGTGAGGGGGAGGCATGTGTGGTGCGGGTTCAGCTGCAGAGGGGGACAGTGGCTTCCTGGCCCTCTCCCCTGTGTCCTACAGTGTCTGTTCCAGCCTGAGCCCTGGGTGGGGGTGGCTCCCTGAGGGCAGGGGAGGGATGGATGGGGAGGGCAGGGTGTGGACTCGTGTGCCCTACAGTTCACTGCTGAAGTCCCAACCCCTGATAGCAGACCATGACCTTATTTGGAAATGGGGTCTTTGCAGATGTCATTAGTGAGAACAGGTCACTTGGGAGTGGGCTGGGTTTTCATCCATGTGACAGGTGTCCACAGAAGAACACCATGTGGGGAGATGGACACACGGTGGGGAGCCATGTGATGACCAAGGCAGAGATCAGGGTGACACTCGGGGGTGCAGAGCCAAAGCTGACAGCAAACCACAGGAGCTGGAAGGAGGGTGGAGCAGACCTTCCTGGGAGGGAAGGATCCATCCCTGGCCCCTGTCTGTGACCTCCAGCCTCCAAAATACATGACACTTCATTTCTTCTGACGCTGCCCTCTACCACACTTCACCACTGCCGTCCTGAGATGAATCCACCCCCAGGAGCCCCTTCCTGAGGTCACCTCCTGCTTGCACTGAACTGACTCAGATTCATGTCTCCATTCACACTGCCCCAGTATCTCTGTGTCCACGAGGCTTTCTGTGCCTGGCATGCCTTAGGGAATCGAGGCCGTCTCAGGCATAACTGACCTCGAGGCAGGACCTCATTAGGGTCCCTGCAGCTGTCCCAGGCTGAGGAAGGCCCCTGCACAACGAGGTGACCCAGTAAAGGCAAAAAGACTCCTCTTTCTTAGGGAGCAACTGCCCCCCGCCCCAGTTCTTCTATGATTTATGAAGCATCTCCGGAGAGCCCGTCAGGCTCCTCCCTACGCCCTGGTGCTGTGCAGACTCCCAGCCACTCACCTGCCCTTGCGCCCAAGGGACACGTGTGACTGGGACTATCGCCGCCCGCCTCTGACCTCACGCTGATGCTGCTGTCTCTTGGCAGCGCCTTCTCATCAGTCATGGTGGGCAGTAGCCATCAAAGATGCCACTCGGCAGGAACACAGGACCCAGCTCGGGAGGAAATATAATGGGTCAAACTGACTTAGAAATGACGGAGCTTATGCACGTCGCACATAATGACGGGATGGTAAAGGTCATCGTGACTGCTCTGTGTGTCCAAGAAACAAAGGAAAGACTGTGTTAAGCAGAGATGTGGAGAATACAAAAAAGATGAAAACTGAACTTGTAGAGATAAAAATTGCAAACCAGACCTAAAGAAGATACCGGGTGGAAGAAGAGCGAGGAGACTTGCAGAAGAAAGTGCAGCAAGGCTGGGGCTGGAGCCGCAGGCACGCGGTGCGGAGCGCAGGGGCGCAGAGGCGGACCGCAGAGCATCGCCAAGGGCAGCGTGGGGCTCTGCCCAGCGGGTGCTCACAGACCTGGAAGGGAGACTCAGCAAGGGCGAAGAATGAGCAAGGAAGAAATGATGACCAATTCTCGCGAATTCAATGAAAACTAGGAACCCACGGGGGCACGGAGCTCAGTGACTGCAGCCATAGGAGACAAATCGCCTAAAACCAGTGGAAGGGAGAACATCTTAGGCTCAGCCGGAGAGAGAAGACATGACACCCAGAAGAAGAGAAAGCCGGCCAGGGCGGAGTCCCTGCCGGCGAAGCCAGGCAGCAGCGTGCGCCTGGACGATCCACGCCTCAGAGACAAAATGACCACCGGACGCTACTTCAGAGAGCATGGCAACGAGCGCTGGAAGAACCCGGCACCGGGCCTGCCTGCCAGCAGAGCAGACGCCGGCATTCGGGCAGGAAGGAAGCCGGGGCGCTGGCCACTGTGTCTGCAGAAGGAGGCGAGGGGCCACAAACAGGCTCTGAGGGCACCGTGGCGCTGAGGAGGGAACCGGGGCCTTCCCGCTGAGCTGTAGCCCCTCCCCCTTCCTGCTGTTCCCATCACATTTTATTGTTCCATTAGTCCGTGTTTGCAGCACATAATGTTTACATGCCTTGTGTGGAGTTGGTCAAGTACATAACACATCTTAATTCCTTTTTCACCCCTTTTCCTCCCCTCCTCTTCCTTCCCTCCATCTCTTGATTCCCTTCCCCACTGAGAAAGCTCTATCTTCCTACTCCTTATCACCTTTTATTCTGTTCTTTATTTATACCTTGGGTTTCTCATGTAAGAGAAAGCATGTGATATTTAAGCTTGTGTGTCTGATTTATTTCACTGAACATTATGGTCTCAAGGTGCATCCAAGTTTATCCTTCTTTGTGGCAGAGTAGTACTCCATTGTATAAATACCACATTTTCCCTATCTGTTCATCTGTTGATGGACATAGAGGCTGCTTCTAAGATTTAGCTATCGTGGGTTGTGCTGCCATAAACACGGGTGTGCACAGATCACTGGAATACGATACAGTATCTAACTCTTTCAGGAGGTAGGGAGATAGATCATACACAAATGAGAGTATTAACTCCCTGTGAGAAATACAATCATGGACTAATAAAAACCAAAAACTGAAGAAAAAAAGCCTGTCGCAACATGGGGATGGCTTGAGTGCCCAGCTTCTGTGCGCAAGGTTTGACCGCCTGTCTTCTGGATCGCTCTGAGGCAGTGTGGGTGGAGAAGCCCAGCCATGCTCTGCCCACAAGTCGCAGAGCCATGCCGACGTGAGGGACGATGAGCCCAAGTCACCATGCGTCTGTGCCGTGAGGGCCCGTGCGGGAGGGAGGTGCAGAGATGCGGGTGACTGGGAAGGCCTCGGCCCCTGCTGTCCGTCCACAGGCCCCAGGCGCAGGGTAGGAGCCACACACAAAGCCCCGGGCCGCTAACAGCTGCCCCCACCACAGGGCCGGCTCCTTCGCCGCTTCTGCTTCAGGCTGTCCTGTCAGATCAGCATGAAGAGCTCTGAGGAGAAACAGCACAGGGTCTTACGAAGCTTCTCATTCTCTTTTTAAACTAATTTAGTGGATTCATCGTGACTCTGAGTGGCTCTATAGCATAATTACCCAAGAATTTCTCTTAGAATTAGAATTTTCATCTGCTACGTGGCTTAGAGTTCCCAGTGATATTTAAATACACTCTGGGTAGATGAAGAGAAATCACTGAACTAATGAACTTAGATTTGTTTCTTAATAATGCACAGAATATCTGGATTTGCACTTTCCTGGAATCCACAAGATATTACTCTGAAGTAGCTCGGGAGTGTCCCCACTGTGAGGCTGGATGCTTCCGTTTCTGAAGAGCTGCACTGGTCCGCAGGCCTGGCTGATGCATGAATGTCTGGGCCACAACGGACCCTAAACAACATGTGCTGTCCCTCCCCCTCCACGCAGAGGATGTCTTCCCACACGTGGGCCGGTTCTGTGCATTCGCCCAAGAGTGGTCTGGGGTCAGGGTCATGCAGAGGGTGTCCTCGGGCACAGGGAGGGCGGGTGCCAAGCAGACAGGGGCACCTTGCAGAGGGAGGCTGGCACTCAGAGGTAGACCTCATGCTGTGCCCTCCTGGGTCCTGATGATGACTGCCCCTCCACCCCACCCCCAGGGCAGCTGCTTCTGGTGGCTCTGGCCGCCACCTGCAGAGGGCCTGTAGGGAGCTGTCCTCTTCAGCACTACTCTCCAGTGGCGAGGTCAGGGCATCCAGATCTCAGCCTGTAGCCTGACCTTCAGGACAGGTGGGCTGGCGAGGCTGCCCAGGCCAGGAGGCCAGGAGGGTAGTCAAAAAGCCCACCTGTCTCCCGGTAAGGCTCCTCCATGGCCTTCGAGTCCTAGCCCCAGAAATCAAAATCAGATAAAGCATCTTGCTCAAAATCGTAGGTGGGTTATCCAAAATTTGTACTGGCTTCCTAAGGAAAAGTCAGTTTGTAACTTTCCACTCAGATGACCTGGAGGGTGTCCTCCTGGCCGAGTCCAATGTCCAGCTTGCTAGAGAGGTGGGCGCTGTGGTGGGCCTGAGCCAATTGTCCCCAGCAGAGCCTCTGAGACCACAGGGCACACGGCGTGGGAGGTCTGGGCTTGCTGGCCACAGGGACCACTGAGGCACAGACGCACTCATGTGGGACCAGGACACATGCACGTTGTGTCATCATCAGTGACCACAGCAAAGGGCAGCAGTAGCTGCAACGAAGGATCGAGCTTTACTCTACCATCCTGGGAGGCCTACAGGGTCCTTCTCGACCTCTTTCTCAGGTCCAAACTCACAGGAGAACTTCCTGAAGATTTTCCCAGGTACATGTGCTTGGCTAGGGAGAGTGGGAAGGACTGATTTCAGTCCCTAATCCCAGAGTGTCAAGAGACACGGTTTGCCGTCGGCTAGGAAACTGCGTGCACTCAACAAGCTGCAGAAGCGCTGGACTGTTCTTGTGTGCTGCTCCCCTCTCGATGAGGTTGCAGCCATGACAAGGTAGGCTGAGGTCCATCCCGTGCCAGACCCGAGAGCATCGCCTTGCCATGCAGCCTGCAATCTGGGGCCACAAGAGCGGAGACCCCACCAGTCACAGTCACGGCGGTCTGCATGCTCCCAAAGGGTCAGGAACCTCTTGCCCCAATGCCCTCTCCCTACAACTGGGTCTTAATTTAAAAATAAAAATACTGATAATTTTGTGGTATTCCATCAAGTATCACTATGGCTCCCTTTTAGCTAGCCAGGTTCCAGATTCTCTGGACCCTCGAGGTTTCTACCACTTTATAATTGCTTGTGAGCTTTCTCAACACCTCTCCCCACACTGTCTCCAGAACAATTGGCCTAAAGCTCACTTCACACATGAGACGGAGGCTCCTCATGAGGCTGAGTGACTCAGCCTGGCCCAGCCACACGGCAGGCAGGCAGGTGCACGCACATGTGCACATGTATACACACGCACATCCACGCTCACACTGTACGCTCTTGGCCCACTGTACAGTCCTGTGCCTTAACACAGCAGCCAGGATGACTCTTAAAGACGTGCATGAAGTCACATCGCAGCTGTGTCAAAACCACCCTGTGTGAGAGTGAAGGTCAAGGGCACTCAAGGTCATCACGTGACCTCCCTGCCAGTGACAGATCCTGCCCGTGCCGGGTCCCCGCCCCCCATCTGTCACCTTTGCCTCGTTTTCTGTGCTGTGGCCACCCCGGTGTCCTCGCCAGTCCTCAGAGACCCCAGTCTCACGCTGAACTTTCCATGATCCTCATAATAATCCTACTGCAAACTCCCCCTGCAAAATCCATGTTAAAACCCACTCCCCAGAGCAGCGGGAACGAGAGATAGGTCTTTAGACAGTGACCAGGCCTCCGGCTCTGTCCTCACAGGGAAGACTCGGCCTGCTAAGAGAGCTCCGGGGAACGAGCCAGGCCCCCGCCCCCCACCCCCCACCAGGTGAGGACACCGCAAGAAGCCTTCACAGACACTAGATGCTGCCCACCGTGATCTTGGTCAGCCGAGCCTCCAGACATAAGAAATAAGTGTCTGTTATTGATAAACCACCAGTCTGGATATTTCCTTACAGCAGCAGGAACAATCTGAGGCACTACTTACACCCCCTGTCTTTTCTCATCTTGCCTGAAAGCTAATACTTACCAGCTTCTCGTCTTACTTGTCAGATAATAAAATATGCAACTTATTAATTTCATTTTCTCTCTACTCTACCTACAACACAAACTCTGTGAGGACAGGGATTTATACAGACACACACACACACACACACACACACACACACACACACACACGCTCACTCACCTCGCACCTTTGGCAGTGATGCTTGACAATACTGCACATCGACAATCATTTTTGGTTTCCTGAATGCGTGAGTGAAAGCATATAAGAAAAAGTGAGATCATGTTTTATAAAACAGTATAATTTTCCTATCGTAATACCATGTCAGAAGAATTTGCTCATGTCATAATTATTCTCCAAAATTAAAAATATGAGTATTGTAATGTGTGCCATCATATGGCTGTCCACGAGTCATGTAACCGTTTCCCAGGGCTTGAATCTGGACGGCTTCATCCTGGTAAGTAACTCTGCGGACGATGCCCAGCACCTCTCCACTATGTGTTTCCCGAGCGCTGGGCGCACACCGTGTACCGTGCAGGCTGGCAGAGGCACACAGTGGAAAAGCAGCAGAGTTCACGGGAATGGCGCTCCATAGATTTATCATCTGAAGGTCATCAGACTCTGTTCATTGCTTTCTATTTTTCCCTACTCTTCAGGCTGAATATTTTGTTTAATCCACCTGTAAGTTCACAGAACCAACTCCAGTCTGCTGTTAACCCGATCTAGTGAAATTTTCATTTCGGATGTTAGGCTTTTCAGGTCTCCAAGGTGTACTGTTTTACACACTCTCTTGAAAACCAGATCAAACCTGGGTGCTGCCGCAACAGAGGCCTAAATACGTGGCCGATTCGCCAGGAAGTCACTTGGCTGGTGCTGGTCAAACAAGTGGGAGAAGGGAGCTGATCAGACGGACACTCTGCTGTCCTTGAACGAGAAGGAAGGATGAGAAGACAGGGCTACATAAGAGACGAAACTTTCTGTGGCTGCTGTTACAGGGACCGTCACACGCCCCAGAGCCCTCCTCCTCATCTCTAGAACCCTGACACAAAAGCAGGCAGGTGGAAGGATGCTTTCTAGCTAATAAAGCGACTGTGATGACGCCAATATACAGGACGGTCACCTACGGCAGGGACAGAAGTCAGAGGCTGATACACCTCCAACCCTCCCTGGACGCGGCAGGACTTCCACCAGCAAACCCCACACAGGTGAAGGAGCTGCCCTCCAGGGGGCTGTTTGTTCTGAGAATAGGTCAATAATGTGGAGGCTTCCTGTTACCGTAATGCTGAATTACCAAAAATAGGTGAGCACATTTTGCATATTTTCATAAAAGCAGCATACCTAGGTAAGAGAATGCTCAGGGCGGCACACACCTGTAATCCTAGCACTGTGGGAGGCTGAGGCAGGAGGATCATAAGTTCAAGTCCAGGCTGGGCAACTTAGCAACTCGGCGAGATCCTGCCTCAGAATAAGAAGCGGCCAGGAGACACAGCTCCACATGAAGGGCCTGCGTTAAGCCCCAGAAACGCAAAAGAAAATTGGCAATGGCTCCTTTCCCTCTGGATGTTCAGTCTGAGTATTTGTGGAAAGTATAAGGGAAATGCAGGTCGTGACGAGAAGACACGGATGTGCAGGGAGCCACACACTTCACAGCAGACAAGAAGAGCCACATTACTGGCAGCGAAACGCTGGCCTGCTTCAGTAGCAAACCACTCACTATTCTTTCCAGTCCTTCTCAGAGCTTTCTGTTCAAAACTCATTTCCTAGCTCACGAGGTACCTGCGTGTTGTTGTAACAACAATCAAGATCCCATGCTGAAGACTTCACCGTGGCTCCGCAGACATCGGGGCTGACTTAGCAAGAAGTTCTTACCCCAGAGCGAACCAGGGCGTCGCCCCTCCCGACGCCCCCGCCCCCACCTGCAGCAGGACCTGTGGCAGCCAGCCCAGAAAGCCAGCAGGGCCAGAAGATCCGCAGGAGCTTCGGCACCTCGGCAGTTCTGCACCGCTTCTCAAACAGCATCTGCGTCGGTATTAAGACAGCACTCTTCCCGGGCCGATATTAACCGGCCCTCAAATCTTCTCCAAGGAGGGAGAATGCCTTTGAGGATATGAATGGATTAGAGTTCCCTGGGAAAGGAAGGCTGGCGAGAGTGACATTTCCCTTTTTCTATTGTTTAAAGAGCAGAATGTGTTTCTTTTTATCCTAATAGAAGAGTTAATGCAACAGTATAATAGAAAGCAGAGGTGGAATTTCTTCTTCAAGGGAATTTCAAAGGGATGTAATCTCCCTTTGAAAAGCTGGAATGACTCCTCAGTGGACCCTGCTCTGTGCGCACGGCACGCTGGTTCCTAAGGTGCCCTGCAAGTCCCTCAGCTGCGGGCCTGGGGCGCACCCAGCGCAGACAGACCTGCGACCACATCCACCTTTGAGAGCTGTTGCTTGGCTGTTGGAGAAAGGTCTTGGCCAGTCCGAGCCTCCTTTTCTATTTTGGGGGCTACTTAAATTAATTCCAGTCTCCTTCAGAGGTGAAGGAAATTTTTCTGATAAAGTCACTGATGTTTTCACATTTTTCATCATCTTTTTTTTCAAAAAAAAAACTGTACTGCAACATTTTATGAAGGCTAATTTAATGGAATGCCATGTTATTTATTTTACAGTGTGGATCTGAGGAGACAGCAAAAAGGCCTGGCTTTTTTGATAATGAAAAGCAGAGTTTTAAGCACTGAAAAATATAGAGGAAAAGGGAAATGTTACGGTATATTCATGTTGTGGTATATAAATGAAATTATTTTTAAAAAGAAAAATAAATGATCAGAGTTCCTCAAACTCGAAGCATATATAGATGTATTTAAGGAAAAACTATTTTTATAGACCCCCAACATTGTCTTATATTATTTATCATATTGTCACTTGAATATGCAAAAATATAAAACAGTATCTAACAGACCTTTTACAACATCTACTCTACAACAAAAACTGAAAAGAACACCATACATAAAATGAAAGCCATTAAGACCATGTTTCCAAAAGAAAAAAAAAGAAAGGCCATGTTTCCAACACCCACTTAATGCGAGGCGATCCAGGCTGAGATGGGCCAGTGTCTCCAGAGAGGTGGCACCATGCGGCAGGCGCCTGATCCCGCACACCCCAGGGTGCTGCATGCCAAAGGCTTGCTCAGGGCTCTCTTCGCACTGAGCTGCAGCAGCCTCTGGCCCCAGCTACTGCAAAAGCAGATGTACTCAGCCTCTGTCCTCTCTCTACCTCTGGACAGTGGAGTAACCTCTCACCGCGCCCAGGGACCCAAAGGCCACCGTGGCACTGCAGTCCCCTGGCTCTGCTAGGTACAAGCGGTCCTGTAGCTGAGTCAGGAGATGAAGGAAAATGTTAAGTCCTGCTGAACAGTGCTTCTGTAGACCCCAGTGCAGTCCGGGAAGGAACCCTCTGGACAGGCGTGGCTTCGAGGTCAGGCCTGCGCGTCTGCCCTGGGTTCTTCCTTGGCGCAAAGTTCTCTCCACTGCTGCCCAAACAGCTTCTGGTCACATCCTCTGCTCCACCCGTGTCGCAGCATGTGCGAAGCCTGTGACAGCACACAAGCATACACTCACACACGTGCTCACACACACATGCACACACACCACAGAGGCCAACCACTTCCTCTGGGCTCCCACAGTCCTCCTGGCCTGGGACAGCATCCACGTGGCTCTCTACCCTCCCCCCAGTCTCTCATGGCGCAAGAACAAGGACCGCACCCCTCGTTTTTACCTCTTCATCTCACTAGAGCTCAGAGGTAGCAGGCCCTCGGGAAACACCAGGAATAAACCATCGCAAGTGTGTAAACTCTGATATGCAACCAGCAAATACATCGAAATGCAAAGACCAAGGTGCGGCGTGGGCTTGCCTGCTCCCTTCTCCTCCCTGCCCGGTGCACGGTACACGGGGAAGGTGCCGCCTCCAGCCATGACAGAGGGTGTGGGCGTGTGCTCTTCCCCACAGATGTGGCAGGATGTGTGTGGTCACCATGCACTTCGCCATCGGGCAGTGGTGACCTCCACGAATCCTCCCTGAATCTGCTATGTGCGGTAGCTGGGGCCAGAAAGCCTTAACCGGGTGGTGTCTCATCACAGGCGCAAGGTGGAGCGTGGTGGTTTGGGGGCTGGTGGGGAGGGAAGGGGGCATCAGAGCCGTGAGCAGGTTCCTTCAGAATTGGAGGGGAGACCTGCCCCGGAACTGACAGAACAGGGGCCACATGGGGGACATTTCAACTTCAGACATTTTGACAGCAACCTGTTGAGGACGTCCTACCCTCTGAGCAGGACAATGGCCAGGGACACTGAGAACACCTCTTCCAGACTGGAGCCAAAAGTCACCCCGAGTCCCTTGGGGAAGCCGTGGCTCAGAGCTCAGTGGCCATGACTTCAGCTGGAGTCGGCAGGTTCACGGGGCTCTTTCCATCATCAGTCACAGTGTGCTTAAAGAACACGGTCTCTGTGACATCCATTCTTCGAACACTCAGAGCCAAGGTTTTGATGGCCTGCTTTTGGAAATATCTGGTATGTTCTTGAGAGAATGCATACTCTCTGGTTTAGGGTGCAGAGTTTACGCCCGCTGGACCCAGATGTTAAACATGTTGTTGGCATCTTATATTTCTTTCTGCTGTTGTTTTGATCTATTGATTACTAGGAATGATGTGTTAAGTATTAATTGGATTGGTGATTTTGTCATGTCTCTTATTTGTTTGTATAATTTATTATAATTAAAAATACAACTCTGTTAATCATTTGTATTATTAGTGGCTCTGTCAATTTTTTGTATTTTGATGCTGTATTATTAAGTGACATAAGAGGACAGTTTATCGTGTTTTACTGGCAAATTGAACGTTTTATCAACATGCGACGACCACCATTTTGTTCCTAGTCACGCTTTTCACCTGAGCTTTATTTGGTCTGGGATTAATACAGCTGCAACAGCTTTCCTTGGGTACTTATTCTTTTCCAGTCCTTTATTCCCATGTTTTCTTTAACTTAAATTCTAAAAATAATATCTTTACTTTTCCCTCTAAAACTCGAAGGGTCCTAGAACCCTCTAACTCCGACGGTCCGTGCACACTCCTGTCACCTGATTTAAGGGCAGGCTGCTCCTCTCCACCTCACAGACCACACACGGGTATGAGGGTGCTTAGATTTACTCTCCTGCTTACCATGTTTGTGCTCTCTATTCTTGGCAGCTGCAAATCCCTCCATTTCTCTGTCTGAGGAGTCTGACTTCAGCCCCTTTGTGGAAGGCAGATATTCTGGGCACAGAATTTTAGATGGAGAATCACGTATTTCAATACTTTGAAGCTATTATTCCACTGTCTTCTGGCTTCTTATGTTGTAGAAATGTTAGGTGTTGCATTAGTCAGGTTTCCATCATTGTGAATACCCGAGAAAGTCAACTTAAAGGAGGAAAGATGTGTTTCAGCTCAGCTTCAGAGAATTCAATCCAAGGTCAGTTCTGCTGTTCTGGGCCCACGGTGAGGCCGAAACATCATGGCGGAAGCTGGTGGTGGAGCAAGGCTGCTCCACTCACGGTGTGCGGGAAGGGGCAAAGGAGCAGGGAAGGGGAAGCAAAAGGGAAGGGGAAGGAGAGGAGGAGGAGGGGAGAAAGAGGAAGGAGAACAAGAAGGAGGAGAAGGAGGAGAGGAAGAAGAGGAAAGAGGAGCAGAGGAAGGGGGAGAAGGAGAAGAGGAAGAAGAGAGAGAGCAGCCACCCCAAGGCCCCTTCAGTTTGCGGTCAGTTTCAGCTTTTGTTTCCACCACGTTGTGACCTAGATAAGGGGCCCTCACCCGAGGGGCCACCTAATCTGGGACTTTCAGCCTCCAAAACTCTGAATAAATAAGTATTTCTTCACAAGTACCGGGCTTCAGGTATTTTGTTATAGAAACAGAATGTGGATTAATACAAGATACTTTTCCTTTCTCAGATCTACCCAGAGCAAAATTATCTCTTTCAACAGGTCTAGTTCTTCCTCACCCCAAGTTTTACCTATTCAAGTATCACATTTTAGGGGTTCTGGCTTTAACTGGGGTTCCCTCCTCGGACTTTCAGCCTGGCGCAAGCCCCGGGTTTGTGCTTTGACCCTAAGCAAGCTCTAGGCCCCCAGGGTGGGAAGATGGCATTGTCAGCAGCAGGACCTCGGTGGATCCAGGCTCTGACTCTACCCTGTCCTTGTCCACAACCCAGCCATGCAGACACAGAGATGTTTGCACGCTACACTGCATCTAGCATTATAAGGCATGGTAAGAAAGAGAAGAATCGCTGCTTTCATGTTTTAATGTTTTTAAAAATTTTGCTTCTTGGTAGAGAGATTGGCAGTCCATCTTCTCCATTCTGAGTGCTTCTCTTTCCTTGATTTCTGTGACAAGGGTTTTCCCTCTCTTCTTCTCAGCTACACAGACAGAGCCTGGGCGCCACCCTCGTCCCTCCCTCGCACCTCGCTCACAGACCTGGGGCGGAAATCAAGGTCGTCGCTCCCCCTCACCCACCCGTGCCCACTCCTCCTCCAGCTCTGCCGCTCTGCCCGACTGGCTGTGACACCTTCCGGCCGTGCTCCCTCCCCTTCCCGGGGTCACGCCCCCGCTGTCTTCAGCTGCTGGCTGGTTCCACTCCAGACTGTGCCAAAGGGAGGAGTCTGGACTCCTGCTTTCCCATCGTGATTCGCGTCCTTGCTAATGCAGGCTGAGTTGGACGGGATATGTTAAGCATTCAGTCGTATTTTGTGTCCGCTGCACAGGCGCATGTTGCCCACAGTGGGACGAATCAGGCCAAACACAGTCACTGAATCGGCAAGTGGGCTGAGGGCCCAGCCTCGCCGCCCCCTGCAGGTGTGCATGCAGACCTCCGACAAACCTCGTGTTTCTTCCTTCCCTCAGAAGATGCGGAGGACAACACCACTGTCAAAGTGAGGGTTAGGCCAGACAACAAACGTGAAGCCGCCGCGGTACGGTTCTGGCACACCGTGGGCGATCGATAAAACTTACTTCCTCTCCTGTTCCTCTGCCTTCTTATCACAAACCACATCTAATAGATAGACTTTTCTAGACACATCTATTCAATACTCAAATATCTAGACAGATTTCATCATGGAGAAAATCACGTACTGTGGGCATGTTGTCCAATGTCTGGATTTCCACCTAAATTTTTTCAGCTTGTCAAATTTAGAGTCTCCTATGGGTGACCACAGTCCAGGAAGTAAATTCTGAAAGCAAACACAATCATTGTCCTTGGTATACTTTGGAAAGGCCTGAAGTCCTGCGTGTGGTGTGTGTACATACGTAACTGTGCATGTATGTGTGTGTATATCTGAGTATGTGTTGCACACTGTATAGATATGTATGTATGCACGTATTCATGTGAATATTTGTGGATACGTATGTGCATGTATATGGATGCATGCGTGTAAGCACATCTGTGTGTACACGTATACATGCATAGATACAGTCATGTGCATGAGAGCAAATGTATTCATGTGCATGGATACAGGTGTTTACGAGTATTATGTATGTGTGTATGGATGCATATTTGTGTGCTCGTGTGTGTGGGTGTGTGTGTGGCTGTATGTGTGTATGTGCGGTACATCAACGTTTGTTCCTGTCCCGCCTTCCTGGCCTGCCTGGCCTCTGGGCTCCGTGAATCACTGAGGTGGCACCTCATAAAGCTGCCGGCCCCTCGCGACTTGCCCTGTCGTTGTACAGATTTACGGAGTGACACCTGGGTGGCAACTGCCGCTTTTCAGGGCGGCAGATGTTCGCTCAGTAAACCAGAAGCGCAGCCCAGCGGCATCCGTGCGGGAGGTCGGGCTGCAGTCAGGTGGAACCAGGCCTCGAGCTCGGAAGCCAGCAAGGCAGATGCTTCGCTCTGGCTCCGCCAGTGGTCCGGGCCGACACTCCCAGAGCACCTTCCTCGAGGTCTGAGCGCAGGCCGGCCAGGGGCCTCACTGCTTCCGGCCTGCCTCATCTGGGTGTCTGCATGTGTATTTAGGATACAACATGTGAAAGGCACGCCTCGCAAGGCCAGGACAGCCCGAGGCAGGCTGTCTGAGGCCGGGCTGTCACACAGCCCGTGCTACTCTGGCCTTGGCCTAGGGCTAACCCTGGGGGGTCACAGACACTGCTCCCCAGCGGCTTTGGGGTCAGGTGTCAGGGAGCCACCACAAAGCACAGGACCTGCGGTGAACTTCTGCTGTCTGCAGATGGAGACACCGAGCACAGGGAGCCGCAGGTGGCGCCTGAGAGGCTGGAGGCCCCAGAGAGTGAGCAGGAAGCTGGGAGCTCGGGAAGCCTTGGGCTGCGGTGGCCAGTGCTCTGGGGACAGGAGCAGAGGGCTCCCCGCATCCTTGGCGCAGTCACTGGGGACCTCAGGAACCCCTCGTCAGGGCAGATGACAGCCCTGCTCCCTGCCCTCAGGGGTGCAAGGCTCTGCTGGTTCATAACATAAGGTCCTTGGGAAAAGCGCTCATTCATGACAAGGTGATTTTGTCAGTGTTTTGAGCTCCCTGGTCTGGGCATCCTTCCTTGTCGGTCTCCTCACACCTAAATTGAGGAGGAGGCTCTCTGTGGACAGGACTTTCCTGCAGGCTCATTATTTCATGTCCTGATGTCCGTTTCCAGTTAGTGGCCCGCACCCTCCAGCGGCCACCTGCACATGTCATTAGCCCTGTGCTATCCCAGCCCATGAATCAAGCTGTTAAATACAGGACTTAACACCACCCACGCCATTCATCTGCCGGGCCCGTGCCTCAAACTCCTCTGTGTCCCCTGCGGCAGTCGAGGAAATTGTTAACACCTAGCAGCACACGCACAGTTCACACTTCTGCTTTGTACATTAGTGCAAAGTGCTGGGCCCCAACTTTACCCACCTCGACCTCCCCCCCTTCTGCTGTGGCCACAGAAGGTGCCCGCTCCCATGCACACCCATGGCTTTAATAGGAGGTCTTGCACTTGGTCATAGCGATGGTTTTGTTTTCACTTTGTTTTTTACAGTCCTGGAGCTCCAGTCCTGGAGTGCTCTCCCCCTGAGCTACATCCCAGGCCCTTTTATTCTTTTTTATTTTGAGACTGAGTATTGCTAAGTTGCTCAGGCAAGACTTCAGCTTGCGGTCCTTCTGCCTCAGCCTCTCTCAGTACTGGGATTACAGGTGTGTACCACCGTGCCCAGTGGCAATGGTTTTGTTGAGTGTTTTGTGGCCTTCTGCAATTCCCATTCAAACAATGGTGGCAGCTGAGTGTCCAAAGAGTTGACAGCTGTGTCTGCATGAGCCCTAAATCCCTCAACTCAGACAGAGTCAGTGAAGGCCCACAGAGGAGAGTCTGGGCAGTCTTGTTCCTTAATTCAGGATCTGAGGCCTGAGAGAGGAAGTGTCTGGGCCAGGGTCCAGAGCTGCACAGTCCCCACCCCAGGCCGGGCTTTTCCACAGTCCCATGACAGCCACTGGCCCAGCCAGGCATGTGGGTATGGCTTGACCCCTCTTGGGCAATTGGCAGCACTCTGCGCTTTGTCCAAAGGGCTTGGCTGCGTGGGTTGCCTGGCTGTCAGGCCACACGGGTTTGCTGTGGCCAGATGGCAGATTGTATTTTTCCAAAAATGACCATAAACCACCCTCTACAGTGCAGGCTCTTTGGAAGGTGACCCTGTCCCTTTCCCAGGTGATCGTACAATGTATTTTCTCCGACCTGCCACCGCAACCTGGGCTGCTGTCGCCAGCAGAGTGCAGGAGGGACGCCGTTCTCACGCCTGGCAGAGCCCTTCCCTCCCTGGCAGATCCCGCTTCCTGCCTCTCAGGATCTTACTGTCTGCAGCGCTCCCTCTCGGCACAGCCGCAGCCATAGGAGGCCCAAGCATACGGGCCGCAGTGTGCTGGCCGCAGATGAGCTTCTGGACATCAGTATTACCGAGTGCCAGCCCAGCACGCCTTTGGCAATCGCTGCTCGTGTTCCTGGCACCCAGATCATAACAGAGACCACCAGCAGCCAGGAGCCCCTCTCGCCTTCCCCAGAATCCCTGCTCAGGGGCCACCACTCTGGCTTCTAACACCACAGCTGGCTTTTATATGTAGCACTTTAGAGTGCTTTGCTCTGCGGTGCTTGGCAAGTACACAGTCACAGTCAAGACAACAATTTCATCACCCAGCATCACCCTCCTCCCTGCCTGCCACCTACTGCCAAACACACCCCTGGTCCCCACCTCTCTGGGCCCTCTCTTCCAGGGGTCCCATCGGTGGAACCCTACTTGGAGCCCTCAGGTCTGGCTGCTCTCCCACAGCACGTGTGGTGGCAAATGTCCCAGTCAGTTCCTGTGTGCCGTTCTGACACTGCACCCTGCTAGTGGCTCCTCAGGGAGGCCCATGCAGGTCCTACCACTCTTGCCCGTCCTGGTGAAAGGTGCCGCATATGTCACACAGAGGCTTTCTGTGACCCCAAGTTCCCATTTCCCTTGAGCACATATCCCAGAGCCGCAAGCTGAGCTTCACATGCTTTGCCAAGTGGCCCTGCCACCACGTCCCCACGGCACATGTGAACGCGCCCATCTCCTTGAGTCCTGGACGGAACTTGACGCTGTTGGTCTCTGAGGTTTGCCATCCTGGGGAGGGGGCACAGCCCAGGGCAGGAAGGGCTGTTGTTATTAGGAAGGCAGCTTTGGGGAGGGGAAGCAGGGAGAGTGGACAGGACGGTCACAGTCACGCTCATCTGTGGTGTGAGACGAGGGCTTCTACCTGAGCACCCCTCCCACCCCCCAGGACAGTCTCAGGCGTGCCGACTGCTTGGGGAGGACAGAAAGCCCAGACAGCAGGAGACAAGCATGCATCTCCAGGCACCCAGTTCCTTCAGGCCTGCTCAAGTATCCACTTCAGCCCGACCTGGGAGGGCCACTGTCCCGGGTCACATGCACACTGATGGCCTTTGTTTTATGCTTCCCACTGGAGCAGCCATCTCATCAAGGCTAAGGGCTCCTGTTCACACTGGCTGCAGGTCCCACTCCAACTGTGAGGAGCCCTCCTGCCCCCCATCCTGACAGGGGCTTTTACAGGGGCCCTCTGAGTGGAGCAAATGAAGATCCAGAATTCAGAGGCCTGCATGTTCATCAGCAGATGAATGGATAAAGAAAATGTGGCCTTTACACACAATGGAGCACCACTCTGCCATAAAGAAGGACAAACTTGGGTCATTTGTAGGCCATGGATTGGATGCACCTTGAGACCATAATGTAAGGTGAAATAAATCAGATGCACAATCTTCAATATTGCATGTTTTCTCGTATATGGGAAACCTAAAGTATGAAAAGCAAAATAAAAGATAGATAATAGGAAATACGGAGGTAGATCTTTTGCAAATGGGACGAAGATCAAGAAATGGAAGGAGGGTGAGGGAGGTGAGGAGAAAGGCATGGAAAATAATTAAGCTGTGCGCTACACCTGTGCCAACCTGCCATGAGGAAGGTGATCATTGTGCACTGCAAACATGGACTAATAAAAATAAAAATTGAAAAAAAAGATGCAGAATTCATTGAGTTGAACCTCGGCTGCAGGAGTGCTCCAGTCCAGCGACAGACAGCAGGCCGGGAAAGCAGAAAGCCCAGAGCGTCTCCCAAGGCCAGCAGGCTCTGCCCAGGACATGCCAGTCACCTTCACCGTGACCCCCGCACAGCCGGTCGGTCCTGGAGCTCCTCCCAGAGACCATCCGGGTCTGCAGGGGGAATCGGCAGTCAGCTGTGAACAATGGTCCCTTTCAGCTCCTGGAGCCAGCCGCCGGGTCACCCCAAGATCACGGAGAAGCTGACACCTTCGTCACCTCCAACAGAAAGAGCAGGGATCTCAGGACAGGTCTTAGGTGCAAGCGCCCCTGGCTGCTGAGAGACACCTGAGCAGGTCTGACGCTGCGGGATTGGGGCTCCGCTGTCTGGGAGGATGAAGATGTCCTGGAAGATGCTGGCTCCATGGGGTCCCCGTCCTCAGAGGTCCTGCTGCAGCGGAAGCGCTGTGAAAACACCCCGAGGAGGAGGGTGGTTCGGGGAAGTTCCAGCATCCAGCTGTGTTCCTATTTTTCCACTCCAATGATAACAAGGCTGAGGAGAAGAAGCCAAGGAGAAGCCGCTCTTCAAATCCATCATCCCATGGTGGCCTCGAGCGACTGCTACTTCGGATCCCTTCAGACAAAGCCCCAAGTGCCTGCCATTTCCTCTGACTCCTCAGAGGTCGGGCCATGGCCTCAAAGACTGAAGAAACCCGTGGTGAAGAAGGGAGCCTGGAGCAGCGCAGAGGAAGGCAGCGAGTGGACGGGATACCCAGGACTTGGGCTCACCTGAATTCAGCCTGGGCGGACCAGGAACCTGAGAGGGCCCCTGACAACTTCCCCAGAAGAACCGAAGGATCACAGGAGAAAGACGCACCCGGCCAGTGACACGGGAAAGACACCACGCCTGGAGGACCAACATCAAGGGTCACTAGCGGGGCAGGGCTGAGAGGCCAGATTGAACCTACCACCTGAAGACACTGGAAAAAGAAGAGCACACTCAGTCCCCTCCCTCGCTGGTGGGATTGTGAAATGCTGAGACCACTTTGGAAACGGGCTGGCTGCCCCTCACTCGGCTGAGCGTGGTCACCAGAGGCCTCCCACCAGGTTGATACCCAGGAAAATGAAAACACATGTCCACACACAGCAACCTGTGTGTGAAAGCACGTGGCCTCTACAGTTACAGCAAATATTCAACACGGGTCAGCTTCCAGCCAGATTAACATAAACCTCACACTAAAAATTATAGCTGAACTGAACTATGATTGAACCGAGCTGCAGCAGAGTTGGACATTAATCAATGGGATCTACATGACATTTATAGAACACACACGCCTCGAGCTCACGCAGAACATGCAGGAAGGTAGACCCCATCCTGAGCCCTAAAACCCACCTCAACAAGTGGAAAAGAATGGAAAACATGTAAGCCATGTTTTGGACCACAATGGAATGGAACTAGAAATCAATAATCTTTTTAAAAAATAGATGGAAAATTCCAAAGTGTTTAGAAATTAAACAAGTCAAATAATACACATCAAACAAATATAAAGGGAAACATAAGAAATATTTTTGAAATAAATGGAAGCTAATCTCCAACTTGCCCATATTTGTGGAATGCTGTAAGGCAGTGCTGGAAGAAATTTTAAGTATTTAATGCATATGTTAGAAAAGAGCTCTAAAGCTGGGGATTTAGCTCAGTGGTTAGAGTACTTGCCTAGCTAGCACAAGGCCCTGAGTTCAATCCCCAGTACCAAAAAAAAAAGGAAAAGAGCTCTAAAATCAATAATCCAAACTCCTATCTTAGGTAACTAGAAGAAAAAGAACAAATGAATTCCAAAGTATGTGGAAGAAAAGAAATGCTAAAACTTAGTACAAATGTCATCGAAATTGAAAACAAAACATCAGTAGAGAAAATTAACAAGACCAAAACCCGGTTCTTGGAAAAATCTCTCATTTCTACGGAGCTTCAAAGTGCACAGCAAGGCGTCCAGTACTCGCACATCTACCCCTAAGCGCTCACTCTCTGGGGGGTTCTCCTCGGGCAGCAACACCACAGGGCACCAGTCCTCAGGCGAGCTGAGCTGGGCAGACCCACATGGGCACTGCGACAGAGCAGCAGGCTCTGGGTGGCCTCGAAGAGGTCCTGTCAGTGTGACGCAGTGACTGAGCCTCTGTCCCAGGAGCCCCACACGGGGGCCCTCCCACCACACTCCCCTCCCCGTTACTGGAACCCTCTCTGTGCAGAATTTCCAAGGCCTATTTCCCTGGGCAACCAGATCAGGGCTTCTCAGTCTAGGCCCCGCTGGCCCTTTGTGATGGGGGCTGTCCTGGGCATCACAGGATGCCAGGGCCTCCTTGGTCTCTGCCCACTGTATGCCAGTGGTACCCATTCTCCCCTATGTGGAGTCATCGCAGCCAGAAATGTTGCTAGATGTCATCAATGCCCCATGGGGCAGCACAGCCCTGTGAGAATCACCGAGGGAGATGGGTGCTCCCAGCAGGAGAGCTGCACCTTCCACCCCAGCACCTCCAGGACCTGACATGGAGTGGTGCTCACTAAACGGAAGTCAACAGGCCTGCTCTCTTGTTCATGGTGATGTTGAACCCTCAAGCCCCCCACCACCAGGGAGGAAGACTCATGTGACACCTTAGGAAACCAGGGGTCAGCATGTGAGGCCAGGTGTCCATGACTTCCTGGACAATTTGCAATGGAGTCAGGGCCTGAATGCCAGGTCTGCTTTGATGGCTGGCTGTGCTAAGGCCAGCACAACACTTCTCTTCGTGAACTTCCTCTGCAGACAAGAGCAGCCGTGCTTGGGGCTGGCCTCGTGGCTTCAAGCAGGTCTGGAGGTCTGGGCCCCACCCGCTCCTTCACAGAGCTCTTCAAGGCTGCTCCCCATTCCCCAGGGTGGCCCCAGCATCCTAAGAAAAGACTTCAGCAGTCACCTGTGTCCCCCATCAAGGTCAGGCAGTCCCTGCCCACAACCAGAGCTTATGGGATCGCCAGCCCTACAGGAAAGGTCTGAAAGGCCGACTTGAACATTATAAAAGTTTAGGGATAAGGAATTCTAATGTTCACACAAGCAGATCTCCAAGAGACTAATGGCTGAGGGAAAAGCCAAGTGCCACCAGAATGTTCTGGGACCCGGAATAACAGACAGACGACTCAAGCAAGTGAAAGACAGTGAATTGGCCTTTCCCCTCCCCAAAGTCGTGATGTTCCTAACATAAAGCATGTTCAGAGAAGAAGCAACATGGCTGGACTGAGCTTTCCCGAGTGCTCGGACTTACTTGGCCCAGGTCACCTGGATGAGGACTCACGTCTGCGGAGCACTCAACGCTCTGCTTCAGCAAGGCCTGCAGATAAATACACACACCCGGAGAGGCTCCCTCTACAAAGCAGCTTCTGAAGATGCAGGCCGAGCACTGTTTTCCCCCCAACAATCTGGGCTCCTGGATTGCTGCTCGGATAGCTGTCCGTGATGTGATCAGCTCTTGCCCAAAGGGCAGAGCTACCCCAGCTGTAGACGAGCATCTCTTTGACGAGCATCTCTTTTCCTTGCAGCAATGAGGGAAAAGTGATCTTTCTGTTTACTTTTGTGGCATGGCTTTGAGATGTCGCTAAGCCCCAGGTCCTCCCGGACATCTTCATTTGCACTCGGTCTTCTAGAAAACCCTATACTCCAGAGCAATTCCCAGCAAGACCCAGCCTGGCCCTGCTGGAGCAACTGCCAAATGCACAAGCTGCTCTCCGTTTGTCCTGTGCGAACCCCTCTGGCCTGTATTTCCTGCCATTTGTTTTCACAACAAACTTGACACAATAAAGAGGTGCTGGTCCAAGAACCAAAGACTAGTATCACCACTGATCAAAAGGACACAAAAATCCTCAACGTGAAGCCTTGAATATTAGGACAAAATACATTACACAACACAAACAAAAACTAATTAAGAAATGAACAAGTTATAAGTTGCTGGACAGTTCAACATGGTTCCCTCAGCAGTAGAAAGGACAAGAAAGCAGAAGTACACAGTGACATACAAGACCTGACCATACTATCAAGCAAATGGACATAACTGATATGCACAGGTAGTTACAGAATACGCTATGTTCTTTTTTTTTCCTTTTGAGACAAGATCTTAATAAGTTGACCAGGCTGATCTCCACCTCAATTCCCAAGTAGCTGGAATGATGGGATGACAGGCGACTGCCCTCATGCCTAGATGGCACATTGAGATCCTAGAGAATATGTTTTCTGATCACAACAGAAGTATATTAGAAATCCATAACAGAAAGATAGCTTAAAAATTTCCAAATAGTTGAAAAATACATAATTGTAAATAACTCAGGCATCAAAGAAGAAATCACAAGGGAATTAGCAAGTGCTTTCAACTGATGAATGATAAAACGCACATATCAACCAATACTTGTGGCTGGTGGGCAAGGGAATGCTGTTCAGAGGGAATTTTAAATTTTAGTGCTTGAAAAGAAGAAATGGTTAAAATCAGTGATCTACATTTCCACATAAAGAAGCTGGTAAAGGAACCGTGATTTAAAGCCAAAGAAAGATAAAGGAGAAGGGAAATAAATACAGTCACGTCAATCAAAAACACAAATAATAGAAAGTGATGGAGACAACCAGTAGGGACCCAACAAGGAAAGTCAATGAAACCAAAAGTGGAAACAGTCAATAAGTTTGATGAATTCCTAATAGCCTGAACAAGGAAAAGAAAGAGAAGACAGACAGTTGACGGATAGTAAGAAGGCCAGGCAGGTAAGATATTTTTAAAGATCCCATAGACATTAAAAAGACGATAAAATAATAGTATGGATGACATTTGACAACAACTCAACAACTCACATAGAGGAGAAAGAAAGAGTCTGGCTAGTTGTGTATCTCCTTAAACAACTGAGATCATAACTAAGGACCTTCCCTCTACAAAAACAGCAGCACTCATCATTTCCCTGGGAACCCATCAAATACTTAGGAAGTATTGCTGCCATCCTACACAACCTCTTTCGGAGCAGCGAGACAAAGTAAGTCCCAAACTCATTTTATGGGACCAAATACTGAACATTATGAGAAAAGTGTGGGCCAGTTTTCTCCATGGACATAGATGCAAACCTTCTTTACCACGTAACAGCTACAGAAATTGTAATGATATTGCTAAGCAGACAAGGACAGAACCACTTTGCGAGAGTCCACTGTCACTTCGGAGAAGATGCATTCTCTCTCTGAGACACAAATTTCAGCCCACCAATGTGAGAAAGCATCTGCAAAGAGACCCTGACACAGACACTCACGGAGCGGCCTTGGCGTTCTTATGTTAAGCATAAGCAATCCCAGAACAGCGACATCATGTGAGTCCATTTACTATCACAACAAAGTGATACAACAAACAAAGCCACTAGGGAAGCTTGTCTACGAACAGAATGGAGTGGGGTGGGACAGAATGAATAAACGTCCCCTGCATACTGACCCGTTGTCCACCCGCAAGCCGCAGCAGGCGCTTCTCCCCCGAGGCAGGCTCAGCCCCCTCCAGGTAAGATATCTGGACTGCACAATCCAGGAGGCGCTGATCAAAGCAGAGCCTCACTTCCTCAGACTCATTCCCACATGCAGCCCGCAGAAGCCCAGCTGCCAGTGCCTTGTGTCCGCCTTCCTCACAAGCACACACGGACAGGCCCAGCTCCAGAAGCCGCAGGGCTGACAAACGGAACATGCCATATGAGATTTTTCCACCTCGTGCGTCCAAAGCTTGGTGGAATTCTGACACCTTCTCCAACATACAGTTTTCTGATTCTCTTCCCCTTACACTTCTAACAGTTTAAAAGCCGTGAGTCGTTAGGTAGATAGAGTTCAGCCCTTTTTCATCATTGTGAATTTTATCTGTTATCATACCAGAGACTTTCCCCACTGGACGCTTTTCACTTGAAACACTCATTCTAAATGTCTGCTTTCTTTTAATTTGTGTAAGTTGGACAAATTAAGTAAGTTAAGTAAGTTCTCACTCTTCAGTGTCCCCTTCTACTTATTAACACATTTTAAGTGTTTACTTTGAAGCAACTTCTCGCTTTATACCTTTTCTTGATATAATGTTGAGCATTGGCTTACATGTCACTAACCAGTTCACTTTCTGTTTACAAGCCTCAAAAACACATGCTATTACCATTTTGTTGTTGTCGTTGTTGAGATATTTAAGTTAAATAACAGCAAAACTGCTCAGAGCTGGTAGATGGGCAGCTAAACGTCAAATCTAAATTCATGTGGTTCCAGTCTCTTGCTGCCTAAAGATGGGGCTTTCCAATCTCATCCAAGATATTCTCCACCTTTTGACTGAAAACAGTGAAACATATATTTCTAATTTTAATATATTATTGCAATAAGTCATATGGCCCAATTTCCTATTATCTTTTGTGTTACCCTTTGAAAATGTATCTTCACGTCCAGTTCTCTGTAGTATGCGTGTTCTGAGCCACTGGTGTTGGAACAGTGTCGTCCATGCTGCAGATGTGCCGTGATTTTCTGTGGAATAAGTTGCCGCTCTACAGCAATATTGCTGGTGATCACGTTTAAGAACCAAAAACCTCTCATTTCATTTCCTCCAATGCAGGATAAGTCTTTAGCAATGTTTTACATTCTTATTTAATTTCACTCTCTTTCCCCATTTTTATACTATACCCAGATTTTGACATCTAGATTTTTATTATTAAATATTTTTCATATAAACTAGATTTTTCAAACTATTTTCATTTCTGTCATTCAATTTTGGCATCATTTTTGCTTCCATCATTCATTTTTGTTTCCACATCCGCCCCAGATTCTCCATCCACGCTATGCACTTAGGCTCTTCATTTTGATTTGTGTTAGATAACCAGGAAGGTGTGGAGCCCCTGTTGGGAATGAGGTACAGTGGTGCCCTGTCTTGGCCTTGGCCTTCCTAAGGACCCTCTTCTGGCATCTGCTTCTGCCCCCAAGGGTTGCTGTCCAAGCCCGCGCATTCCATGGTTTCACTGGCTTGCGAAGGTGCAGATGTGAGACGTGCAATCTTCCTTGCTGTCCCACATTGTCCCATTTCTCAAGAATCCAGGACCATCTCCCCCAAGCAGGAGGAGATAGCACCGGCTCCCTTCTCCTGCACACTCTGGGTCAAATGTCTGGAGCAGTCACGTCACTGATGTGGGAAGAGAGCAAATGTGGGCACACAGGGAGGCGGCTCACTGGCATTTGGGTTGCTCCATGTCTGGATCCTCCTCCAGGAGCCGGCAGTAGTCTGCATGCCGGCTGTGCACTCAGGTGAACAACTCACCCTCCTTGGCTATTGGAACGGATGCTCGTCTCACTGGGAAGGGGCCAGTCACCCAGGGCTGAGTGCCTTGGTCCAGCTGCCCATGATGAGGCTCCTCGCAGCTGTTTACAGGAACCCTGCTGCTCATGGGTCGCCTGCCTGGCCGAGGGTCACATCGGAAAGGGGGCAGGGCAGGTGTGTGCACTGGTGGTAACCTGGACATGTGCCTTTCGGCTGTGTGCTCAGAGCTGTTTTCAGGGAGCTTGCTCTCTGCTCAACACTCTCCATGTTTAAACACCCCATGGACGCCTTCTCTCCTGCTTTACCGAGAACACTTGTGCAAGTCGCCAGGGAGTCCTACCCCAAGCCCCTCGATTTGCAGAACACTCACAGATCACACTCGGGCTTCTGTCCCTTTCCAACACCACCTAGGCCGAATGAGGTGAGGTGGTTTTTTGCCACTTAGATTCAGTTTGACATCCAAGAAAGCATTTCCTTCAAGAAGGGATTAAGATTCCAAATGTCTGGAGATGGGTACCCATTTGGCATCTTCAGCGCATGACTTCATTCTCCAAGACAAAGGCCAGGGCGCCTGTTCGCAGGGGCCTCCAGCCAAATACCCCTCTGCTTCTGCTCAAACACACTGACCCCGAGTTAGGGCAGCAGCCCAGGCCAGCACTAGACAACGTATGTTCCCTTCTCCCTTTGCACACTGCGTCACCACCCACACTGCACTCCACTGCCACCCAGCTTTGCCAAACGCAGACTTACATGTCTATGTTGCTCAGCAGCAGAGCTACGGGCACGGGGGTCCCAGTTCTTCAGATTTCGCAGAAACTGGAGTTTCAAAGCCTCAAACAATAACATGTTCTGCATACGCACAAAAATGTGTCTGTGTGTATAAACCAGTTTGTAAATTAGATATTGCCTTAGGAGCAGTAAGTTTTCTAAAGCTTTTGAGGCTATTGGGAAGAAAAAACTGTGTACATAGGTTGGAAGAACATTTATGTGACTTTTAAAAGAAATATTTGTGTATCCAACACTTAAAGAAACACTCTTATTGGTCTAAGAAAATTGTAAGTAAAGCAACTGACTTTGCTTTAACATGATTGTGTCTGCTATGTTTAGAAGAGATACGAACTCCTTCCCAAAATAATTGTGGTAATTTTAAAAAATAATTTAAGGATAAAATTAAGTTCTTGACCTTCCGGAGTCTGGCTGCACTGGTCTGTAATCCTATCTACAAAGATCCTAAACGATCCGCCTAAAGCGGCCAGGGCCTATTTCTTCCGCTTGGAACCCTCCCTGGCAGCCCCCACTGGCTGGTCCAGTGGCTTCTCCTCCCCTCCGGGGCCCAAGGAGGAGATGACCTGTGCTCTGACCACCCCTAAAGGTCCCTTCCAAGTTGCTCTCTGCTCCCCTGAGTCGCCCTTCTCCCCACAAGCTCTCCTCCAGGAGGATGAGGATGGGGATACTCCTGCTCTGCAGCTTCCTCCCTCCCCACAGCCCAGCAGCACTGGCCAGGAAGATTGTGCCAGAGAGGGCTCAGGTAAGGGAAGGGGGGGTCTTGAAACCACCAGCATTGTTAGGATTTTTATCATCTGCACATTGTTTTGCCATTTTAATGGAAAGGAGGAGGACAGATATGGCTATGGGAGCCATTCTCTGTGCCAAAATAAAGGTCTAGTCAATTCTGGACACCGAATCCTTGTTGGGTAAAATAATACCTGACTGTACCATTACAACCATCTCTGCGGAGACAGCCCACCCCCACAGCAAGACCAGGAAGAGCCAGTTGGTCCTGGCCGGATGGCACCTCAGGAGTCCAGCCAGCAAGGTCCCCGTCCTCCTTCCTTCCCAACAACCCATGTGCCATCTGCTGCTCTCTGCTGTGACAACTATCCTGGGTTCTCCACACCAGCTTCCTGTCCTACACTGTGTCTCTGACATTAATGTTCTCCCAGAAAAGCATTTCTCAGATTATAATCTTGTACGTAAGACTTGACATCAGGAAAAAAGTCCCAGGAGTTTAGCTCTACTCTGCTAGGCACCGGACAGAGCAGGGCAGGGTTTCCCACAGCAGCACAAACATAACGAGGTGCCCAGAAGCTCTGGGAGGCCACGGCGACCTCCTTCATCCCCATACAGTGTCCTGGCTAACTCCGGTGCAACTCTGCGATATAGGCTGCTGCAGGTGAAGCCCAGGGAGACAGCTCTCCTGGCCGCGGTCTCCATAATCACACCTGCTGTTCCACACGTGAGCCGCCCTGATGCTCCGGCCAGGGCCCCAGACAGTACACACAGCAAAGGGTCACGGCGTGACTGGCCACAGAGGTCATTCGAGCAGACAGAGCCAGACCACAGGACACACTGTGGAGACTTAGTTAGACATGCTTAGTATCCTTAGAACTTAAATTGACAATACATATGAAGGCTGAGATGGTCCGTTTCATCATGCACATGAAGTTCTAGTGTAACAGAAATGTGCTATAAGTAAGGTATTTGGAAGCCCAAGAGAATGACTAATATTACTGGAGCAATAGTTAATATTTTAAAAAATTCCAGCATGGCCAAGGATTTGCCTTCCCCCGTGGGAGAGATCTGGCCCCTTCCCATTTGCTCAGACCTACAAAATCATGCACTCAACACGCAAGCTAAAAGTCTACCTATAATTAGACCTGCCTAAATGCGAATAAAAGGCATTCCCAAAAAGGTTTTCAACAAAATAACATTAAAATGGCCATATGTTTAACTTGGCTTCAAGTTGCAAAATATCACAGTCTTCTATGCTATTAACGTTGTAAACTTATATGGGCTTTTCGGGTGATCCAAAAGCTAGAGACAAAAAAAGTAAGCTAAACAGAAAGAGAGGTGAAAGCTATAGGTACATAAAAAAGAAATACTCAAAATATTTATTTTAGAAAACAATTCAATTCACTCCAACAGCCATAGTGCGCCCTCCCTGCATGTAAACTTTGGGCTCATTTTCAGAATGTTGTGAGGCTCCTGGTGCACACTTTGGGCAGCAGCACAGACATCTGGCTCCCAGAGCAGCCAGTGTGCATTCTTGGGCGTTTCTCCTTGCCCCATCGCTGTGTTTCCTCTCACAACACTGACGGACAGAGACCCGGAGTGGAACGTGGAGAACGAGGTGTTCTCCAGGGACCCACAATGCATTTCTTTGATGAAATACAGAGTGCAATGAACAGGGGTTCTCACCAACATCACCCTGCTGCTAACTCCTCTACCTCTCTCTGTTCCTCTTCCGCATCTTAATTCTGTATAGTCATAAAGTAAATGTGTTTACTCTAGAAAAATTGGAAAATGCCAAATAGATGAAAATGACCCAGAAGTTTCACCTCTAAGAATGAGAGAATGGGTAATCGCTGCCAATGTTTCAGCTAAGAAAAAGTAGAAAGACTGGACAGAAAAAAGCTGTTGACACTAGCCAGCTAGGAAAGCAAAGAAACATTGTAAGGCACAGAGCCAGGAAAAGAAAGAAACTTGGAGAGCCCAGATTCTCTCCAGGGTCCTGTGTCCATTCCAGAAGAAAGGGCAAGAAGCTGAGGCGGCCCCGGATTCCCAGGCAGAAGCAGAGAATGGGAGCCTGGCACAGAGGGAGCTCCTGGGACATCTGAGCATTGCAAACCACTGGTGAGCCAGAATCAGATCACCCAGTTCCATCTCAGGCCTTAATTGGACTGAGGTACTCAGAGACAGCAAACTCCTCTAGCCACCTTCTAGGATTAAGTGTAGATCCTGTCTGAAAACAGCATCTTAGACCTCAATTGTGTTCTCAAATTTTCATATACTACACCTAGCCATCAATGTAAAAATAACCAGGCTTACAAGAAGACAAAAGAAAACAAGAAAGAAAAGAACCAAGAGAAACAACAGACAGAAGCAATGGACCAAAAGGCAATTCAGATAATGGAATTATCAGGCATAAACTTTAAAATAATTATCCTGGATACGTTTAAGTGAATAAAATACAAACTGGGAAATCTTGGAAGAAAAAAAAAAACTTGATGTTCTTTTAAAAGGGCATTATGAATACGAAGACATAAAGACGAATTTTAAAGTAGACTAGGCATGGTTAAAGAAAGAATGAGATAATTTAAGGAGCAGCAAAAATATCAGAAGAAACACAGAGAAGTCAAAGCACAAGTAAATAAAAACATAAAGGCCATGTTGAAAAAATCTGGGTTCCCTGGGGAGGAAAGAAAAAACAAGGTGTTAGAACTTCGGCAAGAGCAGGATGTGTTTAATTATACCCAGATTTCTATAAAGCTGGAAAACAGACAGATGTGTACGATGTTTTCAAGGACGTTCCATCAGCAAAATTCAAAGTACGTCTCCATTCCAAATTTATGGATGCCCTATATGTTTAAGAATTTCAACAAAAAGCAGTGAAAATAAGAGCAGGAAATAGTACAAAAACGTTGTGTCCTTTGACGAGGTAGAAAAAAATGGGAGGATAATGAGAAAAAAAGAGTAAAGTCATGGATTGAGTTACAGGTAAAAGTAGGTACTAACAGATAGCAGTCAAAAGATGCATTTAAGACCAGCAAACCAAATAATAGACAGCTAAATAAATGAAATAAGGGAGGGCTAAGGACATAGAAAGGTATTTAATATGTTAATGTAAATATTGTAAATATTTAAATTTTAATATATCAAGTTTTATGAAAATACAATCCCTAAATACTAGCATTTTTAAAACCACAAAAAGAAAAAGAACCAAAAAAAAAAAAAAACAGACAACATGGTGAGAAAGCTTCAGTACATACTAAAAATACTGTATGTGGTAAATATACTAAATAATATGACAGAGTTGGAGTCAAACATTTTGGTCACAATAATAAGTTACAAGACCTTAATTCACTAACTAGAAGGAAAATATTTCAGAGTGGCTCACCAAGCCAAGTCCAGTTCTGTGCTATATGAGAGACAAACAAAAAGGGATTGCAAAAAGCTGAAAATAAAAGGAAATATGCAAACAGAAATGAAGCACAGGCCGTGCCCTCAATACACAGTAAGATGGAATTAAGGTAAAAAAAAAATCATTAAGCAAGGAGAAAAAGACCATTTCTAATGCTAAATGCTAACGTGCAGAAGGAAGACTGAATTCAATGTCTATGGTCCAAATGACGAGACAGAAGAGCAGGGAAAACGCTGGTCCTGAGCAGCACTGGCTGCTCTCTCCGCCTGAGACAGGGTGGGGCAGCTAACCCTGAGCTCAGGCCGCGCACAGCACACCTGCTCAGGTTCCTGGCCTGCAGGCCGGGGCCCAGTGACGGAGCACACGTGTGCAGCCCGAACTTTGCACAAGAGTGAGTGTACTTCAGGCTACAAAGCAAAGCTCAGTAAATCCCAGAAAGAAGAATTAATATGAACAATATTTTCTGTTCATTATGAAACAAAACTCAAGAGTAATAACAAAAAGGCTCTTCTACCTGTCAATTATGAACCCTGGGGTCAAGGGGCAAAAATAAACCTAAATTGCAGAATTTCATAAAAATGATGAAAATGAGACAACTACAGTGAAATCAGTAGGATAAAATTAAAGTTGTAATCAGAAGAAAGTTTATAGTTTAATGCATAAATCACTAAAAACAACAAAAGGAAGTAGATTAAATATTCTATCCAGTTAGCCAGAAAAACAAAGTAATCTAAAAGAAAGCAGAAAGAAGGAAATAATAAAGATAAAAGCCGAAATTAATTAGTTGGAAAAATAAAAAACAATGGAACTAATAAATTAAAATGCCAATTGTTTAACAAAAAAAGAAGGCAAACCGCAAGCTAACCTAATCATGAAAAAGGGAGAAAACAAAAACACACAAAATAAGAAATGACAAGGATGAAAAAAACCACTGAAGTAAAAGAACTTTTTGAAAAAACAAAACTACTTTGTAAAACCTACGCAAATTTGGAAACCTCAGCATCCTAAGACTATATGACTGATAGAAATTAACCCTTGCTTTGATCAGCTTTCCCTCACTACGGTGAAACACCTGTGACTATCAACTACAAGAGAAAGAGTTCACTTAGCTCACAGCTCTGGAAGGTCCCACCCCAGGTCAGGTGAGCTGCTGGATGGCAAAGCAGGAAGCGTGTGGTGGAGTGAACTGCTCACCTTGTGGCAAGAGGCAAGAGGAAGGATGAAGCCCCACGGTCTCTGGCAAGGACACACACCCAGTGACATAAGGATCTCGTACTAGGTCCCTCTCCCCAGAGATCCCGCAGTCTCCCAGTAGCACCATCACGGTGACCTCGGCCCTAACACCCGGACCTCAGGGGACACTTGTCCAAACCGTTTCAAGCCTTAGAGACACTGAGTGTTCAAATCGAGCACTGCACACAGGAAACAGGAGTTCCTCCCGGTGTGCACAGACCAGGTAACTTTAATGCTACTTAAACTGTTCCAGACACAGAAAATGAAAAAATGACCTTCAAATAAGTTTTATGGGATATAATATTTTTGTATCTTATCATCTTCCTAAAGCAGCAATCTACTTACTGGACAGACACTGGATGAAATGTCCCTGGAGTCAGAGAGGCAGCAAGAATGACCTCCAACTCCAGGACGAGGCTGAGCACTGAGTGATTCCGTAACACCTTGAGGCCAAAGAAGTATCTAGAGGCTTGCGAATTAGCAAAGAAACAATTATCTCTGCAGGTGATATGGTTGTAAACCTAGAAAACTCAAGAGAATCAGCAATAAAGCGAAAACAACTGATAAAAGATTCCTTAATGTGTCAGACAAAACTAATACACTTGTTGAATATACATAACAATCAGAAACAATGAAAAAAATAGCAATAATAACTACAACAACAATAACAGATTACTTAGGGAAATGTAACAAATGTACAAAACCTGTATGAGAAATTTTTTAAATAGATTGGAAAACACAGAACCACTGTCTGTGGGTGTACGCTAAGGACAAAAAGAGCTACCAAACCTTAAAGCCTCGTTAGCCACTGTTGGAAGCAGGCTGGGTGTCGGTCTTCAGAAACCCTGGGTATGACTGGTGTTGTGAGATAAATCAAAGGTGTGGTCTTGGTGGGAATTGGGATTTCCTAAAAGAAGATGGAGATGAGAGAGAAATAAGATTAAGGATCCTGTGGAACTGATTTTAAATTGGAAATGTCAGTATGGAGCCATGGTGTATTGCAGCCTGGTCACCAGACTAGGCCTAAGTCTCCACGTGAGCCACCAGGACCAAGCTGGGTCTCCTAAGGAGCCAGCATGTAGCTACCACCCAGCAGGGACCCAAGGATGTTGGGACTGGGTCCCCCGAATACTAGGCCCAGGGCAATGGAACACCACTCGGCCACGGGAGGGTTTCTCCTCAGCCCAGCACTTACCATGCTGGCAAGGCCCCAGGTAATGGCACTAAGGAGCTGCCATGCTGCTTTTGGAAGTTTAGAGAGAACAAGGCCACCCTAACTAGAGGAGAAACCGAGAATGGCAGAGAAGAGGGTGAAGAAGGGAAGTGGGCAGCCAGAGGGGGGTCTCTCCAGCACAAGGAAGGCCATCAAGTACTCAAGAGACTGTGCTCTGTGGCAGGAGCTGGGGACCGGCCATTTGTCAAAACAACAAGGCGTGCAACAGGGAGGAGCAATGACCTCCGAGGAAGCCTGGGGAGGCAGGGCCACTGCTGGAACAGGTGTTCCAGAAGGAGTCTGATAGGCCAGGGAATAAGAGAGGCTTGGGAGGCACTGACCCATAGGTGCAAAATGGAAAAGTAGAAGATCCGAGCATTCAGAAGTGGCACACTGTGTCTGGATGGACACTGACACCTTGGGACCCAAAACGCTCACCTGGCGTGGTGGGGACAACACAGATCCTGCCCAGGTGCAGATCCCTTCTCTCCACCTCACGTGCTGTGTGTGTCTGGGCTGGACATACTCAGCAATTGTCAGAAACCCACCCTGGCCTTTTGGCCAGTGGGTCATGGCCACCACAGCACAGGGAAAGGAAGTGGACTCTCAGAAATGGCCCCTCCCCAGCTGAGCCAGGGAGCCTCAGTCACCCCAAGGTGCAGGGGTGGGCGGACAAACACCTAAAAGACGGACCATGTGATCCTGCCAAATCCACCTATCCATTCGCCACAAAAGCTGCCACACCCAAGGGTGCCAGTGACTACCAGAGACCCACCCAAGCCTATGCAGGTCTGCAGGTACCCAACTGGACACTGTCCCTGTAACCAGGGCCATAAGACTAGAGGGAGGGGAACCCAGCTATTGGCCAAGTGGATGTGCACATTGTTTCCAGAAGAACGGATGGCAGACACAATTTTGGGTTCACATGGCCCAACAGTGGGATCATTTAAGGTCTTGGCCCAATACAACTAGTGATCAAAAAATACAGCAAATGTTGACATTTTTAAAAATGTATTACAGTAAATATTACCATTTACCCCTCTTAAAATCCTCCCCCTTGCTTTGAACACACTTATCCCATTATTCTTGGCACTTTCTGAAGCAGTTCTGGAAATCCTCTTTCATGAGTGTCTTTACAAGTTGTGATCAAAAATATGGTGAACGCTGCTACTAAGTGCCATCCAATGGAAAGGCAGGCTTGTGAAAATATTATGGTGTGTCCTCATCCACCTTATTTAGCACATCAGGCAACACACAACCTCCGGCTCTTCTTCAAAGTCAAAATGACCCCGAGAGGTCAATGTTTCGGATTGATTCAGGACATCAAGGCAGCCATGACGGCACAAGTAAAGACACTCAGGAAAGAGGTCTGAACATGGGGCACCTGGCCACTCTGCACGTCACCATGGCCCCTCTGTGCCTGCAGCACCCAGCCAGCACCACTCAGAGCTCCGCCCATCTACATGAGATCCTGCATGCCCTGCCCCAGACTCCTGAACCCATTTGACGGCACAGGCTGAGAGCGGGGTGTGCTAATTCTACTATGAGGTGCACCCCAGAAGCTGCCAGAAACAGCTAAGAGGTGTCCTGGAGACACTGGGGCTGGGCACCACCTGCAGGAAGCAGGGTACATCTGAACTCATGTGCTGTGCTCATCGGAAAGATTCTCTGTCCCACCAGGCGTGACTGCTTCCTGTCTCTGCACACGTGGGGTGGGGAGAGGGAGAGCGAGGCATTTCAGAGGAGTCAATTACATTAGGACTTGGAAAGAGGTTCAAGGGGAGACTCAGGCACGACAGGAATTCTGCCAAGTCAGTCCACAGATGCCTGATGCCACCCACTGCACCAGGCGCCACCCCAGCTGGAGTCTGTGTCTGCCGACCCCCGCTGGACATGAGAGCTGGGCTAAAGGTCGCCCACAACGTCCAGCTTCAGACCAGCTGATTCTGAGTGGGACTCACCACACCTCATCCTTTCCTGGTGTGTCTCCTTCTCCCCAGTGGGCAGTGGATGGCCCCAAGTGCTCCGGGGCTGAGGCCTCTGGGTTCATCCTTCTCTGAGTTTGGGGGAAGGGTGTCGGCTCACAAGGATGGTAGGGAAGGCTGACATGTGGCTTGGAGCCAGACAGAGGGCCTGGTGGGCCAGGGTGGCAGTGTGGCATCTCCCACCACAGCTCAGCACAGACATTTCTGGCAGCTGCTTTGAAAGGTCACTCTGGAAGGAGAATGGTGGTCTACAACTGGGTCATCGGGGGCTGCAGCAAGGACCTGGGTGCAGGATGAGGTGATGACGTGAATGGAGAGGTGTGACCCAAGCTCAGGGAGTGAGCACCTTGGGGTGCAGCCTGTGCTTCCAGTGGGGTGTGTCAGGAGCCCAGGGGCAAGGGTCCTCTTCAGGACAGAGAGCAGCTGGAGAGGGAGGGACAGAGGTAGTCTCCTGGCAGGGCACATGGACAGTGCACATTCGGCCCCAGCAGCCTCCCAGCCAGAACAATGTCCATCCTCACAGAGGACCCAGCCCACCCGGTTCTTTCCCCCTCTGATGTCCCCACCCAGAGTCCCCTCTGGTCCACAGCTGCAGCTGGAGCCACATGTGTCTGCCTGGCCGCCGCTTTGCTACGAGCTTTCCTCTTTCTTCTCCCCGAGCTGTTTTTTATGCAGACCCACTGGAAGATTTTTTTGTTGCTAACATTATTATGAATTTCTTTTATTTTTACAGAAACAGGATCCAATTAAAGCCAGACTTTGAAAAAAGAAAGTACATAGGAGGTCCTCGCTGCCTTCCTCCAGCCTCCCCCAAATGCCAGTCTCCCCAGTCCCTCCTGGCTGCCCAGATGTTCCTGTGCCCAGCTTCACACGGAAACTCAGACTTGTGACTTCTGTGCAGACCGGTGAAACCATCACCCCAGCAGCACTGTCATGGTCTCCAAGGTCCCCTCTCCCGGGTCCCCCAAGTCCATAGTGATGGATTACTGTGATTAATTGGAGGACAGGAAGATTTGATTACACAGGGGACACCATTTGGGCACCCATCCGTGTCACTTGTTACCTGGGCACAGAGCATGGCAGGGTGTGCACACGGCTTGAAGGGTACAAGACAATGCTGGAAAATGCCACCTGCAGAAGGGACCCCAGAGGCCCAGGCTCCAGGACCTGGTCATCGGGGTGGGGCTACCAGGTGCGAACAGCCAAGTGACACGGCCCTCAGCGCCCCGCTCCCTCTCACCACTGCCCGCCACACAGGAGTGGCAGGTGCAGGAGAACCACGCGGGAACACTCACAGACGCCCCCAACCCAATGGTCCAGATAAGGATACTCGCCTTTAGGATGGCGCAAAAGCAATACAAATTCAGTAGAGTCAAATGTTTTTGAATTCTAATCTGGCCTGGAGACATGCACTGTAATCCTCTCTCTGGATGCCAGACAGTCCCAGAGCATGAGAGAAAAGGCCGGGGCTGTAGCGTTTTCCACCCGTTGAGTATTCAACGACCTGAGGCGAGCTGCTCAGCACACTGTTCCAAGACAGGCTCTGTGTTCAGTGGTGCTGCACAGCGGCAGGCTGATGTCAGCTGCAGGCACACGAAGGGCACCAAGCCAAGCTAGGATGGTCGCCAGGTGAAAGGTATTAAATACAGCTTACAATATTTCCCCCTTACTGTGGGTTTATCCAGACATAGTCTGTCAAAAACCAAGGTACATCTGTATATTTTTCTCTACGACACAGCTGCTAAAAAGTATCAGGGCCATGTTTGAAGCTCAAGGGACCTGAGGGTCATCTAGGCAGCAGCGTGGCACTCCCTCCCTGGTGGCAGGCGGTGGAAGGGGCCCCAGGTAGGGAGGATGATGGGAAGGTGTGATGAGAAGCTCGAACAGGCCTCTGGAACAGGACACGGTCAGTGCATGACATCCATCCCACATGGGAAGCTCTGCATGTGACACAGGCCTGAAGCAAAACTCCCGTGCAGCTGTCCACTGAGGAGCTGCTCCAGGACAGGCCAGCAAGGGGATGGCAGCAGCCAAACCGACCCCCCCCCTCAGTACGCCTTCAATCACAGAGCTAGTCCTGCCCAACAGAGGGGTAAAAAGGTGTCTTAGCTCCAGGATTCAGACAGATCTCCAAGGAAGAGTCACAGGTGCCACGCGGAGGTGACACCCATTAGCCCAGGCGGAGGAGACAAAGCCTGCAGGAAGCCTCCCAGGGCCTCCCCCATGGCTGTGCTGTCGTGTCCCTGCAGGAGGCAGAGCCACATGCCTCAGGGAGGGGACCCAGGAAGGGCGGGAGGGCTCCAACACGTCCTCCCCGACTTGCTCTGCCCACTGTGGGCTCCCTCCGGGCTGTGAGCCCTGCACCAAGAGGGCTTCTCAGGTCACAGCGGGAGCGGAGGTCAGGGAGAGACAGCAGAGGGAGGTCACTGAGCTGGTGGGCAGTGTGCACGTGTAGTCGGTTCCACGCAGCTGGACAGAGGAGCAAGATGCGATTCTGCTGACGACTGCTGCTGCACTCCGGCAGGGACCGAAGCCCGTGGCACCTCGGGGCTCACAGTTTCTTTGCTGGGGTCCCAGGAGTCCCAGGACTGCCAGCCCCAGTGTCTCAGAGTCCGCAGTGTCAAGAGAACTGGTTGAACTACTCTGAGCAGACGTCTGTTTTTCTCCTGCCTGCAGTGGGAAGAGGCTTGGATTGAGATTTTAAATTTATTTCAATAGCATCTATTATGAGACTCGTGCAATTTTTATTTTCTAGCTTTAAAATCATCTTGAAAGTTTGAGGCTGAATGTCTAGGTGAAGAATATGCTTCCTTCCTTGTTATATTTTTGGTGGCCCGCAGAACACTTACAAGAAAGCCAGCGGACGGCATCCCGAATGCTCACACTCTGAGGGCACAGCGGCCTTGCCACTGCCGCACACACCGCGGGAATATTGTGTCCAAGACGGGTGGCCATCGAAGGACAGAGGGAGTCACCAGGTCTGGTCCTCCGTGGCCGACACGCAAGCCAACTTCCCAGGAGTCTGTTTTTCCGAAAGTCTACAGTGCTGGGAGCATTTGTGCTGACGTGAGCATTCGGCTGCCAGCTGGCCGGGCCGGGGGGTGTGGGCCACCGAAAGCAGCTAACGAGTGTGGATGGGAGTTCGCTGCAAACAGAGCCAACACGCGCTGTCTTCAGGTTCCAACGGACTGTGGAGAAAGCACAGTGTATGTCCAAAAGCAGCACTGTCTCTTTTTCCAGAGTTACGGTGCAGCGCAGGGCCAGTGTTTGAAGATAAATACCTCTGTCACCGGAATGCGTGACCTCCTTAAAGTACGGATCATCTGACTCCACACGGACGCTGGATGAGGCCTTCAAACCTCCCCGTCCCCACGAGGCCCTCAGAGAAGGTGGGGTCCAGCTCTGGGCCACTTTCCCCACTGCTGTCCTGACCCTGACACACCTGGGCCAGTGGGACAAGTCTCAGCCCTCGGTGTGTGAGTACACATGGGCTTCGCTTGGGAGTTTGAGGCACTTGAATAAGGTGTTAATCGCATGGTCTGGGCTAGCACATGACCTTGGGCTGTTAATTCATTTGTTTTCAAATTTTTATTTTATCCCCTTCTCATCCTGCACTCCATTTCTTGGTCCCCTTCCCACTTGCAAAGGGTCTCGTTCCCTCTTTCCTATTATCTACTTTTTATTAATCAGGAGCTCTTATAAAAGAAGAATCAACCTCAAATCAATACACCTAACAGTGCCTGTGGTGGGGGCTGGCGGGAAATAGAGGTGTCAGGCAGAGCAGCTGCCAACACCTGAGGTCTCACCCCTGCCTGGAAACAAATACCGTGTGAGAAGCCAGTATCTCAACCCCCAAAACTTCGCCATCTGGCTGGAGTAGTGGGAAACCAGGAATAGGTCAGGGGAGAAAAACAAGATGTTTAATAAGGTACCCAAAACCGTGTGACAAACACACATTGAAGAAAGGTAAGCGAGATCCAGGGCCCTGGGACAGATGCCAAGCACCCTGGATGGTCCGCGCAGTGTTCATGGTGGAGAAGGGCCCTATGATGGGTGGGGAACAGGCGGGGTGCCCAGCCTTCAGGCAGAAATGCCACAAATGCAGCTCCTCACCTAAAGAACCTCCCCCTCCCCTTCTTCCTCCCCCCCCCCCGCTCCCTTCTCCTCTTAGAAAAGGTTGGGCTGTGAGCTCCGGGTAGGATTCCACACAATGCCAGGAAGACACAGGGAGCCTCAGGGCCAAGTGCACCAGGTGGACCCTGGAACAGCCGAGAAAGCAGCCAGAGCCAGAGCTACATTCGCCTTCAACACTGGTGTCTGTTCCCTCTCCTTGTCTGTCTCTGCCTCTTGGCTTCTCTGTCCTCCCCTCTGTAGGCCCAGGTCCCCAGACGGTGGCAGCTGAGGTAGGCAGACCTGTGCCTGTGTTTCTGCCTCCACCTTGCATCCACCATGCTTGCCCAGGTCGAGCTGGGCTCTGCATCAGGCTCGGGAACTGCAGGACAGGAGAAGGTGGGATGTCACCAAGGGACCCACTCCGGGGCCACCGCACAGGTGCGCCTCTCCTAGAGGGCAGGATGGAGCCGACCCGGAGCGCCCCCCCAACCCCGGCAGGAGCTGTGGGAGCTCCCTGCCCACCACGTGGCTTTCCTATGACTTTAAACCTCTGCACAAAAGGAAGCTTATTTTTCAAATGCTCTGTGTTGCCTGATCACCCCTCTTCTGCTAGATGTCTGGCTCTCAGGCTGGCACTGAGGGCCCTGGTCTGTCCCTCGGCACCTTCAGCAGCCAGCATGGCCAGGTCGGGACCAGCAAGCTCCCAGTCTGTCACCGGTGGCACTGTCCACTCTGCGTGTTTTGTGCTGGATCTGACAGTTCCCATGCAGAGGCAAAGGCCAGATCCCAAGAGGATAACAGCACATGGTCTCCCTGAGGCCTGGACAGAGCCCACCGTGCCACGTGTTGGCCCTCGAGGGCCACATCCTGTGGAGTTGACAGTTCTGGTGCCGCCAGGCTCAGTGAGGGAGCTTTGTGCAACGCCCCATGGCCTGAGAGCCCAGGGTGTCTCCCGCAGTGTCTGCCCCACTGTAACGGCTCCAGTGTAGTCTCAGGTGGCCCCAAAAAGCCAAGTGTTAAAGCCCTGACCTCGGCATGGCATTACTGGGGGGGCATGGGAGTCATAAGTGGGGAGGTCTCCAGGTCACTGGACATGTGCCCTTGGGGACAGCAGGACCTGGGCCATCTTTCTCCTCCTCCCTCGCTTCCCAGCCACAGTGCACTGCTGCCCCACTGTTTGCTCCCACCATGAGCAGCCACTTCCCGTGGGCCACTGCAGCAGGGCCACCAGCACGGACTAGAGCCAAAGAACCTTTCTTCTGTGTAAGTCGGCCGTCTCGTGTGCTTGTCACAGTGACAGAAGCTGGCTGCTGTGGTGACACGGTCCCCTAAAGTACAACTCACCCCCACATCCCACTGTCCTGAGGTTCTTCCTCCAGCGTCCACCCGAGAGTCATCACAGAGGGCCCTGGCGCACCTTCATGCCACGTCACCTCGTGCCACTCCCAGTCCTCCCTGGGGTCTTCCCTTCTAGCTCCCCGCGCAGGCAGGTGTCCCTTTGATGACCCTCACCTCTCAGCCTGTCAGGCCTCGAGGTCCCCAGAGAGGGGCAGGACCAGATGGAGAGAAAGAGCCCGCAGGATGCACTGGGGTGCAGGGCCACTCTGAATTATCCATTAGGGTCACCAGGTCTAGAGCTGTGGCCAGGACAGTGCGGGAAGCCGGTGGCCAGCATCCGGGGGGACACATGGGGTTTGGGTGGTGTAGGTCTGGGAGACTTTGCTGCCTGTCATCTTGTTCTCTCATTGGCCACCGTTTGGACAGAGGACTCGAGGTAGAGCCCGTGGGGACATGTGCCTGGTCTCCAGCCTCAAGGAGAAAGGAGGAGGTGTCTAGGTGAGCCCTGCTCTGTCCAAAATCAGAGCTGGCCAGCATTCAGGAAGGGGGTCCTGCCCAGGAAGGTGGGGTTTGCGTGCAGCCCCACCTTCCTCTGGGTCCTGTCTCTTGGAAAGCAGAACATGAACGGGAGAACTCAGCCCCACCCTGCTCTCCAAGGAGAACGGGGACTCAGTCCTGTGGGGAGGCTCTGGGGGCCTGATGGACGGGGGTCATTCCTCCCTCGCTGCAGATGCTGTACCTCCACGGATGCACCTTGTGCCACAACGCCCTCAGGACAGTCGCGATCTGCTGCTTGCTGAAGATGACTGACTCTGAGCTCGTCTGTCCCCTGTGCTATAAGAGCACAGTGGGGACACCGACCCCTGTGGAAATGGCTCAGTACAGAGCAAGCAGGAGTAGGGGGCCTGGTCACTTTGCTGGATCTGCAAGATGGGACCCCTGTCCTGCTGAGTAACACGTGCCCCACACAGCCGGTGGTCACTCTCACACACAGGTCACCTTGCCCGCAGCCCAAGGGGAGCTGACTGCAGAGGATCAGGAGGCCTCTCTGGAGTGAAGCACCAGCCCCCATAAAGCAGTGCATCTTTGGATCCCTCTTTTTTTTTGGAGACAGGATCTCATTATGTAGTTCGGGCTGGCCTTGAACTCACAGCAATCCTCCTGCCTCAGCTTCCCTAATCCTGGGATGACAGGCGTGCACCACCACACCAGGCTTTTGAGCCTGTCCTTCTTGCCCCTCCTGTTTTGGGATCACTTGTCCCTGAAAGGGTCTGGGAAGTCCCTGCCCAGGGTCTGCTTCAGGGGGACCCTGGCTAAGACAGGTCCCAGCCCATGCTGACGCTGCCCAGTGGGAAGGTTGCAGACCAGCCCCACGGCCCCAGGGGCTGGAGCGGGGGTGGCAGATGCTGCCCATGTGAGGCAGCTGCATGGAGATAGAGCTGATGGTGTTGGCCCAGGAAATGAGAAGCAGGGGCAGGCAGCAGAGCAGCCAGGAGTGGCAGCGAGTGGAGGCCGAGGGGGGCAGTGGCCAGCCCCTCCCCATACCCCTCGGCGTGGCCACTTACCCAGTGGGCGACCAAGCCACTGGACAGTCCTGTGAGGCCCACCATGAGCAAAGACAGCTGCTGGGATCCTCCCAGTTCCATCCCAGCACCCGCAGGACGCCGGCCACCGGGCTCCCGGATTTGCCGACACACCTGGGGCTGTGCTAGCATCTTCCTCGCCCCTTCTTCCCTGCTTTCTTTTCTGCTTTCTCTCCACCGAGGAGCTGAGAGTTCCTCAAACCTCCAACCCCCCACACAGAAGAAAGCCAGTCCTCAGGTGTTGGGTTTGTTCCGCATCGCAGACCTGATGGAGGACTTGGCGCCTCGAGACGGTGCCCCAGGCTTAGCGGGGAGCACAGTGGAGCTCGAGCTTCCCGGCCCACTGGGAACCAGGAGCCAGGGCTGCTTTATCTGAGCTACGAGAAAGAGCCCAGGGATGGCAAACCTTTTACAGCTTTTAATAATGCGAACAGCCTGCTGCAGCACGTGTGTCATAGGTTCGCCACCACCGATCTAGACCTGCGTGCGTCCCTGCCAGGCTCTGGGAGTCACCTTGAAATGGTCACAGCAAGAACATGGAAGACACCCCATCGCTGTCCCCACCACACAAGGAGGACGCTGACCCCAAGAGGTTAAGCACCTTGTCACCAGGCCTCTCTGCCTGTCAGACCGGCCTGCCCCCTGGCAGGGCTCAGAAGGGAGGGGAGGCCGGCCTGGTCAACAGTCCATTCCACTCATCTCCAAGTATTTCATCGTTGGTTTCAATATCCAACTCTGCGATTAGCGAATTTTTTCCCAATATTCCTGTGACTCATTTAGTTGGTAATCGAAGGCCTTCTCGGGCTGTGTGGCAGTGGCATTGCTGTCACCGCCCCTCGGGGCTGCGGGGAGGACTGAACGGGGACTTTCCACGAGGCCTGATGGCAACATGGCTCTAAACTATAGACGGAACCTTCTTGTCCTCTTGCAACTGTGACGTCAGCATTTCATTTGTGCTTCCAGAGCACGTATGGGAGTTTCGCACTTTTGTGCAGATTAATACAACCTTTCCACTCCGCTTTCTAACTTAGGTGTTATGCTTAGAAATGCATTTTCCACCCCTGGAGTGTAAAAATATTCACCAATATGTCCCTCAAATTCTTTTACCATTTCATCCGTGCTACACTTATCTCTTAAACCATCTGGAATTTATTTCGTTGTGAGGTAAGAATCCAAGTCAAGTTGTTTTTTTTTTCAAGAGCTGTAACCACCTATGCCAGTAACATTTATTGCACAATCCATCTTTTCCACACGGATTTAATTATCTCTTTTCATATAATAAATGCTTATATATCTTGAGTCATTTCTTAGTGATCTCTTCTTTGCTATTATTCTATTTCCATTAGCATCGTTCTCTTTTTGTTATTGCCATCCTGAGACATCCTGACATTTGGTACTTGGGGACACTTCACACTATTATTGTTCCATCTTGATTATTCTATCACATTTCTCCAAGTAAATTTAACATCAAAAAAAAGATTTTGGGTAATGCCAGCACTCCTGGGGGCTGAGGTGGGAGATGGAAAATTCAAGCCCGGACTGGGTAGCTCAGCTGGTTTGAGAGACACCATCTCAAACTGAAAAGTAGAAAAGAGCTGGGGATGTAGGTCAGTATAAAGGCCCTGGGTTCAATTCTCAGCACACCAAAGAAAAAGAAAAAAAGACTTTGAGGACATTAGCTAGAATTGCACCCAGAAAGCATTAGCAAGCCTTCCCTGGGAAACGGGCATATTTAAAAGTTCGATGGGCAGGAGCCTGGCTGTCCCTTCCCGGGTCTCCTCTGCAGAGGCCTCGTTGTGTCCCTGTGTGCCGTGCTCTCTGGAGGGCTCCATGTTTGGGAATTCTGTTGCTTCTGCAAAGGAAACGTGTGTTTTCAGTTGACAATGTTGATTAGAAAACACATCAGTATGCGGATGTCACCTCTCCAGAAAAGAGTTCATAGTATTTAATATACAGAATGTCAATGGAAATATCCCAATTCCAGAGAAATTTATAGGTAGATAGATAGCTGATAGATAAGCATGTGCTTGTATACACATGCGTACACATGTATGCATATGTAGGCATCAGAGTCAAGGCATAAACTGAGATTTGCTGATAAATGAAACATCTAGAAAAGCCAGATTCCTGGATTTTTGCTTTGTAACCAGCTACTGCATGCATATCTGTTCCGGTAATTTCCAAGTTGTCTCCGGAAAAACAATAAATCAGGTCATCTTCAAATAATGCAGAAAAACGTCTCTTAGGTTCACCTTTTGCTTCCCCCTGGTCTCACAAAGGTGAGTGTCCTGAGCAGGGCTCCTGCACACCCGGCTGCAGCCACCTCCCTGCTGCCACGCAGGAGATCTGCAGGGTGGCACCTGGAGGAGCCAGGGGAGCCCAGGGCTGCTGGGACCCTTCCCTTGGATTGACTGCTTTCTGGCCCAAGTGGAAAGCGGTCCCGCTGTAGGATTCCTGCCTCTCCTTGAAGTTCCAGCACCTCGCGAGGGATGTCGAGGTGTGCGGCCCCCTCTGGACTGAGCAGGGTGGGTGCTGCCCTTACAGATGCCCTTGGTCTTCCTGCCGAGTCTCTCACTACCCTTCCTGTCCACGGACTCTGGCTCCTCCTCGGGACACCAGTTACTCAGATGCTGGACGAGATCTTCTCCCTCACGCCGGCGCCGTCTTCTTTCCCTTTGTTAAAATCCCTTTGGACCCTGGGCCTCCTCCTATTATCCTGGAGGCCTCGGACTGTCCTCTGCATCACAGTGTGACTGCCCAGAGGGCCCTTGTGCCCACTGCAGAAGTTTAAGTCACGGTGACCTCTGGTCTCACAGTCGCAGCCTCCTTCCCGCCACGCCCCTCTCCGTCCAGCAGCCCTTGCCAGCCCTTTGCACCTTGGTTGCTTCAGTTTTCCATATCTAGTTTCATTTAAATTTTTTTCTTGATTTTTCAAATTATAAATCAGTTCTTTTTTTCAGATTTTTTTTAGTACATGTTTGCAGTACATAATTACATTCCTGTGGGGAGCTGGTGCCTGACGTAATATATCTTAATTCACTTTTCATGCCCTTCCTTTCCCTTCCCTTCTCCTCCCTTCATCTCTTGGTCCCTTCCTTTTGCTAAAGATCTGTCTCCATTTCTCATTACCGATCTTTTAGTTTGCTCTTTAGTTTGTACCTTGGGTTTCTCATGTAAGAGAAGCCACAAATACTTAAGTTTGTGTGTCTGATTTCTTTTACTTAATATTGTAGTCTCAAGTACATCTATTTTCCTACAAATGACTCAAATTTACCTTTCTTTATGGCAGTGTAGTACTCCATTGTGTGTAAATGCCACATTTTCTTTTCTATTCATCTGTTGATGGGCGCATAGGCTTCCAAGATGTAGCTATTATGAGTTGTGCTGCTATAAACATGTGTATGCACATATCACTGTAATACAGTGTCTTTAACTCTTTCAGGAAGATACTTAGAAGGGGAATAAGTGGGTCAAATGAAATTTCTAGTTTCAGTTTTTTGAGGAATCTGCATACTGATTTCCATAATTGTTGTACTAGTTTACATTCCCACCAATAATGCAGAAACATTCCTTTTTTCCTGCAGCCCCACCAGAATTTATTATTACTGTATTTGATTTCTTGATGATGGCCACTCTTTCTGGAGTAAGATGAAATCTCAGAGTTGTTTTAATTTGCATTTCTCTAATGGCTAGCAATGTTGAACATTTTCTCATACATTTATTGGCTATTTGTACTTTTTTTCCTGAGAAATATCTACTAATTTCAGTTGCCCACTTTTGATTGGGTCTTTTGTGTTGGGGGTGTCTAATTTTTTTGAGTTATTTGTATGTCCTAGATGTCAGTCCTCTGTCTGAGAAACATCTGGCAAAAAATTTTTTCCCGTTCTGTAGGTTGTCTCTTCGTTTGGTTGTTTTTTTCTGCTGTGCAGAAGCTTTTTAATTTATTATGATCCCATTTGTTGGGTCTTGATGTTATTTCTTGTGTAACTGGGGCTCTGTTCAGAAAGTCCTTGCCTACACCTATGTCTTCAAGAGTTTTTCCTATTTTATCTTCCAGCATATTAAGTGTTTCTCTTTTAACAGTTAGAACTTTGATCCATTTTGATTTTAGCTTATTACACCATGAGAAATATGATTTAATCTTCTGCAAGTAGATAGCCAATGTATTTATCATGTATCTTCCCTCCAGTGTATATTTTTGTTCCCTTTGTCAAAAATCACATGGCTAAATATGCCTGGGGTGGTTTCTGCATCCTCTATTCTGTTTCACTGATCTACATATCTGCTTTTGTGCCAGTACCATACTGTTTTTATCACTGTAGCTTTGTAGTATAACTTGAAATCTGGGATTGTGATGCCTCTTGCTTTGCTCTTGTTGCCAGGATTGCTTTTGCTATTCTGGGTCTCTTCTGGTTCCATATGAATTTTAGGTTTGTTTTCTCCAGTTCTGTGAGAGAAGCTGTTGGTATTTTGCTTGGAGTTACATTAAGTCTATAGATCAGTTTTGAAAGTATGGCCATTTTGATTATATTGGTTCTGACTATTCAGGAACAGGGGATGTCTTTCTATTTGCTGATATCCTCCTCAATCTCCTTTTCCAGAGTACTATGGTTTTCATTACAGAAATCTTTAGCTTCCTTAGTTAATTCCTAAGTATTTTATTTTTCTGGAAGCTATTGTGAATGGTATTATTTCCCCAAGTTCTTTCTCAGTGGATTCTTTACTGGTGTACAGGAATGCTGTTGATTTTTGTGCATTGATTTTGTACCCTACTACGCTGCTGGATTTGATTAATACTGCTAGGAGTCTTGTGTTAGAATCTTTTGGGTCTTCCACATAAAAGATCATGTCATCTGCAAATAATGATAATTTGGCCTCTTCCTTTCCTATATGCGTCCCTTTTCTTTCTCTTGCCTGATTGCTCTGGCTGAAGTTTCGAGTACTATATTGAACAAGAGTGGTGAGAGTGGACACCCTTGTCTTGCTCCTGATTTAGAGGAAAAGTTTTCAGTTTTTCCCTATTAAATAGGATGTTGGCAGCAGGTTTGTCATAAATGGCTCTTATCAGGTTGAGATAAGGTCCTTCTATGCCTATTTGCTTCAGGTTATCTTTAATCACGAGCAGATGTTGGATTTTGTCAAAGGCCTTTTCCACATCTATTGAGACAACTGTGTGGTTTTTGTCCTCGCTTTCGTTATGTAATAATTTGTATTTATTGATTGGCGTATGCTAAACCATCCTCGTATCCCTGGGATGACGCCTCCTTGGTCATGATGTATGAGCTTCTGAATGACTGATCGCATTCCACTGGGCAGGGCCTTGTTGCGGGTCTCTGCATCTGTGTTACCAAACAGACTGTCTTGTAGTTTTCTTTTTGGTCCAGTCTTTGTCTGATTTCGGAACAAGGTAATGCTGCCTCCAGGCACGAGCTCGGCAGGGCCCCCTTTTCTCTTTCACTAGGGCGGAGGAGTACTGGCAGGAGCTGCTCCTTGGTGTCTTGTGCATGGCCTCGTTTAGATTTCAAGGCTCAGTGTCTGCGAGTCCAGCCATCGGGGTGTGTGGGGGACAGTGGCTACAGGGCGGAGGTGCTGAAGGGACGCTGCTGTCTGGGGAGTGCTGTTAATTGTGTCTGGCTTCTACATTGCTGGAAAATGCAGCACATGTCTTCGGGCTGTGGAATTAGACATCTGTCCCCAATATTGTGTAGCAAAGGCCATTTTCCCCAGGTTTTATGAATTGATGAAATTTCTGTTTTTTAATATAAAATAGACAGTGAGGGAGTCTGACAACACTCACGAAAAGCCTCGGTTTTCTGACAGCAAATGAGCCAGGCCGGCCTCCGTCTTGGAGCCAGAGGTCACTGGCAGTACTCATGCTGCCATCCCGCCCTGATGTGGGCAGGAAAGAGTCACTGCTGCTCTGACTGTGCCAGTGGGGGACATCAGGAGCAAGGATGGCCTTCTGCACCATCTCTGACCATCAAGTGCACAACAGCCAAGCCGGAGAGAACTGAGGTCCCCAGTGTGGGCCCCAACATGACACCCGTCCTCTCCCTTCCCGTGCGTACACACACACACACACACACACACACACACACACACACACACACGGTGAGGACTCTGTGGTCAATGCAATGCCATGGGTACTCTCCAGTGAAGACCATGGCTTGCTAATAAAATATCCACACCATTTGCCTCAACATACATCCTCATGCCCCATACCTCCTTGTCCTTGAATACAAGTGTAGGCCCTGGTATTTTGCCAGCCCTGATCTCTAACCTAAAACTCCCTGAGCCAGGCTATGCTCTGGACACAAATATCTTTCTTCCTCAGCTTCCTAAAGCCCTACATGTCACTCAACCACTATACCCACAATGCCGAAAACACTGTTACAAATCAACCATGAGACAAAATGTAGCTCCTGTGTCACAGGATGAAGGCCCATATTGATCCTCCCCTCACCCTCCTTCCAGCCCCGCTGTCACCATCTTACTCTCCAGGTGCTGGGCAAGGCTCAGCCTGAACACTCCGCCTGTCACTTTCCAGGAGGAACCATGTCCCTCCCCCGTGATGAGGGGGCTCCCTGCTGCCTCTGAGCGGCAGCCAACATCACGCACGACCTCCAGGGTACCAGAAGAGCCCACGCTGAGTGCCAGCTCTGATCAGCCCAGAAGTCCAGCCAGGACTGTGGTGCCAGCTACAAGGTGACCCAGAGTCCAGGGCTCTGTGCTTTGGGCAGATTTCGGGTGCACAGCACAGGGAGGGTGGAATGGCCTTCAGAAATAACATCTTCCCTTCCCATAACCCCCAGGCCAGAAATGAAGTCCTAATCCCACAGCCTCAGGTCGCCCCGCTGACCCTTGAGATGGAGCCAGCTGAAAAGGCAGGAGCAAGATCCCTTCAACTCCCGACCTCAGGAGAGCTCCCAGCCCAGATCCTCAGAATTAATCCCACTTAACTGCTGCAAAGCGACGACAACAGAACTTAGTTTATGATCTCATTTATCATCCACCCTGTCACTAAAATATGAGATGCAAAAGCCCCACCCAAATATTTGAAGACGAGCCAGCGAATTCGAAGTCTAAATTCCTTCCTCAACATCCCCGGCTTGCGGACTTGGCGTCACAGGGTGGCTCCGAGTACTGGCCTCCCTTCATCTCATCTGGGATTTGCCTGTGCGGCAAGAGAGGAAATAGACTCAAAATCTGATTTTGTTTTCTTGATATTCCATCTCCTCCTCAGCCAAATTAAATGCATGTATCCCATTAATATGTGCTAAGAGATTAAAATGATGATAGACTTGGCTGGTCTTTTAGAATAAAACGGCAATTGTTTGCTTGTGGGAGGAAGGCATTTGTGAGTTTAAAAACTCTGAAAATGAGAATAAACATTTCTATGACTCATGAGTGAGTCATGCAGTGAGACATTTTTCCCAGCTCCCTGGAGCAGCCCACACAGTCAAGGTGCGCACTGGCCCCCCCTGCCTGAGCCCGACGTTGGCGCCGCCGCAGCCCTCCACCACCATCGTCCCCACACTGGTGTGTGCCACACTGCTGTTCTAGGAAATGACAACAGCAGACAAGAAAGGGGCTGATTACTCAACTCAGTGCTATGCCCCAGTTCTTGCCAGAAAGGGTTTCTGGGTAACTACTCAAAGTCCTGTGAAAAGGATTTTTGCTGTTTCTTCTTCAGGAAGATCCAGAACGACCTGTGGAGTTTCTAGGAGCCGCACTTGGGATCAACACAGGGAAGGGCATCCAAACAGAGCTGCTCACCACATAATGTCTGTCTTCAGCCACCCGCCTTGGACACTGCTGTGGGAGCTAGACTGAGAGTGGTGAGGGATGCTCAGGGGGTGGACGTCCACAGTCATGGCGGGTGGTCTTCATATGTCTCCTGCCACGAACTCCAACTGCAGGGACCTGCGTCTGTGTCCTAGGCTTGCAAGGACAATCAGGACAGAGATTCCAGAAAGCCCTGGGAGCAGCCCTCTGCTGGTGAAGGCCAAGAGGGCTTGACTAACACCCGGACTCCCCACCCTCGGGTGGGCTGACTCCGAGGCATAGTCTCCAGCTGGCCAGAGTTCCCGGGGCGTGGGCCCAGCTAACCACACTGGTCCTAGACCTCCTCCCAAGAGCTCCCTTCTCATATCACGCTTGGCATTCACCTGTGCTGGGTCCTAGAATCACCCTGAAACCAATTACTTGTGCTCAAATCCCTGTCTCGGGGGCTGCCACTGGGGGAGCCCAACTCAGAAGCATGTGCACTGGGCAGTTTAGACCACGGGGTAGAAAGCTGGACCTGCCCTCAAGACCCCGACCGGTAAGAAGGGGACGATGGCAAGGGACTGAAGATGAAAAGGCAGGAGCCGGGACCCATGGAGCCACCCGACTGTGCCCGAGGACTATGACCGGCTGACGCGGCACCCCAGGGAAAACGCCAGCTGGCCAGAACGTGCAGCCCGAGTCAAGAGACGATCCACGAGCCTTCGCTGCCCCTTCTCAGCTCCCTGACTCAGGTCTGCTCTGAATCTCCAAGCCTCATTCGCCACAAGCCTGGAGATCAGCAGGGCGCCCTCACTGCGTGCGGTTAGGTGACTGACATTTACAAAGTCACAACGGTAAACCCAACCTGGGACTAAACCAAAATAATTACAACTGTGATTAAATATTAAAAGTTTTTTAAAAGTCCAGTTATGAAAGTCCTGAGGGACATGATAGTTTAATATTTCTATGACCATAAAATGGACTGGAGAATTTAAGAGTGGTTCCAGAGGCAAAAGCTAAGAAGAGAAAAACTGATAGATTAGTCTACATAAACGTGCAACATGTCTGTAGACCAACAATAAGGTAAAAGGGAGATGACAAAACAGAAGCAGAGTCTGCACACTGTTAATGGGCTTCGTATACAAAGAGTGTTTTAAAAATGATAAGCAAAGTACATGAACATGTATACTATACAAATCAGGGGAAACTTTAATATTACCAGTAATTAAAGAATATGCCATATTTTCTCATCAAACAGAACAAGCCATTAGAGGCAATGTCCACGTCAGCAAAGCAGTGCTGCCCTGGGGTCTGGGTTTGTGCGAGGGGACTCGCTGTGGGTACCAAGCCTGAGCCCATGAGTGCTAGTTCTAGAAATTTAACTCCTCTCGCCCCAAATGCAAGCCATGTCCAGAAAATATATCCCAAAAACATTAACAACAAAAGAGCATTTCTAAGGAGGAAACATTCATAGAAACAATTAAACCAGCTGGAAACATGAATTTGATCTATGCAGTAAGATACTACGTAGCCATTAAAAATAACGTTGAAGCAAAGCACATATTGGCATAGAAAATGTTCATAAAACGTAGTTAGGTGAAATCAAAAGCTAGACATTTTAGGGGAAAAGAACACCAAGCATAAAGAGCCTCTGAAAGAAAGCTGCTCGGTTGTTTCTTAATGAGTAGAATTATCCTGGGTTTGTCCCACTCCATTTTCTGACTCTAATAAAAATCTATTACTTTGGGGGTAAGAAAAGCCAATCCCTGGAATTCATTTCGAATGAAAACAATAAACATAAGTCATCTATGCATTCAACTGGGACAGTTAGAAAGGGGATAAAATAGTTCTAATTAAAAATATAAGAGGAAGGAAATAATAAGGAATAAAAAATAATTAAGAAATTATGAAAGAGAACAGTACCATTAATAAATAGCCATGTGTTTTCTGAAGGAGCAATAAAGAGACAGAAAAGCAGGGGAAATGTGCATGTGTACCATGATCTCAATTACGTTTAAAAGCACAGAAAATACTCAGAAGTAAACATACCAAGATGTTAGATGCCACGGCTGAGCGTTGTGTTCATATATTTTTTCTGAAATTTCATACTTTCATTTATTGCCCAAATATTGTATAATGAACCTGAGTTCATTTAACAACCTTAACTCGATACTGGAAAGGAATATAAAAAGAAAACCAAATTTAAGAGTTTTAAGTGAAAATGTTGAAGGTGACATGATGGGTGACTGGGCAAGGCAGAGAGAGGCGGTGTGGCACGGCAGGAACCACCGGGCTGGGGGTGGCAGGACCAGAGGAAATGCGGACAGGCGGAGCGATCAGGAGGCGCAAGTCCAGATTCTCAAAGAAAGCGGTGACTGGGCTGTACTAAGGGAAGGGGATCCCTGTGAGCAACCGTGGGGGCTGCCAAGTCCTGAGCGAGGGAGGAGGCTCCGGCCTGCCCAGCGGGGTCATTCTCAGAATCAGACGGCGATATACTTCCCTCCCCTTGAGGGAAGTCAGAAACACATCTCCTTCTTCGGGTTATTCTTACAAATTTACACTTTAAGTCCCTTTCTTTTTAATTAGTTTTTTCATATCTATGACCAACTCCCTGTTCAAATTGCACAACATTCTTACGTTAAAGGTCACAGGAATGTTAAATCAAATGTTCCAGATCTTTTTGAAAGATAATGATCAAACTGTTGAATTTGAAAATGGGTTGAGTTTTTCAAAATTTGATAAAATACATCTGGCCAGATTGTGGATGAACATTCGTCCTTCTCATACATTCAGGCTTCGCACACTTCTCATGTGAAATCTAAATTCTCCTACGGAGAGGATTTTCAAAACGTTTAGCAAAATTGCATATTCATTTCTGCTTTGACCCAGCAATTCTGCCTCTGGAAACACATCCAAAAGAAACACTGGGGAAAATATGAAAATACAATGTGTAAAACAAATCACTGTGACACTGGTTATAATAGCAAAAGACTGGGCACCATCTACAGACCAGCAAAGGAGGCAGGTTGAATGAACTGTGGTTCATCCACACCGCAGAGAGCTACAGAGCTACAAAAGGAAATGGAATGTTTCCATATACTACAACGGTGTGACATTCGGGGCATACTGTGAAATGTAAAAACCAAGATTGTTACCTGTATTATCTTGAACGTGGTATGTTACCCCACGTGGAAGAAATGGGAGAATATGAAAATATATAGGCACATGTTTATATTTCTAAGTGAGAGAGAAAGAACACATTTTCACAAAATTATGTATAGGAAGATGGGTGGAGAAGGGATAGGATATCTCTGAATACAACCTGGGTTTATAGTTCTCTCTTAGGATTTGTCTAAGTAATGCACAGCCATGTAAATAACCCCAAAATCAATTAAGAAGCAGCTCCTAAAAACTAAAGGCAAAAGGAAGGAAATGATCCTGGATGTGGGTCAGGTTGGTGAAGAACAAAGCAGAAATCAAACACTGAGTGTGGCTTCTAAACGTGGTGACTACTCCTCAGTCCCAGTAGGAGTCATCCCAGGACGGACGGACACACACACACACACACACACACACACACACACACACACACACAGAGTGTGACACTGTCTTCAGTAATTGTGTTGCTGGAAATTAATGTGGGTGTAATCCTGAGGTTGTGGTGTGCATGGGGTAGGATAAGGCAAGTAGATGATTAATGTTGGGGTCATGGGGAACCAGGATTGGGGGCTTTGGATAAAGGAGATACATATGGATTGATTCACTTTAGTTAAAAAAAAATAGTACTAACTTTGAGTTGGAAGTACAGTTATTTAGACCAAAAAGTATTTTGTCTTCTATGGGGGGGGCACTACGGATTGCACTCAAGGCCTTCACACTGAACTATGTCTCTAGGCTTCTGTAAATTTATGTTTGGAGACAGAGTCTCATTAAGGGACTAAATTAACCAGTCTACCTCAAACTTGTGATCCTCCTGCCTCAACCTCCCAAAGTGCTGGGATTACAGGTATGTGCCACTATGTCAGGCTAAAATTTTGTCTTTTTTAAAAGTTGCTATTTCCTAGCTCTGTCCACTGGAAAGATATAGTAATGAGGAAAATCCCACTAACAATGGGCACGCCTACAGCCTAGAGCCTAGATTTTGGTTTCTCTACACCACCTCCCATAAGAAAGGAATCATGGTCTCTTGGAGAACTGCATGAGTTCAGAGCCAGGAGAGAGACAAACAGGGAGAAGCTGTGTGTTTTCTGTCCTACCAAAACAGAAATGTATCAGGCATGGCCAGGGTGTATCAAAGATCTCAGGAATCAATTTGAAAGCACTTCTATTGGCCTAAGATGGGACTATTGAAAACTAGTAAGAATAATAATTTAAATAGATTGAGACACATCAAATATTTTATATCTATGAATTCTTAACTATAGTATTAAAATGGTCTTATTGGTCAAGATTGAAGGAAGCTAGAAAGCAACTCATGAGAGAATTGATAAGTGAAGGGAAATGATAGAGGACATACTCTGTCTTTTCTATAAAGATAAAATAAGAAAATTTGAGAAAGGGAAATTTTCTTCAAAGAAATATTCAGACTGATGATTGAAGAAGAAATCATATCATAATTTTGCACACAAAGAAGAAATATTGAAAGAGTGGGATCCAGACAACGATCACTAATGGTTGTTGGCATCACAAACAGAAGCACGGCCAGAAACCGCAAGTTGCCCAATATACATCACTTAGGAAGCAGTTTTATGAAAAAAAAAAAAAAAAAAAAACCTTAGTAGGATCAAAATGCTAAACAAACTGTTAGTAAATAAAATTCATCGATATGTAGAAAGAATAAGACATCATGACAACGTCAGTTTCCTTCCAAGAATGAAACATTGGTAAGTCACCGTAAAGACTACATAAGAACAATTACAAGATCATCTCATAAACGTGTTAAAAGCACTTGGAAATCAAATAGGAATTTAAAAATTCACAGCAAACTAGTGTGGAAGTGACATTCCTTAACCTGATAAACAGAATCTACAAAAAACTACAGTAGACATTATAGTTAATGATAAAATCCTGGAAACTTCAAAATACTAAAAATGGGGAAATGCAAAGACGTCTGTGATGACCACTTTCAATACTGTGCTTAGCTCCAGATCTTAGCAATTAAAATAAGGTAAGAACATATTCTCTTGAGGGAGGAAATTACTGATACACACATTGGAAGCAGAGAAATTAAACTGGCATTATTTTCAGACAACTGATTGCATATATAGGAAAAAATATTAGATGTAGCTTTAAACCATTACAACAAACATGCAACTTTAGCAAAATCACTAAATGTACGATAAACAAAAATGGTGTTATTTCTCTATACAAGAAACAAACAAACAAAGTTGAAATTAAAATGATACCATTTGCAATAGCATTTAATACCCTAAAACATGTAGAAAGAATCCTATTATTAAAAATAATTAAGACCTAAATAGACGGAGAGCTAAACCATGTTCACGGATTGAAAGCTCCAATGTTGTAAAAGATGTCAGTTCTTTGATCTATAAATTCAGCGTAATCATGATCAGAACCTCCATGTTTTTGGCGAGGCATGCGGGCTGATGTTTTTAAGGTACGTGGATATCATGGTTTTGGACGTGCCCCCAAAGTCCCATGTGCTGAGAGATGTGGGGCTTTGGGAAGGTGGCTGGGTCGTGGGGTGCTATGCTCGTTAGTGGATTCACCCACCGCTGCACTCACAGCTGAACACGCTGTGAGGAGGTGCGGCTGGGTCGGAAGGGTTGGTCACTGGGAGCATGATGGGAAGCGTCTAGCGCCCTCTGCAGAGCCTCTCTCTCTCTGCTTCCTGGCTGCCATGAGGTGAGCACCTTTCCTCCACTGTGCCCTTCCTGCCTCGGATAGCTGACTGTGCCCTGAATCCTCTAAAACAGCAAACCAAAACAACTCTCTGCTCCTGTAAGTTTTAAGTGTCAAGCATTGTGTCCCCACAATAGGAAAGCGACTAAGACAAGGATATTCCAGGAGTCATAAATATCCAAGACAACACTGAAGAAGAATAAAATTAAATGACTTACACTACGAGATATAATAAAGCTATGGTGGTTAAGACAGTTGGATTGACAAAAAGATTTGTTAAAAATACCAATGGAACCGAACAGAGAGAGTCCTGAAAGAGACTGAGACATATATACACATAAACTTGATACATGACAAAGGTAACTGCATAGCACTGGCAAAAGGTTTACCTGTTAAATAAACAGCACTGGTCAACTAGAAATTCACATGGAGAAAAAAAGAAGTTGGTCTTTACACAAATAAATTAATTCCCCATAGACTGTAGATCTGAATGTGAAAGATTGGACAGAATTAGAAGATACCATAAGAGAATGTATTCGCAGATGTGTAGTGGGCAAATATTTCTTTTTTTTTTAATAGAATGTATAATTGAAAAATATAATCCCCATTAATCTGGAAAACAATGTTCAGCAAAAACAGCAAATACAAAAAAAATGTAAAGTATGACATTTGAGAACTGGAAAAGCACATCTCATAGCACAGATTGTTTATGGCTGTACACATATGGAGAGACATATCAACTGGGTCATTGAGGGAAATGAATAGGAAAAAAAACTTTAGATGTATTTATAGCTTTTTCTGATAAAGAAAAAAATTTTGAGGCAAAAATAGTAAATACCGAATTTGAATGTTGTAATAAAGAAAAATAAGAAGAAAGAACAAGTGACTATATCTTCCTTTTATAAAATATCTATTACACCTTTTTGTCCTTATTTACAGTTATGGTCTCTCATATCAGAGAAACAATTCAATGTGTACTCATGAGTGTCTGATCTATTTCAGTTAATAGTATGTTCTCAAGGAGCATTCACTTACATACAAATGACTCTATCCTTTTTTTTTTTAAATTTTGTATTTTTACCAAGAACATGTATTGGTACATTGTATACATAATGATCATAATCAACATGGTTATTTTGTACCTGACTCTACCCTTTTTATGGCGGTATAGTACTCCATTGTGTAGAAAAACCACATCTTCTTTAACCATTCATTGGTTGTTGGGCATTTAAGCTGTTTCCGAGACTTAGCAATTACAAATTGTGTTGCTATAAACATGGTTGTGCATATATCCCTGTGGTATGACGATTTTAATTCTTCTGGGAAGATCCCCAGTAGCGGAATAGCTGGATCGAATGGAACCTCTAGTTGTAGTTTTTTGAGGAATCTCCATATTGATTTCCACAGTGGCTGGCCCAGTCTACATTTCCACCAACAGTGGAGGAGGGTTCCCTTTTCCCCACAGCCCCGCCAGCATTTGTTATTGGTTGTTTTTTTCATAAACGCAGTTCCTTCTGGAGTAAGATGGAATCTTAATGTTGTTTTGATTTGCATCTCTCGAATGACTATTGACTCCGAACACTTTTTCATATATTTATTTGCCATTTTTATTTCTTCATCTGAGAAATGTTTATTCATTTCAGTTGCCCATTTTTGGATTGCGTCTTTATATTTCAGAGGTTTGATTTTTTTGAGTTCTTTGTATATTATAGATGTTAGACCTTTGTCTGATGGATAGGTAGCAAAAATTTTTTCCCAGTCTGTGGGTTTTCGCTCTGCTCTATTAGTGATTTCTTTTGCTGTGCAAAAGCTTTTTAATAACAAGTGGTCTCAAGCATTGATTCTTTGTATTGTTTCCTGTGCAGTCTGGGTTCTGTTCACAAATTTTTTTCCCTACCCCTATGTCTTCAAGGGTTCTTTCTATTCCATTCTCCGGTAAATTTAGTGTTCCTGTTTTAATGTTTAGATCCTTAACCCACTTTGATTTTAGTTTAGTACATGGTGAGAGACATGTATCTAGTTTTAGTTTCCAGCATGTGGCAAGCCAATTTTTCCAGCACCATTTGTTAAAGAGGCTATCTTTCTTCCAGTGAGGCTATTTGGCTCCTTTGTCGAAGATGAGGAGAACACAAAATGTAGTATTAACCACAAAGGAAAAACATACACTGAACTGTATTCAAATTGACACTTTCGTTCATTAAAAAAATAATTAAAATAGTAAAAAATCCAAACAGCACAACAGAGGGGAGAAATATTTAAAATACACATAATTGGCAAAGGACTTATATCCAGAAAATATTTTTTAAATTCTCTTAAATAAATAAAAATACAATCCAATTTAAAAAGTAGGCAAGAGACTTGAACAGACACACTTCAAAAGAGGGTATTCAGATGACCGATAAGAATAAGGAAAGGTGCTCACTCTCTTTAGCTTTTAAGGAAGGGAAATTTGAATCTCAATGAGATAACACCAAAGAGCCACCAGAATGCCTAAAATTAAAAAGAAGAACAAAAACAAGTGTTGGCAAAGACAAGCATGATGGGAAATGTCGTACACTGCAGAAAGGAGCACAAATAGAATGGCACTTTTGAAAAACTATTTGGCAGTTGACTCATAATTAAGGAATTCTACTCCTAGGTAAGTACTCAAGAGAAATCAGTGCTTATAGCTAGTAGGCACTCAAGTAAAATGTTCACCCCAGCTTTCTCAGCCGTAGCCTCAAACTGGGTACAAAGTAAATATCCACCAGACCAGCTAATAAGCAGATATTTGCACCCACTGGGATTCTTGGTACACCACAAGGAGAAGGACTGAACTCTTGTCTCCCGCAGACTGTGGTGGATCCTGCAGAGGTAACACGGGTGGAAGAAGCCAGGCCTGAGGTGCGGGAGCTGCCGCATCCCACCCGTGTGAAGGCCAAGCAGGGTGGGGCCAGCAGGCGGTGTGAGATGTCAGGACGCGCCTGCCTTGGGAGGGCGTCCTGGAGACGGGCATGCACGTGGGGTGCTGGGCTGCCGCTGATGTCCAGGTCTGGGCAACGGCCGTGTGAAGTGTCCTCTTCAGAAACACTCTCTGAACTATACACATGAGATCGCGCGCTCCATAAAATCTGCTTAATAGAAACGAAACAAAGACACCAAGCTCACGCACTCTTCATGACAGCCCAAAGGTAGAAGCACCTCAGTATCCATCTCTCTGCGAACCGGCCAGCAAAATGCAGCGTTCCAGGTCCAGAATATGACTCCACCTTAGAGCAGAAGGGATCCGGACACGGGTCACGGTGTGGAGCGACCCCGAGGACGTTACACTGAGCGGTGCAAGAAACCATCGGGGTGGGGGGACCGACAGCAGGAGTGCGATTCATGGGGATGGGCGTGGCCCTTGGTGCCAGGGGCTGGGGAGGGGACTGGAGAGTCACAGGCAAATGGGTCTCGGTTTGAGGAGATGAACAGTTCTAGCGGCAATGGCTGCAGAACGATATAAACACACTTAATATCTAAAAAAGCAGTCAGGGGGTCAAATTTCGGATCTACTGTGTATTTTCTACAATAAAACAATTGCGGAAAAATGGAAACTACTCCCACGAGCGGCAAGAGTGAAGCACTGGATACCTGAGGTCGTGGTGGAGCCACCAGTGCTTGACCAGGGTGATGCTGGGGCCAAGCGCAGTCACGGGCCCAGCCAGCTCACGGCCTGCACTTATGAGCGCTCTGCAGCTCCAGGAGCATCTCCCGAGGGGGTGGATAGGGAGACCCAGCAGAAACGATTCCGTCGGGGTCTCCAGTGCTTGCTGTTTCGTATACTGTCTCTGTCCCTCTACACATTCCCATCGGGGACCTTTTTAGAACCTCAGAGTGTCTTGGCCAGTGGCAAGTCCTGCCCACACAGCCTTTTCCATTTCATTCCTCCAAGTCCCTCGCAGACAGCCTCCTCTCCTGGCCCTGGCCCCCGGCCTTAGCTCTGAATTCACCCTCTCTCCTCCTCCCTCAGGCTATTGTGGGTCTTGACTCTTCATCTAGGACAATCACTAGCTTTGCTCAATATGTGGTCACCACGTGTGGGATGAGGGAGGGACGGGCCAACACCACTGCTGTCCAGAGCTGGAACCAGCCACCTTAGCTTCCACGCATCCAGGCAGACCCAGCTGTGGAGGGGACATGTAGACAACCACAAACCTGGAAGGGGTCCTAGGAGCCTCACGGACCTCAGATATCATTGAATCCAAACAATGTAGACATCTGATTAAACTACGATCCCAAAGTGAAGTGACCTGCCGCATGCTGTGATGCAGTCATGAAGCTGAGAACATCACTCAGTGTCCATCTGTCCCCACCCTCAGAATACAGCATGGACTCAAAGGACATGAGGGAGGACAGGACAGACTTGGAAGGAGCCACTCAGCCTGAACACACCGGGATTCCAGGAAGGGGATGACATTTACATGTAGCCACGATACCACCCTAGCATCTCAGAAATCAGAACTTGTATTCAGTTATCCTCTGTGCTTGGCACTAATTAGCTTTCACTGTAGAGCAGCAGCTTAGCACAAACTCTGTAGATCAAACAGCCCCATTTGTGTGCTTCCTGCCGGGCGCAGCAGGGGCTGGGCTCTCCTTATGTGGTCTTCACGGCTGAAACCAGGGTGCAGTGGGCTCGGTTCTTACCCAGAGGCTCTGCTGGGGAAGAACAGATCTCCATGCTTCCTCGGGTCCTCAAGGTGACCAAAGCCCCTGTGGCCTTGCTGGGCATCAGCCAGCACTGTCATGCCCTCCTGAGGCAGCCCACAGCCCCGGCCAGCTGGCTGCCCCTGGCAGTGGAGTCTCTTCCAGGTACTCTCTCGTGCTTCCATTCCCCGGCTTTCTCTATCTTTGACCTCCCGACCAGGGCTCACGGGTCCTGAGCTCCCTAAAGCCAAGGGCGCTGTGCACCCACCCGAGCATGGGGCAAAGTCCACTGCATTCACGTAGGTGTGTGCCCAGGGCAGACCCGGGCCATCAGAATTCCGCCAGCCACCGGCCCCAAAACAGTCCCAGAAACCCTGAGGCCCTGTCCACAGCCTTAGTGGCCACCATTACAGACGCCCGGGCGTTGGAAAGGACCTCAGAAGTCCAGGCGGCTGGCACCCTGGAGGTCCATGAGACGATGAATTCGAGCCTGATCCTAGTATGGGAAGCTGTTGTCTCTCAGTCAAAGCATAACCAATTCCTCACTCTGCCTTCTTGTTCTAACTCAGATTTTTAGCATTTCCAGCTTTTTCCTCCACCTGCAGGAACCCCGTGGAAATTATCCCTAATGGTCCGTGAAGAGATCAAGGACAACCAGACTCAGATGTCTCCAGTTGCTGTGTTCTAATTTATTGGCAATATGCTGAGTAATGTTTCCCTGATTGTTTCCTGGTTGGGTTACTTTACCAGATGAAAAATGGCCAAAGACGGTTATTAATTAAATAAATCCAACAACCAAATGTGAAGAGTCCAAAAACTCTTTTATTCTAAACTGTCTCATTTTCCCCTCCTAGAAATGCTGGGTAGAACAGAAATTTGTCATACCTTTTATTTAGCAATTTATTTTCAACATCCATATGCAAGTAACTTCTGGTTTCATTTCCTATCAAACGATTCTTTGAACTTGTTTTCCTTCTAAAATCATCCGAATAAACCCATATTAACTTATGAGTCAGAATGCTTTTGTTAAGCTGTAGAAAGAACATTGTCTCCATTTCCAGATCGGAGGAGGAAGCGGCAGTGACGGGACGGCCTCTGAAGTGCCCCCGCACTGCTAACCGACAGGGCTCATCTCGTCAGTTGCAGGTAATGCTCTAAACCTGGGCGTTGTCAGGGCACACAGAAACCAGAGGAGGCTCTGCCACAATCTCTTGCTTGACACGTAAAGAAACTAAGGCACGGAGAGAGGCAAGCGAAGACTCTCAAAGTCGCAGGGCTGGCTAGTGGCTATCTGTGCGGCTCAGATCCCCAAGGGCTCTTCCCCCAGCCGGCCAGCTCCCTGCCCCTGGAACACGGCCAAGGTCTGGGCCAAAGTCCTCTCCAGCCCACTCATGGTTTCATGCAGATGAAGTTGCTAACGGAAATACAAAATGACGTAAATTAGGCAGACTTTCATGTGTTACTGTTTTGAACCAAGACAGAACATGTGTCTTCACTTGGCCCGCACAGGAGAGTCTTCCACACAAGCAGGCTTTGCAGCCACTCGGAGGATCCACTCAGATGATCCCTCTGGGATGGGCCAGGCAGGGAGAATGGGGTACACGGGCCTGTGGGCCGGGCTTCCAGAACCTTCTCTCCAGAGGCTGGGGACACGGTGTCCGGGAAGGCCTGACCGACACCCGCATACCCCTCCAGGCTGTTACTCCATTCCTATTCACCTCAAAACCTAGCGTTTCTCCAATCATCAGAGTTGGTGGTGGTTTCACTAGTTCTTCAACCAACAAAGGACATTTTCAAGCTTAAAAGTTATTTGCAACAAATCAGTTTACATGTGATGCATTGGCAAAAGGCATTAATAGCACTTTTGTGTGCCAAAGAATGAAAAGCAATTATAAAAGCATATGGGTTTTGTAAATAAGCGCTTTTGACTACCTTTATATCTAAGCAAGAGTCTTGCCCTCAGCACTAGTGACATTCAGAGTCACGTAACTCCTTATTGTGAGCCTGCTTGTGCACTGGATGGCGTGTAGCAGCACCCTGACCCCCGCTGGGTAGATGCCAGAAGCGCACATGCCCCTGTGCCCATTGTGACCATCAGCAAGGCTCCAGACCTTGCCAAACGATCCCTGGGAGGCGGACTCACACTGGCCAGCATTCAGATTTGGTGCAAACCACGCCTACTGCTGCCTAGCGCCAGGGAGCCCTCCGAGGCAGTTTACAATAAAATCACCAAGTGCGTTTCTACCGTACAGACCAGAGAACTTCTGCACAGCCGGAGCTGCCCAGGGAACAAGAAACGTGTTGGGTATCCCTGGGGAGCCCGAGGGCAGAGTCGGGAGCCAGCAACAGGCCAGGTGTAGCCAGCAGATGGAAGTGGGAGTCTCTGTCCGAAGAGCCGCAGGGAAGCCACCTACCCACACTGCTTATGGAGCAAACCACCACTTCCTGTTGTGTCAACTTTGTAGATTAGTTACACTAATAACGTCACATTGTGGCAAATTTAGGACGCATAGAAAAGGACAAAGAAACATAAAAATGGTCGTCTCCAATCTTACCATCAAAAAAATTGCTTTTGACACTGGCATCTATTTCTGTATAGATGATGTTCTTGCACATTTTTGCCTTGTTAAGGGTGTATTTGTTTTGTTTTAAAACTCTGTTTTGGGAGCTTTGTATCCATCAAGAAAACTCTTTGGAAGCAAAATGTATCATAATTTAATTAATCATCCATGTGCAAAAGGCAACAGATACAGCACATGGCTTTGCAGGTGTGGTTCACACCTGTGACACACGGAGACCAGCACACAGGGAGAACTAAGGGAGGACGTCCTTGATGTCCTTATTGTGCTGTTAAGTTGCTTCCCTGAAAAGTTAAGTTCCCACCAGCAGTGAAGGAACGCCTGTCTCACCCAACTTCACCTCCGTTAAATATTACCATCGCTTCACTTTTTGTAATTTAGCAAGCGAAACAACATTGCTCTCTTCATTGAATTTGCATTTCTTTACTACCGGTGAGGTGGAATACTTGAGTTATTGAACGCTTTCTGTAATAGATGATCTGTTTGTGGTCCTGCTTGGAATTCCTTGGAGACTTACTTCTTTTCCTTATCTACCATGTGAGCCCTTCTCTTAACAGAGACATCATCTTTTACCAGTGCTCATTCATAATTTTTTTCTTTAGTTACACAATTAAACACAGATTTTCCCAAAGACCTTAGCGTACTCTCAGGCAAGTTGGATTTTAAATAAAAGTATAAGACATTTGACAAAAATCTATTGCTGTAAGGCAGTTGATAAAACCAACTCATGGGGGACTTCATTCTTGGTAAAATAGGGGAAAACTTGAGTAATCTGAAAAGGACTTTAAAATTAAATTGTCAGACTTTGCAGCCATAGAAATATAGCAACCACCATAAAAGAAAAGAAATTTTGGTTTTAAGGAAGATCCATTTGGAAAACCTGAAAAACTCAGTCATTGAAACACAACAACAAGAATCAGCAGGCGGTGGGAATTGCACTGTGCACAGCTGAAGAGAGAACGGATGAGCTACAGCACACACATAAGGGTCTCACCTAGAAGGCAGCATGGAGAGATGGAAACAAGCTCAGAGACAGGACAGGCTGGTTGGAGAGTTTCAAGACACACTACACATTATAGGAGTTCCTGAAGGAGAGAGTAAATAATGGGGCATAAGAATATCTAGGTACAGAGCAGCAGAAAATTACCCGTAGCTGAAGAATGAGTCTGCGCGTTGAAAAAGTTACTGAGAAATGAGCAGGATTCAGTTTTTTAAAGGAATCCAGACACAGACATACAGTGAGAAACATGAGGAAAAACATAAAATAGTTACGATTCCAGGAAGAAACGAAAGATTTGTGGTAGAGTTCTCATTAACACAAATATGCCAAAAAGCCATAAAGTAATAGTTTTGAAGCTCTAAGGAAAAATAACCCCCAACCTAAAAGTCTATGCTCAAGTCAGCAGTAATGGATGCAGGTAGACATACAAGGACTGAGAGCGCGTACCATGCAGCCCAAGAGCTTTCCAGCTGATCTATACACACAGTCACCTGGGCAGCCCATAAGACATCAGTGTCTACACTGCACCCCAAAGACAGGAGTCTAACAGAGCTGAGGCGGACCTGGGGCTTGGAATTTCTCTTATATGAAGATAAATTTGGCATCCAGTGGCATAGATTCTTGAATTAGCTACTAAAGAATGATGTTTAACAGAAAGGAAAAGTGAACCCCTCAAACAAAAAGGAGTGTAATAAAATTTTTTAAACAAAGAAATCAGCAAAACATGTTAGTCGAGTGAACTTTAATAAGACAGTGAACAGGCTAAATTAGATCTTCATTATTAAAAATGATGATGATGATGATGATGATAAACAGATTCATTTGAAAAATACCAGGTACTAAAATTCCGATTAAGAACGTGAGAGAAAAGGAGTATGAAGCTCAGAGGGAAATTAAAGCCCTCCCAGATTACTGTCTTCTTTGTTCAGAGGGCTTAGAGTAAGTGAAAAACACAAAGTGAGTCACTTGTTAAAAAGTTATAGGTGACCACTATAAACAGAGCAAGAACATTTATTTAGCTTTCAAATGGTGGAGCAAAGAAATAAAGAAAACTTTCAGTCTAGCAAAGTCAGGAAACAAAAAGCAATAATGGCAAATAGAAAACAAACAAGCATGAAAGAAATAAGTCCAAATGCACTGATAATCACAATAAATGTAAATGACTCAGATTCGTATTTTTAAAGAGGCAGGGTTTTTTGTTTCTAAACTACTACGGTTTCTAACAATGACATTTCAACTTTAATGTAAGTGGTCATGAAACCTGAAGTGAACTGCCAGATTCACAGAAGAAAGGTGACAAGCCAGCCCTGGCTTTGGTCCTGGGCACACTGGGGACAGAGAACTGGCAGATTAGAGTGTGCAGGCCATGGTGTGTAGCTCCTCTCCATTATGTGGCCCCCTTGGAGAGCCTGACACAGGTCTTCAGGTGCAAGGGTGCCAGAGAATCCCTGTCCTGGATGTGGGCCACACAATGGAGAGGAGCTGGGGTGCAGGAGGGATGGGGCCAGAGGCAGACAAGAAACAGACCACACACAGGGAACGAGTCAGGTCCTGCCTCAGAGGGCCACCGCGAAGACCATGGACAGAGGCGGCAGAGCCCTCCGTGGGCCTGGGGTCCTGGCAGGGGCAGAGCATGGCTCCGCAGGAAGCCCCGGGAGATAGCACAGCAGCAACAGTGAAAGCCCGCGTGCCCCGTGGGGGCGCAGCAGGAACACCCGAGAGCGAGCCTCGCGGCAGTTACCTGGTGCCCTCTCCTTTGTCCCGGGCTCAGCCCTGAGGGTCAGAGGACCTGATCCTCCCCACCAGGACCATGGGGCTTAGCAGCGTGGACAGTAACAGGACGTGAATGCAAACTTCGCACACAGACTGGCTGTGCCACTCTGATGTAGCAACTCAGAAGCTGGGAGGGAACCGAAGACCTGTCAGCATCCAGTGCTGTGCAAGGTTAGGGCGGTGAGCGCACTAACAGAGGTGGGGACAAGATGAAGACCTGCTTCATCACAGCTGGAAGGACGCTAGCTCAGCACGGTGCTGTATGCCCCTCAGCTACGTGCGTTTTGTGAGAAACACAAGAGACGGGGCTGAAAGGAAAGAGACAGGAAATACGCAGCCAGCTGCTAAAACACTTCAGGTGTAAGAAAAGATAAATAAAATTTAACATTTTCTTATGCACAAGCAGCCACCAGTTGAAAGCTGTAAAAATCAAAATATGCTACTTGAACTAGAAATAAAACTAGAAGGGATACATCTAACAAAACTCGTGCAAAAGCTGTATGAAGGAAAGCATAACACTTTATTGAAGGACATAAAAACTATTTAAATGAATGAGTATCCTGTTCACAAACAGCGAGGCATGACATCGTAAGGGTAGCAGTTCTCCATAATATTAATTTACACATTAAATGCACTTCCTATCAAAACCCCAAAGAGTGTTTTTCCCTGGAAATGCAAAAGCTGTTCCTGAAATGAACAAGCACAGGAAGCACTGAAGTTCAAAAAGAGCCCTGACCATGGAGAAGAATGAAAAGGGAAAGGACTGTGGCTGCCAGGCAGCAAGTCCCAGACCAAGGCTGCCCGTAGCGTGGGCATCCGTCCGCCGAACGCATTCCTGAAGCTTCGGACTGCACCCAACCTTAGACATACTGTGTTTTTTCCTAGTCACAGGTAATGTGGCAAAGTTTAATTTCTAATTTAGCCACAGAATGAGATTAATAGTTACCCACCAAACCAAATAATTACAACAATATACTCAATAAAAGCATTGCTATTCGTGGACTTCGGGCCACTCAGTAAGGAGGACTTGAAGACAAGCTCTCCAGTCCCAGGCGGCTCCGGCAGGCAGTGGGTACCTCGTGGACACCCCGGCAAAGGACAGTCACAACCCAGCACAAATCAAGCAGGACGGCATGAGATTGCGTCACGCTGCTCAGAATGGCACACAGTTTAAAACTTACCAACCGCTTGTCTCCAGAGTTCTACACTGAACAGTTTCGGACCACAGTCGAGCACAGGTAACTCAAACCGCGGAAAGCGAAACTGTAGAGAAGAGGAGATGACTGTGCTGGTCAGGGATGGAAGAGCTAATGGCAGAACAGGAAAAGGAGCCAGAAACAGACCTTTCTCTATGTGAAAATGGCGCATGACCAAAACGTCACTTCCCTATTGATGGGGACAGGATGGAGAGCGCAATGACGGCATTCGAAACTTGTCGGAAAAAATAGATCTTTTATACTGCTTACAAAAATATTATAATTCTGAAAAACATCGATTCCAAAAGAGTTCATTAAGTACAAGTGAAAAAGGAAATTTTAAAAATTTTAAAACAAATCACGGAATATAATCCTGATCTCATAGCAAGGAAGGTGTCTTGCTATGTAGCTCAGGCTGACTTTAAACTCACTATGTAGCCTGGGCTGGCCTTGAACTCTTGGCGATCCTCCTGCCTCATCCTCCCAAGTGCCGGGATTACAGGCTGGTGTCACCACGCTGGGCCAGAGAAGACTTTTTAAACATAAAATGCATGATTTACACGTGCCTGGCCACCCAACACCACAGCACCCACCCCGTACCAGCTGCAGACTCCAGGCTGAGTTCTACTAGGAAAGTGCTAGTATTTGGCTGGCTTTAGTCTACTGAATTCACCACTCAGAAGGGGGGCCACTGCCAGACGTGACAGGAGGGCTAGAGCACGTGTTTGAAGGAGGACAATGGCCCAGAACAGCCTCAGAGAGGAATGGTGACCAGCGGCAAGTCACAAATGGACCAGAGGCACCCAGGGCCCAGCAGACCCTTGGGAACCTGTGGTCCCCACCGGCCAGTCGTGGCTGTTCCCCTGCAGACAACTCTCCAGGGCATCACTGAGAGAGCGGCCTAGACTGACCCTGCTTTTGGATTCACACCCAGGACGCAGAAGCAGCAGCGATGTGGGGATCCGGGAGCTAAAGACAGAGAATGGACAGGAGCAGGCCGGGGCACTGAATAAAAATGAAGAAGGACAGCGTGGGGAAGCAGGGTCTGAAGGCCAGCGAGGGCCTGAGTAGATATCCTGGATACAAAGAGGAGGAGCTGGAGGTGACAGCTGTGGGTGGGGGCCTTGGTGGGTGGCAAGGCCCAGCCCGCGTCCGGCAACAGTGTCGTTGCGGGTGCAAGAGGAAAGTGGTAAGACCAGCTGGCCGAAGGCGTCTATGTCCTTCACCACGCGGTCCCAGAAGGCTTCCCTGTAATGTCAGGACTCGATGCTGGGGACAGGGGACAGGTTCTGGCCAGGAGAGCAGGCTGCCCAAGCTGGAGTGGCGTCCCTTGGCCCTGTGTGGAGTCTGGGTCCTCCTGCTCTTCTGCCTTCAGAATCTTGGATCCAGCCCGACTATGTAAACATGCCCTCCTGGCTGGGGGCCCCTCCGTTCAGTCACCTCATGGGGTAACTCCTGCCTCCCGACATGGCGCCTGGCTCCACAGGGGCCTCGGATAGCACTGGCCACGCAGCATCCCCGAGGCACACATTCAAACAGGACCATTTCCAGGGAGAAGTGGGACCACGACTCAGAGTACGGGGCGTGGGACACCTCCACGTCCCTCTGCAAGACCTGAGGAGCCACCAGCGCCCTCTGTGTACCAGCTGTCATGCAGAGCCAGTGACCGAGCGCCTCTCCTAGTGCTGTCTCCGCGTGGGAACAGACCAGAAGCCCTGGGCACAGGGAGCTGAGCCCCTCAGAAGCACGAAACGTCCCCTTCGTTCTCACCCCTGGGGCAGGGCAGCTGGATCACACAGTTTATGGGCACCTGTGACAGGGAACACAGAGTCTGCGAAGCCACTTCCTACCCATGTAGGCCGATGGAGGCTCGGAGTCCCCGCAGGGGGACAGGAGAGAGACCGAAGCCCTGGCGTCCCAGGTGTAACGACCCAGAGAGGGACAGCTGTGTCCCTGGGCCCCGTCCTGGACGGAGGAATTTGCTGATGCATGCTGGTCTCTGCTCGGAGCAGGAAGAATTCTGTATAACCAGGAATTCAGAAACTCGAGATCTGAGAAGGCCCGAGCCTGGCAAATACGCTGGCATTTCCAGCTGGCTGGCTAGAGGCTGGGAGGTGGAAAGACACATTCGGTCCTTCCAAATTATTAAGACCAAAGAGTTTTACTAGCAAACAATAAAAAGCCTTCCAGGGAAAGCCCCGCATCTCCGAGGCAGGCTGGGATTCCTATTAGCATCCATAATCGTTTTCTGCAGCTGTCTGATGAGGGGCTCCCGTTAAACCTTAATCTCCTCCATGTGTCCTCCTGCTCGGCCAGCTCTTCAGCTAAAAATAACATCTATTCATCAACAAATACTTCAATCCTGACTTGTTTCCTGAGCGTGCTGGTGACCAGCTTACATAACCGTGTGCAATACTGTGCCGTTCGCAACGAAGTACTAAATCAAGTGACACTTGGAAACATGCACAGCTCCGGGGCTCATCTGTGTGTGTGAACCGTGAGGGATGGCGATGCAGAGCATGTGTGTCCCCACAGGGAACAGGCCCTTCCGTGCACCTCGCGTCTCCACAGGGACCTTCCAACCCTCACAGGGCTGAGAGGGTGGGGCCCTCAGGGGCCGAAGCCGCTTGGCTTGGACGACAGTGAACTTGGCTTTGCGTGCTGCCTCGCTCTGAGGGTCTGTCATGGAAACCCAGCCAAGCCTGTTCTAAAGACGAGGCAAAGTCAGGGAGAGACAGACCTGGCCACTCTCCTTGCCCAACCTGGCCGCCAGTCTTGCTTTCAAGTCCCTTTCCTTGCGCTTCATGGCGAGTTTGCCTGCCCTGGTACCCCGTGTCCCTGGCTCCCTTACGTCTCCAGCACCAAAGTCTGCTCTACTTCACTGTGTGCACCCACCCCGGGGCAGACCACACTGAGGGCCACACCTGGTCTCACTGGAGGAATGGCACATGACCAAGGAGGACACGGCAAACGTGCGGGACACTGAGGGAGGGCAAGCAGCTCCCAGGAACATGGCACTTGAGTTGGTCCTGGGGACTCCTTCATCACGCTGACTGGCACATCAAGGACCATCCCAAGTTTATTGAACATCCCTGATCTTCGCCCCCACGGGGTCGGTGGTTTCTTTGCTCGTCTTTTTTGGATGGTGCTGCCACTCCAGAACGACTATAAAGTCTGCAAGTCATCGTCCTCCACCATACCAGCAGCAGTCCAGTGCTGCACCCCTATTGCTGGCTGACCTCGCACCCCCCAGCAGTGGAGACACCCTTCAACTTTTGGCCTTTGGCAGATCACATGAGCAAATAAACATCAATTTTCTAATTTGGTTCTTGGCTACTGGAGGACCTTTTGGAGAAGCCACGCCTTCTCTCATACTTCCTGTTCTGAGGAGGAAGTTGGGACCAGGAGAAACGGAAGAGGAACTGATGCAGCCTCAATTGCTGCACACTAGGGTAGGAAGCCCTTATCGGGGACATCGAGTCAGTGCCGCTCAACTGTCTTCAAATGCCTTGAAATGGGCCCCAAATGAGAATAGCGAAGAGCAGAAGCCCAGGGAAAGAGGGCCACTGGGGGCACGCTGCTGTTAGGGAAAGCGGACAGCACTCCTGGGGTGTGCCCCCTGCAGGCCACCTAACCGCAGGTCTCCTGGGCTCTGGCCCTGGGCGCTTTGGACTCCTGGCTACACCTCAAGGCAACCCAAGTGGCGGCGTGGGTGTGCTCACACCAGGGAGGGGCAGGTTGGCTGGCTGCTTGCTACAGAGGCTGGGACCCGGGCCTGGTCCTGTGCCTGCAGCATCACCTGGCACCGGGCACTGGGCTGAGTCCTGCAAGCCCCTGCAAGAACCACCCTGCTGCCAGTGGGGGCCTGAGTTTCACCCTCAGAGTGAGGCTGGGCAGCCCCGCGTCCTCCTCATCTCCTCCGGGCTCTTGGTTCCCCTGGCCACCTCTCACAAGCTCGCGGCCTCTCACTCACTCCTGGGGAGCCGGGGCCTGGAAAGGAGTGATCAGCTGAAGTACGACAACCTCACAGGACAGACAGAGCAGGAGCGAGGAGCCCAGGGCACGACAGGGAGGAAGCGGCTGCCCAGGACCCAGACTCCAGCTCTGCTGGCGACCTTGCCCAAGCTGTTTATTCCCTGCGCCCTCGGAGTCCCATTTGCTCACCGACCAAGCGCAGGCAGAGACCCCGAGGCCCGATGTGGTCTGGACACCGTGCTCCTGCCCGCTCTCTAATCTTGGCACCTCATCCCTCAGCCAGAGACAAAAGGGTCCACCTGATTCCTTGCGATGCTTAAGTCTGAAGGGCAAGCGACACGTGGGTGGGGCATCCCGCCCGCCGGTGCTCAGCCGGGAGACCAGGGACTCAGGCCCGACTCCTGAGTCTCTCTGCTGCCCCTTGTCCTCTGTGCTCCAAGTGCCAGGATGAGGTGGACCCACTCTCCTCCTTCCAAGGCAGTCGTACACTTTATAGTCCCGTTATGCTGCACCACTGAAGATGCTTGCGTTTGAAGTGGAGGCCTGTCAGGAAATTTCACCTTCAAAGTCCATTCCTTCCTTCACAACTCTTTGATGGGGGGAGGGGATCCCAACCCTCAGAGCCCGTCTAAAGGGAAAAGGTTCCTGTCGGAGATCTTCTGGGGGACGCGACAGGGCACCTGTCAGCACTGTCATCTCGCGTGGTGTGAAACACACGTGCTTCCTTAGGGGTGACCGCTGATGCCCACTTACTCTGTGACATTCCGATCCCGAGGCTTCCTGCAGGCGTGCACGGCAGTGCCACAGCCCATGCAAGGCAGCAGCTCGGGCTGGATGCCTCTGACCGCCCCAGTGCAGCTGGCCCCAAGGGGCTGCACCTACACGGACAGCCGGAAATTCCCCCGCATTTGGACAACCTGGACAGAGCTATGATTCCTTCTGAAAATTAGTTTACAAAAGGAAAGTAGGAATTTTTTTTTTCCTTTAAAACCTCTATCAGCAGAAAGCAAATGAGTGGCTGTCACTCGGTGGAAAGTTGTGTGTCTCCTGCCCTTGGGCTCTGCCCTCTGAACCCAGATTTTTCTGTTCCTTTGTCGTCACAATTTTGATTAAAACAATACCAGTTTTCTGTCTCCTCCCAGGCATCTGTTTATTTTCTCTTTGACTTTCAGGAAGCTTAACACAGAATGTGTGTGTGTGTGTGTGTGTGTGTGTGTGTGTGTGCGCGCGTGCATGCGCGCGCGCACACACAAGCAGAGTGGAAGGGAAGTGATGTCTGGAATCATTACTTGCACCCAATTCTTCCACACACCTCCCAGTGAGAAACTCATCTTGCCATCCTTGCTAGGAATCTGCATGTTTGCTGTGAACCATGAGAAGACACGGGTTCCATGGAGAGGAGCCCCCTGCGGCTGGGCAGCAGAGGACAGACAGTCCCCTGTGTGCTGCATCCTGGGGACCTGGCTTGGCCCCAGTGTCTTCCCACAGTGACAGGAGCAGGCTGGAAGACTAGGACACAGCGTGGCCCACCTCCCTGGGGCCTGCTCCCACACTGCCTGCCCCGGTCCAGCTTGCTGCTGGCCTTCTTGCCCTCCCCACAAGAGTGAGACCCATCCCCAGTGCCCTGTCAGAGCTGGAGTTTTTATTTAAATATTCCAACCATTTCTTTCACTCTGTCATTAGTTTATATACAAGTGTCCTGTGGTTAATTTTACAATTTTGTACTTAAGGAGGTAGGTGGGCTCTCTCTGAGGTCCTTCCTGCCTTAGTGCCTGGTCTCGGCCCTGCAGAGACACCAGCTCCCTGCTCCTGCTCCCTGCTCTCTCCTGTCCTCAGTAGGGAACTCTCTCACTAGCCAGTGAGTCCTTATATTCCATCTTCCCTGGCCAAATGAATAGTACATTTTTGTCTCCTGCATAGACCCAGAATGATACAAATGGTACTGTATGAAAGACTTGGTGTAGAGGCAAACTTTATTTTACATATATTCCCAAATACAAAAAAAATACCAAAAATAGTGAACACAAATAGAGGAAGACAATTTACAAAGACAACCTGACAGAACTGAGGGCACACATTAATCCTATTAAGATATATAAATGGACTTAACTCATCTATAAAAAGGAAGAGAGTTTGAGCTTGGCTGATAGAGCACATCCAGGCCCATATGTATAATAGACACATCTATAACAATTCAGGAAAAGTAAAAATATGGACAAAGTTATGCTGGCCTAAAGCAGAAAGAAAATAGAAATAGAAACCTTGGGGTTGGGGATTTAGCTTAGTGGTAGAGCGCTTGCCTTGCAAGCACGAGGCCCTGAGTACGATCCCCAGCACCCAAAAAAAAAAAAAAAAGAAAAGAAAAGAAAAGAAAAGAAAAGAAATAGCAACCTTGATCTTTGATAAGGTAGAATTTAGACAAAACACAAAATAAGGAAGTACACTTCATTAAAGTTCACAATTTGTGATGAAGATATATACCCCAAACTTGAGATGCAAGAAGAGGTAAACAGAAACACATTATAAGAGAATCTCACATACCCCTTCAATAAAAGATAGCCCAAGTAGAAAAAATAATGTAAATACAGATGCTCCAAACAACATAGAGCCGATAAAGTCAATTTTATATGAACAAAAAACTCTGAACTCCTATATTACACAATATATATTCTTTTCAATTGCACAGAGAATGTTACAAATAAAAACCTCAAAATATCCCAAAGAATAGAAAAATGCAAAAAACACATTCTCTGACTATAATCGGTAAAGCTAGAAGTTAATAACAAAATCTGAAAATAAAGAGGCTATGCTATTAGCCTTAGATCAAATAAAAAACACAAACCTATATTGTAAATCTTGAGAATAGCAATGAAAACATGAATAGTCTGCATCTTGGCCTACAGTTAAACCAGCTGTCAAAGACACATATATGAATACGTGTGTGTATGTATGTACATGCAGTCATCTCCTAATACTCACGGGGGCTGCTTTCAGGACTTCTTGTGGATACAAAATTCTAAGGCTGCTCAAGTCCCATATATAAAATAGCCCATTTTTTGTATATAACCCACACACATCTTCCTGTGCATTTTAAATCATCTCTAGATCACTTATAATACCTGATACAATGCAAATTTTATGTAGTTTAGGAAGTGATTGCAAAGACAAAAGTCTGTGCATGTTCATACAGATTCAATTTTTTTCAAATATTGTCAATCCATAGTTGGTTGAATCCACAGATACAAAATCCAACGATACCAAGGGTCAATTGTGTGTGTATATATAAATTTTTTAAATTACATAAAGTCGATCCCCGATGCAAACATGGTTAAAGAGACACATAAAACACACCAAATAAAAATAGGAGGAAGAAATTCGTGATGATAAGACCAGAAACTAATGAATGAGCTAAGAGGAAACAGCAGTGGAGCTACTAAATAAATATAAAAGGTAATTCTTTTAAAAAGTAAATAAAATAGACAACTCATTCACTATTCTAACTGAGAAAAAATGAGAGGCAAAGCACACTTTATACTATCACGCAAAACTACTTCAAAATCTAGGTGCAATAAATAATTTTCTGGAAAAGTATTTCAAAACTGAGTCCATAGAGCTAGAATATCTGACCAACCAAATTATCACAGAAAAAATACAAGTAGTAAAGTATTAATTTCAAAAAGCACCAAGCCCAGATGGTTTTACAGGAGAATTCTACCCAGACCTTAAAGGCCAGAAAGTCTCACTGCTTCCTACATTATTCCTGACACCCAAAAGGAAGGAAAACTTCTGCAGTCTTTCCATTAAACAAGTATAACACTGAATTCTAACCTAATGAAGACAACACCAAAGCAAAGAGCAGACTGTAAGCCTATCTCATTTTTAATTATCAGGGTAAATATTCTAAATATAATTGTAGTGAACAGAAACCCAAGAACACACAGTTTAAACAAAACCTGAATTTGTGCTGAATTTAAATTGGAAGTAGCAGATGAGTTCGTGATGTGTTTTACTTTAAAATGGTAAAATAAAAAAAAAAATTACTAGCTCTGCTCACTCAAAATCCTTACACACCAATGAATACTCAGTAGCTTCATGCATGCCAAGGGCTCACTGATCTCCAGGTGCCATTTCCCTCTGCAAGACCAAGGTGGGTGGAGAGATGGCTGCTTCCGGGGCAGCAGAACATCTGTGGTTGAGCTGGGACAGCTTGTGATACCCAGAAGTGTGGACATGGTCAGAGGAACCAGACGAGGGCCCCACCCACAGGCGAGACAACCTGAACATCAACAAGGAAACAACTGCGAAAGATTAGAATCTGCCATATACTTACATCTGGGCACGTACAATACATTTTTAAGACTCACTGGCAAGCTTTGGAGAATGCCAGTTAATCAACTCATTATTTCACAAAGAATCAAGCACCTGCCCCGCTTTTCTTATGCAAACTCTTCAGGAGAGTAACCAAGGGGAAGTTCTTCTTGACAGGTCTATTCCAAGTGGAGAAATGAAGAGATAAGTGGAGTGAGAAGATGCTCATTTGGTAATCCCTCGTGAAATCATGGGCTAGCCACGATCACTCATGCCTGCTGGACCATAGAGAGACCACCAGAGAGTGGACACCTGTGAGGGAGCCCATATACCCCTTTCCAAAGGTTACCGGCAAAAGATCAACCTCAAAACCCAACAGTTGGTCTGTATCTGCCCACATTTTGGTTACTGGTCATTGGCCAGGTTGGGAGAAGGACGATCATTTTTTTCTCATTCTTCTTCTTTACTTTCTGATTCAGAGAGATCTGGGGGCACTACTAGATCATGAATGTGGGTCCTGATGTGGCCACAGCTGGAACAAACAGTAAGATGCACAGCTGTATTTCCAAGTCCAAATGTCCTATGAGCCAGGTGTTCCTTGTAAGCACTTTACAGATGAATAAAAGGACTTCTTCAAAATCTACAAGTCCCTAACAGAAAGCCCACATCCTAAATCTAGACTTTATTTTTAATTCAAGCACTGGAACTTGTCCTTCCCCCTCAAGTTTCCTCAATAAGGAGCGTTCCTTAGGATATTTCAGCTCACCAAACATATAAATGTCCCAGGTTCTTTTTTTTCTGTAATGAGAATTATCATGAAATCAGAAAGAAATTGCATCCATAATTTTTGTTAATTTTGGATTTTATTTATAGAATTTTAAGTCCCATTTCTCTAAGGAATAAGCCATGTTTGCCTTGCAAATCCTAGCTTTGTAGGGAAAACAAACAAAACAAAACAAAATCTTTGAAACATGTGTTGCCCTAAAAACAAACAGAAATCGTTCCTGCTACAGTCATGGAAAGTCTGAGTGTCTTCACCAATGCATAATTCAAACGCATCTGAATGTATTTTGTGTAAAAGTTTCCCCCACAGTTGTCTCCTACTAGTTGATACCTTCAGCATGCAGCTTGTCTGACTTTTAGCAACCGGCTTTCTGTGTTGTGCAGGAATTGAAGGAGGACTTGAGGTGAATTCATTCATTTTCTGAGATGTTCCATGTGTCCTTGTTTGCTGAGGATTTCCTGAAGTAGTCTATATGCTGAAAAATCTGTTTACTTTCACACTTGGTACTCAGCATGGTGTAACCTGCCAGGGTCAGGGAGATGACCAAGAGAGGCCCTGCTTTCAGCTCTTAAGAAATACCGCCATCATGGCACTCACAGGGACGATAACGTCTGGAAAGTGGCCTGGCGAGACTTGTCCTGAGAGTCGGCTCTGGCCTTCCCCCGCACCCTGCCCAAAGACCGCAGGATAGCGTGCCAAGGGTGGGCGCTCGGTGCTGAGTCCAGCGAGGACAGAAGCAGCCTGGTCATCACTGGAAAAGCCCATGGGGCTCCAGAGGGTAACAAGCTCTCTTCTTCTCCTCCTTAGCCTCATGGCCCGCAGCTGACCACAAATGGACACAGTCAGCCTCAACCTAAACTTTAACACACCAGAAATCCAACGTCAGCAGAGACACAGGTGATGGGTTGAAAGAACTTTCCAGAAAAGTGAAGTCACTTGGAAAACTCTTCAACTTTCTCATTTCAAATATTTTAGCTTATTTCTCTGCCTTAATTTGTAAAGGAAAGATCACTGAAACTGTACTTGGTAATCATTTCTCTTGAGTGAGCCCGAACAATAGGGAAAGGAACATTGCCACAGCACCAGATGGTAGCTACACAGGGGCAGGAGTGGCCCTAACGGGTACTGGTCTCCTTTCTCTTAAATGAATCCAAGATAAATTTAATTCTTCGTATGTCTTTCTCTGAAAAGTACAATACGCCGCATTTTCTTTTTCATTTTATTGAAGGCTTTCAACATCTGAGTTCAAACAGTTTCAAGACCTCTTTTTTATAAACTGAGTCCTCAGAGTTGGCTAAGGTGACTCTTTCCACAGACTTCCGAGGTGGAGACAGACCAAGAAATTCCACAAACACCAGGAAAGTGAGCGTTCAGAACCCAGACTGTGGAGAGCTGTCAGGGGCAAGCGTTCCGACGAGGAAAGATGCTGTTTTTATTCTCGGTAACATCTTGCAGCCACACAAATCACCTCAGACTAACAGAAAACCCCAGGTTTACCTTCGAGTAACATCAAGAATAGCAAACGTGCACTTTGGAGGCAGAGAGCTGCAGAGGTCCCACGCCAAGCAGAACGGGTGGCTCCAACCGGCTCTGAATTGTTCCTGGTGAGCCCGGAGCTTTGATGAAAGCAAGTGGGATGCCTGTCCCGGGGTTGGGGGGACCCTAAATGCAACTTTCCCGCCTGAGCTCCCAGCCGGGTTCTTGCTCCATCTCTCTAGACCTCCAGCCGCACCTGCAGAGTGTGTCTTGGCACAGCTGTGCCCTGGAACCAGCAGACCAGCTGTCTCCAGGCCACTGTGGCAACGTATATGACAAAGGTGGTGGGTGGCTGAGCCTTGCATCACTGTGACGCACATAGGACTCTGCAAGTCCACACGGATGCCCACTGCACATGCAGTCACGAACGACCAGCGACCACCGCCCCAGGGCAGTCCTGGGACACGGCAGTGATAAAGCTGTGCCTAGGTTTCGCCTTGCGGATGACCTCTCGGCCCCGTTTCCCAGAAACACGCACTTCCCCCCAAGGTGAAAGCCACTGGACTGTAGTTGCTCCGGGCCCTCGCCGGTGCCTGCCAGGATGGGCGACAGTGACAGAAACAAGTCAGGGCTGCCACCTGGGTCACACGTGCCCAAAGAGGTTAGGAAGCGGCTAAGCGGATGCGACCAGCATTTGCTTACAGCACACGAGCAACTCAAGGGGAAGAGCGCCCCCTGTGCGGTCCGCAGGCTCATACAGTGTCCCACTGCGCTTCATACTGCTCCTCTCCCGTGAGCAGGCAGCCCTATGAGGGCACAAAACTTTCAAAGCCGGCCACTTTAGGGAGAGCGCCAACTGCAGATAATTCTGCCTGTCGATCAAGCGCAGCCAGAGTCACATCTACTTCTACCCCACACAGCTGCTAGGGGTCCAAAGGACAGTGGTCAGCACAGGACAGGGCTTAGGGAGCACCTTCCCAACCCCGCGAGCCGTGCTGGTGCCCCATGCACACCCCGCGGCCTCGCCACAGAGCAGGATGTGGGCCCAGAGTGGACAGGTGACCTGGTGTCAGAGTCGGTCCCAGGCAAGTCCCCCATCAGAGCCTGTCCCTGGCCTCCTCACGGGTGCTGTGTGACAATGACTGGGAATTGCAAGTCACACACTGAAAGACCCTCTAGGGCTCCTTTTCATCTTCTATCTGGTGATCACCTTGAGTACACTTGGAAGCCTGGCTAGAGAAGATGTTCTAGCCCAGCAGGCCTTGCTGGTCTTTGCTGTTCCTTGACTCCAACTTCCACACTTTGTCTTCAAGGTGTCAAGAGCTCAGGTGACACCTAAGCCACCTGAACAGCATGGGCCACCTCACAGCGAACCAGAGACAGTGGCTGTCCTCTGCAGGGACAGCTTCCACCACCGAGGACAAGTGCATGGACTGGGTCACCGTTGGGGGCACCAAGCTATCTGCCTCATCACTACCCTCTTGCTGAGCAACAAGCTCCCACCAGCCCTGGCTCTCCAGCTCCCTGGGGTTGGGAGTCTCATGTGGCTCCTGGGGTGGCCATGGCTCTGTGCCCACAGCCTATGGGCCATCTCAAAATACGGCAGCTCCCTTCTCCAGTGTGCCTCCCAACACCTGCCACGACAAGGCCTCACGTGATGAGACGAGGGAGACAGACCCCACCCCATGCCGCATCCGTAGCCAGCTGCAGGTCACCCCTTTCCAGGTGAGGGTCACACAGGGTGCTGAGGACCACAGTGGCCGTGCCACTCGAAGGAGGTTGCCAGTGGCCTCACTGCTCTTCCCTGTGTTCCCTCGCCTGGGGTGTTGGGAGCCAGCATGGCGCCCAGAGGCTGAGAGTGACATGCCTGTGGAGGTGAGCAGATGCCATCGGAGTCCAGATGAGGCTGGGCTCCAGGACCCTGTATTCTAGTGCACCCTTCTAAGAGTCAGTGCTTCCATCTTAAGTGGCAGTTTGCCTCAGCTAGCAGAGACCAGCAGACCTTATCCATCCTTTTAAATAGCTGCCATCATCTGGACCTTCCCTCGCCACAGCAAGTCGCTCACTTCCAAGGCCTGGAGCTTCACTCTCCTGAAGCACTGCGCAGACCTCACAGAGGACTGCGCCCTTGTCACTGCTCTTCGGCTACATCTGCACGGATAAGAACAGTCATGGGCCCCTCAGCCAGCCGGGAGCTCACGGAAAAGAAGCTTTCCAAGGGAGCAAAGGCGGGACCATTTTCAAGGAAACAGCAGTCTCCTTCGGCACCCCACGGTGACTGAGACATTCCTGAGAGGAGGGAGAGCCACTCACACACTGAACAGGCGCAGTAAAACCACCGGCTGCCCCCACGAGGAGCGGATATCCACGCTGTAGGCAGCCTGTCACCCACACACCATGGCCAAGTCACCGCTCATGGGACGGCACTCACACTTGCAGGCTGGAAGCAACCTAGGGCCACCATGTGGGGACTAGCAAGTGACGGCCACTGGTGTAAAACGGCAGCACCAGGAGAGGGGGGCGTGGACCCCAAGGCGGGTCATGGCCCCCACTAGGCTCAGAGTCCTCTCCGCCCCATGCTGGTCTCCCTGGGAACCCAGATTGAGTCGTCTACGTGAGCAGATGGAAAACAGAACCCTCCTGCTGTATGGGGACGTGTGTCTTTTTAGATACAGAGCTCCAGCACCCAAATTAGGTGCTTTGATTAAAGTGAATTCTCTGGTCATTCCGCTCCCACCCGCAAAACAAAAACCTCATAAAGCCTTCCAGCAACGTCTAACCAGCGTTCAACACCCCCGCCCCCACACCCAACATCTGCTCTGAGAGCAGATTGCATTCAGCTGATGTATTCTCCAGATGAGCCGGCCGTGCCCTCAGCGGAAAGACGCTGAGTGTGCTGGCCACCAGGCACAGATGTCCAGCTGCCCTCGAGCTCACAGACCTCTGACGCACAAGGCCCCTCCGGTGTGGACGCGGGCAGTGTCTCTCCTGTGACTCAAATGAAGTGGGCACGCAGCCCGCCTGCTGACCTCCGCGGCCGCCCGGGCCCTTCCGAGTGTGAAATTTCAATTTCTACATCAGAACTTTGCATGTCAGTCCCCCTGAAAGCGCTTCATGTGAGAGCAAGGTTGATGCTTTCCGGGTCAGTGTCGCAGCTGGGGAAGCAGGGAAAAGAGAGGAAGAATTTTCACCCGGCCTGCATGGTGGCCGCAAGCTGTGTCGAGGAAGCACCCTTCTCCCAGCAGCCCTGCTTCCCAAAGGCCCGGCCTGCAACCCCCGTGTGAGGCACGAAGCAGACAGGTTGGGATGCAGGCCCAGGCCAGAGAGGAGCTCATAAGAGGTGGCTGTCCCTGCCCGTCTGCACCCACCCCGCCTCCTAGTGCACGCCGTCCTGGGCCCAAGGAAGCCCCCTCTCCAGTTGAGATGGGTCAGTGCCTAAAGCCAAGTGCATGTCTGAACTCACTGCCCGTACTCCACAGGATGAAATGGCTGCCCTCCTGCGCCCAGTGCAACTGCCACAGGACAGGAACGGGCAGTCAAGGGACAGGACCAGACCCGCAGCGGTGACAGCAGGCCACCTCTCCCTCTGGTCACATCACCCACTTCCGAGAGCCCTCCCTGGGGCAGTACTGTAACTCCAATTCCCTTTCCTCCTCCTCAGCCCCGGGCAGGGGTGACCAGCGGCCTTTCATGAACCTCCCAGGCTTCTGATTGCATCTTCAAGCCTCGGTTCCCGGCGGATTTTGCCACAAGCTCTCCGGTTCCAGTGCGCAAGGCCACCGATCTACCACCTCCAGGGCCCAGCCTGCGCCTGCCCAGAGCCCCCAGGGGACCGTGCAATCCACCAAACCAGCCTTCCCAGGAGTGCAGCTAAGGGACACAGGCCAGGGTACTGTGCTCCTCCGATAAAGCTTCAATTGCAAAGACAAAAGTAAAGACCAACCTGCCATTCACCACCCATGCAGCTACTGACAAGCCACTTAAACTCTCTGGTTCCCAGAGTCCAAATCCAAACTCTAATTCCAGCAACCGCTTGCCACTGTGTTAGCCCAAGACTCTACCAGGCATTTTGAGTTAAATGCCAATGCCTGGGCACAACTGGACACGCCTCTCTTCCTCAGCAGCCTTCAGCTTTCCACGAGGCACTCCGTCACTACCTGAGCTGCAGCGGCCATCAGGCCCTGAGCACGTGAAATCCGAGCATCATCTCTCCCTCTTCACAACTCTTAGAGGAGGAGAATGTGGCCTTGGGACCACTTTGCCTGAATGCAAGGTGTTCCTGGCCAGTTGTCATGCCAACCAGGTCTGCTTAGTCATAAGGAGCAGCACTGTGCTGCCCCCAGGGCACCCTGGGCGGAGCCATCACTGCTTCGACCCTGTATTCTGACACCAGGGACCTGTGGACTGTGAAACTAAGTATGCTGCGGGATGCACCACTCACAGGGAGTGCTGGGACAGTGCAGTTTAAAACACTGCACATGCTGGGCGTGGTGGTACACACCTTGCAATCCCAGCACTCAGGAGGCTGAGGCAGGAGGATCGCCACGAGTTTGAGGCCAGCTTGGGCTACAGAGCAAGCTAAAAGCCAGCCTGAACTCCATAGCGAGACACTGTCTCAAAAAAACAAAAAACAAAACAAAAAAAAAAACCTACATGGTTGAGACCATCTACAGTGAGTGTGCTAGACATGAGTCGTGTATTCACTGTACACCTTTCTCCTAAGCACAAAACCAACTGTGTGTCACTGGTCCTTCCCATTGGTGGCTCTGAGCTAGGCCCATCCCCAGGGGTCTGCGTCCAGAACACCCTCACCTCTGAAGCCCAGACTCCAGCCACGTCTACCCACCCCACTGGTTACACTACAGAACTGGTTCTTCAGAAGTTATGTGCAACATAGCAACGGGGGACTCGAGTTCAGAGTTCCCTTATCATCATACTGTCACACCGTCAAGGTCTCATGGGGCAAAGTCAGATGGCTCCTCCCCAGGGAGCCACCGAGTCCAGCTTCCTGAGTGAAGGACATCAGAGCTCCTGCATTCAGAAGAGCCCACTGTACAGCCAAGGCAACAGGCCACCCACGACCCAGGGCCGCTCTCATCCCCAGGGATTCCATGAAGAAGGCCCTCAATTCTTATGGAAATCAGAGCACAAAACGGAGACTAACAAATGCTGGCACTGTGTCTTCTAGTGCTTGTGATGACTCCGGCTTGCGAAGGCCGGCTGTTTACGGAAAGTCACCTCCTGAAAAGCTTTATTTTTCTAACCATCATCACGCGCTTGTGGAAAAACTGAGCTCTATGATAAACAAGAGAACAGAAACTCTGGGGTAAACCAGATTTCTCCATTTTGTTTTTGGTGGCTGTTTTCTTCTGCTGTACACAGATTGCTATCTTTGTCGCCCTCCTCCCTTCCCAGACACGCTTCTCCGCGCTGGAGGTAGCTGCGGCTTTGTCATGGGCATGGAGCGGAGGCAGGAGCTTTCTGTAAAGAGCCAGAGAAAAACACTTTAGGTTTTGCATTTCATGCAGTGAATTAGTCCAGATTCTCTGGAGACCAGAAGCACAGGATAAGAACTTGGGTGGCACAATCATGGAGGCTGAGAAGTCTGGCAATCCGCCATCCTCGAGCTGGAGACCAGGAAAGCCAGGAGACAGCTGGGAAGCTGGGAGCTCAGGGAGCGAGTGGGTAGACTCCAGTCACAGTGTGAAGTCCAGAGGGCCAGGAGTGCCAAAGGCAGGGGAAGATGGCTGTCCCAGGTCAGTCACAACAAAGTCACTGGTAACCTTTTTGTTCTACCAGATGTGATTGAAAAGCACGTTGAATGTTTAAATTTTTAAAAAATTGATTATAGTGAAAGACACATTGCTCTTAATCTCTCTCAAAACCCTTCCCCTCACTTTGAACACACTTATCCTATTGCTCTTTCTGCAGCAGCTCTGGAGTCCCCTTTCCTGAGCACCTCTAGCTGTGCTATCCTGGCTGCCTCGACGTCCTGAATCAATTCAAAACACTGACCTTTCATGGTCATTTTGACTGTAGGGAAGAGGTAGAATTTGCACAGTGCCCGATCTGGTGAGCAAGGTCAATGAGAACACAGTGTCATGCTTTTAATTTGATAGAAATTGCCATAAACATTTGTTCAATGAGGGATGCTCAAAAACTACAGTTAATGTTCGAATTTAAAAATTTATTACAGTAAAACACCATTAATCCCCCTCAAAATAGTCCTCCTCACTTCAAACACAGGTATCCCATTGTTTTTGGCCATGTGTCTTTTACTGTAGTAAGTTCTCATCTTAATTTAAACATTCAATGTGTTTTTCTGCCCCCCTCATATGCAGGCCATCAGTAGGTTGGACGACACTGTGGGATGGGCCAGCTGCTGTACCAATCCACAGTTCCAATGTTGGTCTCCTCTAGAGACATCCTCTCACACACCGCGGAAATGATGCTCAGTACACAGGTAGCTCCACGTGGCCCGGTCAAGGTGACATCAAAATATCACACTTGGTCTGGGCTGCAGCAGCTCAGCTCTGCCCTGGGGAGGAAGCAGGCGCAGACCACGTGCGAACATATGCCTGTGGCTCCGTACCAACAGCACTCCGTGTACAGAGACAGCAGCGGCCCACCTCAGGCCAGCAGGCCCTCGTCTGCCCGCTGCACCAGTGTTGTACCTACGATGCCGGTGGGTTTGTATGGAGTTTAGGGAGGCACCGTGGCATCAATGGATATGGGTGGGGGTTCTGCGAGCATTAATTGCGCTGATCTTTTAACATTTCGCCGATCATGCTGTCATTGTGCGGTCATAAGAACTGGCATATTTGGGAAGACATTTCAAGGTGCACTGCTGCGAAGCCTTGTGGAGACGCCAATGAGACTGCTGATAACAAGAGTCAGGAAGTTGCAGAGAAGGTCCACGGAGGGAAGAACCACCTGGCTACAGCAACAACAATAACATTTTGGGTACAGGAGATTTTTTCTCTCACTACCACTTTGTGAAATAATCCTGAGCATCCTTTCTCCACATCCAGAATATTTCGAGTCTCTGGAAAGTTCTGCCTCAGGATTTGACAGCTTGAGGTGCTACACTCAGAGAAAAGCACAGCCCAACACCCAGCATCTGGTGCAAGCTACACATCTGAAAAGACCTCAGAGGTTTCTCGAAGCAAGGTCCCCTGCATCCCACACCCCGGGCCTGCCTGTGCCTCGTGGACCTGCTGGAGTTGGACAGGGTCTGTCCCCCGGGCCCTCGGGAGCTCCTAAGCACAGAAAGCCTAACATGCAAAAACTCACAGGGCAAGGGAGAGACGCAGTCCTGCCCCAGGCCTATGTGATGCTGGGTGAAACTGGGTCACCCGGCCCCTGCATCCCTGCCTGCCCCCTTGTAAACAGTGAGAAGCGCTGCCCCACTCTAGCCCCAGAGCATGGGCAGAGGGATGATGGTGAGAAGGAGGGGGACGGGGCATCCAGTCAACATCCTCCATCAGCTCTGTGTCCCATAGACCCTGCTGTGTCTAAGTTACACAAAGGTCTGGAGCACAGGAAGCTCAAGGTGAGCTGCACCTTACAGACCCAAAAATGAAACAATGAAGTTCACAGAGCAACAGAATCCATGAAGCCACTTTGGCCACCAGGGAACAGTAACCCAACCTGCGGCAGCCAGCCCAGAGGGGTCAGGACGGGCCAGCACTGGCAGCCACCCTCCTCCTGCTCCTTCCTCCAACCTAGGACCAACCTATGAAGCCAGCTCCCTCCAGTCCTCAGCTTCCATGCATCCTGCCTGATGCCCAACATCTGTGTACGAACCGATAGCATGGCCCTCACCATCCACCGTGAGGCATGGAGCCCCATGAGGCCCCAGGAACAGCAGCCCGAGCCCTCCCAACTGCTCTCTAGCCACCTCAAGGAAGCTGGTCCCCCTCCCACAGCTCTGTGTGGCCTTTGTCCCTCACAGGCATGTATGTGCACAGCACAGACTTCACCCACCTCACCCAAAACTGAAAGTTCAGTCGGTTTATACTAAGGGCTCTGAATCCCTCATACAGCCCACCCCCAGCTGTTCTCCCAGCTCCAGCCCTTGCTAACTGGTCCACCGAGGCCAGTATCTCTTCCCCTGGCCTTCGGTCCACTTTCTATGCATAGCTATGAAATGATCATTTGATGACGCTTTTTGAACACCTGCAAGTCTAATGGGGAAGGCAGGTGCCAACTCACTGACCTTACAAACGGGACCCCTCAGCCTGTCCTGGTCACAAGGGGTCCTGTCGTGACCTCCTGCAGGGCCTCTGCCCAGGTTCCCGGGACAACAGGACTCGAGCCAAAGGAAAGCAGAGCTCTGGCCACCAGGCGGGGGGTGGGCAGGAGACACAGGGAGCGTCCTCACAGCAGGCTGGGGCAGGGCTGTCAGGGTAAGATCCTGGGAGGGGACGTGGCAGGCAGAGCTGTGATGCCATCAGACAGAGTTAACTGAGCCCAGAGCCATCTTCGTGGATGCAGACTGTCACGGTGTAATAAAATGTGGGGTCACCAAAAACTAACAACAATCAACTTGGGTAAACCTGACAATAATGGCTTTACAATAGGAAATAAGATCAGACAAATCCACAGTCATTGTGGGAGTAACACAACAATCTCAATAGGACACACAAAAAAACTTGTAAGTAAAGTCTTGGTGAAAACAGACCAGAACATATTAACAAGCTCAATTTAACAGTCACAGACAGACACTCCTCGCTTAACAACCAAGTTCTGCTCCTGCAACTCAGTCGCTAAATGAAGAATTGTAGATTACAATTCAGAACAATATTCTGAACAAAGATACATTCTTTACAAGTCAGAATGTTACAATATTCAGAACAAAGAAACGGTCCAAGGAATCTCCTACTTGATGACTTCGCTTTTATTTGCATTACTCTTACTTACTTACAGTACTGTAATGTATAACGGAACATAAACCTATAGTACAGTACTATACAGTACAATCCACGAAAATTACAGGACTGTATAAATAAGGTGTACTTCATAAAGAAAGTCACTGAGGCTCTATAAACACTGCATACAGAACTGTACAAAAAAAAGAAAGGTTGTAAGTTCGAGTGATGGGTCCTAAGCCCAAACAGTGGGCCTCAGTTGTAAGTCTGAACAGTTGTTAAACAAATAGATCATTAAATGAGGACTAGCTTACAACCCATCAGCCTGCAGCAATTAAAGAATGCATACTGTTTTGGGGGGCAGTGCTGGGGATCGAACTCAGGTCTTTGCACTTGCTAGGCAAGTGCTCTACAGCTGAGCTAAACCCCCAACCCCTTAGCCCCAAGAATGCATATTCTAAAGCAAGTGTGTTTTGAATTCTCACTCCCCCAAGTGATGGCAAACCTTTTAGAGCATTCAGTGATAACAAACAGCTCACTGCAGCATGCCTGCCATAGGTTCACCACCACTGACCTATACGTTAATAAAATACACTTAAAATTCTTAGAAAAAACCAGACATCGAGGAAACCTAAGAGTAATTTTAAATCGGTGAGCCATTCTGGAAGGAGTTTCAGGATACAATGCAGGCCCAACCATTTCAAGGACTATTATTACGCAGACCACATTACAGACACATAACGAAACTGAGTGAGAAACAGGTAAGTTCATTAAGGCCCATGCATTAAGAAAAAAATGTCTGAAAACACTCATGTCAAAGCATAAATCATACTGGGAACAGAAATACTTAGAACTAACCAATAATAAAAATACCATTAGCTGGAGCACAGCTAAAGTAGTTCTCTGGAAATTTATAGAAATGACAGATTGAGAATTAATGAACAAGGTATCCAATTTGAGTTAGATTTTTTTTAAAACTAGAATCAATTCAAAGGAAGTGAGGAGAAAGATCGCATTACAAAAGTTATGACAATAAACATACAATAGAAAGGACAAGTAAAAGAATAGTTATGAAATATACATGAACGTGTTGCTAGGTGAGAGAGAGAAAACAAAATTAACGACAGGAATTTAAAAAGGAAGATAATTATGGATAGAGCTGTGATTAAATACAATAGCTATTAACAACTGAGTAATTTCTGTAATTTCAGTTAGAAAACGTTTACCATATTCTGAAAATAACACTTCCTCTTATCAGTGAACTTCATCTGCTTTTATTTTAAACACCAATACAACCTGATACTACAATTCAGACAAGGGCCATATAAGATACGAAAATTAAATCTACAAAAATAGCAGGAAGCCAAAGGTAACAGTCCTCACAACTCAATGTGTCTGCTATAAATAACACACACATGGAGGTGAGTTTTATTATTTAACCCAAAATGTGTTTGTGGGAGAATTTTATTTACATTGTTTATATTTCTTAGCTCAGTCAAATTAATTGATAACTTTTTATACTGTCACATGATGTCTTTTTGTTTTCTAGTTCTTTCCATTGTCTGGCCATATAGATTAGAAATTATTTTATTATTTCCTTATCTACAGTTGTTTGGAAGAAGATATCTCTTATTTTAAAATATATCCATGCTATCTTTATACTTAGCAAGCATCTATTTAAACATTTAGTTAAATACTTTTGTAAAGTTATTTAAACTTTACAAGAATCAAGAAAAAATATCTTGGTCTTCTACTGATGCAGGAAGGAGTCTGGCGTATTTCCGGTCCCTCCACCAGGGCCGGAGAGCCTGTCACCCTCTGTAACATGCTCATCCTAGCACAGTTCCCTCCTCGGCTGCCTTCCCTGAGGAGGACCACAGCTAGGAACCTGCGTGCCAAGCGTCTGGCCACGCTGGCTGACCCAGGTTTACATCAGGCCCAAGGCTTCCTCGCTTTCTCCAGTTTCTGGAGCGCACCTTTGAGAACCCACGGCAATGCCGGCTTGTGAGCCCTGCCTCCCCCATCTCCTGGGTTCTTGCTGTCACTCTCTCCACTCTGTGGGATCTGTACGGGCTGAGGACAGTCACACAGGCTCCAGGACGTGATGAGAGCCAGGCCGGCTCTACAGAGCAGGCCGAGCATCCCTGACTCTCAGGTCAAGAACTCTTAGCCTCAAGTGAGAGCAGGTAGTGGGGGTCAGGCAGCCCCAAATGTCTCTCACCGCCTCTGGGGTCATCTGTGAACTGTGGTTCCAAGAAGAGACCTGGGCCGAGGCGAGACGGTGTTTCCCAATCCTTCCTGCTGGAGCTGTGGCTAAAACTCTTCCTAGACCGTGCCAGGCCCAGCCCAGAGCCGTGCAGTCTGAGACAGGCACCCCAGGATGCTGAACCACAGATCCCTCAGAAAGCCCCAGCCCCACGGCAGGACTAGAGAAAAAGGGGCAAGAGTAGTGCCTGTGCGGGAAAGGGGTTGTGTAAGTGGGACGCCTCAAGGAGAGGGGGTGCGGGATTGATGTGAATATCCAACCAACCGTCATCAAAAGATCAAAAGGTTAAAAAATATATAAGCATATTAGTGACTGAAACGCAGCCTGTTTCTAAAGTGCAAAACCTGCAGGAAGAAGACTGGTAAGGGGAAAGCCGCAGTGTGCGGCCATTTAGTCTCACACCGCGGGAGACCAACCCCCCCCAGCAGGGTCATGCAGTGTCGTGGACTTAGAAGAAAAACCAGTAAAAAAGATAAAAGCAAAAATCGAGACGAGTGCAAAAGAACAGCACAAATAGAAAGTAGAATAGTATTCTGCCTTCAAAATCATGCCCTAAAAGAAGATGTAATGAGACAAAATTTGAATATTCACTGGGAGTTGTTCTCGCAGGAAATTAATTCGGGTTCACCTAGGAGCCTTAATGCGTTCAATGCGTAACAAAGAACACAAAACTGGGTTACAGTGGAGTTTCACCTTACACATAAAACTAGGCCTTACACAGACACAAAACCTCCGGAGAGAGAGAGCATGAACTTAACCCTGGTGTGAGGGATTATAGGTAAATTATATATTCTCCTTTATGCTTAATCATTTTCGAATTTCTACAATAAACATATATCGCTTCCAACATAAGGAAACAAGTTATTTTTAAATGAGATTTTAAAAGAAAATATATGGTGCAATTTGTAAATGCAGATGAGTTGCAAATGCCCTCGGAAGGTATCACAGGTGACAAGGAAAGACAACACGCATCCTATGTGATCGCAACCGATGACTACTAGGACAGAAAACAAAGATGATAGCTGTAAATATTTCCCTGCCAGACAATACAACATTGGAATATTTAAACTGTAAACTCTTCATCACACAAGTAGAAACTGACAAAAGCTTACTTGTAGCAGGACACCAACGCGTGTCTTACAAGTCAAGTTTCCGAGGTTTTGTGCCTGTCACTTGGCTCACTTGTTTTAAGAGGAGAAGCAGAAACAACATAGCGGGCACAGGCACTACTCACCTCACACCTGAGCAGCAAAACAGGAAGTGAAAGGAAGGGCAGATCTCACAGCCCCCCGGCAGGACACAGCTCAGTGACTTGTCTCATGATAGGCCCCGCCTCTCGAAGGCATCCCACCCTCAAGAGCACCAAGGGATGGAGCCTTTACAACCTGAGTATTTGCAGGGGACACTTATCCAAAGCCTCGCATTCTCACTGGCATTATTAATGACCTGAAGAGCATCTGCAGTATGCCAAGCACAGTGCCAGGCATCCAACACATTTTACCTAATTCACTTATTCCCTGCCTGACGCCAGACAGGTGTTGGATAATGAGTGAGAAGCTGGATGTGGAAGTCGCCAAATCAAGGAGCTGGAAAGAAGCATTAAAGTCCCCTGAAGGAAAACACATTAAAAGAATGAATAAAGATGGAAAACAAGAAACAACAAATGAATGAAGAGAAAAAGTGAACTCAATCAATAAATCTATGAGCTGCTCCTCTGCAAAACTGAAAAAAGTAAGGAAACCACAGGAAAGCCTCACCTTTTAGAAAATAAATAACAAATACCTTCCATTGGGACTTAGCAAAAGGAATGTAAAAGGTGTGAAGGAGACTGAAACATATAAACAAATGTTGTGATAGACTCACACAACTGTATCTGAAAAGGAGAATCTTGAAACAGACAGCTCTGTAGCTATCCAATTGCCACCACTGGTTCTGTAAAAAGCAGACAGTTTGGAAGACCTTGGAGCTAAATTACACTAAATAAATACATTACCATTTCTCTCCTGATCCCAGAACCTACAAAAAGTAAGACACAGAAGACAGGCAGATATCAAGCACAATCTCAGCCTTAAACTCTCACAACAATTAGGGCAAAGAATGCTGAACTGAAAGGGCTTCCCCATGCCCTCTGCACCCACCACCCACCGAGGCCAGCCCTCAGCACACAGTTGAGGCTGCTGCAGCCCACACAGTCCCCTGACCCTCATCTGGAGAAGAAAGGGGAGATGAGGGAATGAACCTCCAGTGCTTGGAGCCATAGATTAGCAGGAGAGGTGAACCAGGGCTGCATTCCCACCACCAGAAACACCCTCCCCCGAGGGGAGCTGGGAAGGTCAAGAGATGGCAAGAGAAGAGGAGGGACCAGAGCCCAGAGAACAGAGGCTCCCTCTCTGGGGACTTGGGATGGAGCAACAAAGAAGGAAGAAATCTACTTTCAACAGAGGAACCTCTTGAAGATGTGTTACCAGCAAATTATTTCAAGCTTTCAAATGGCACAAAATTATTGTGCTAAAGAAAGTCTTCCGGAGCCCAGTGGAAAATAATAATAATGAAATAGAAATGCTGAATAGTTCATTTTAGAACCAAGCATAACCCTTTGTCCAGATTTCTCTCATGAACACACATACCAAATTCCTCCACACGGAGCTAGGAAAGGCAGACTAGTGATCTAAAGAGAAAAAATACACTATCACCCAGCGAGATTATGCCGGGAATGCAGCACAGGAAATCTGCGGATATAAATCATGTCATTTGGTAAAGGGATAAGAACCATATGATCACCTCAGTAGATGCCAAAAAAGGCTTTTGATAAAAATTCAGTGTGCATTAGTCATCTTTTGTGCACGTGCACACACACACACACACACACACACACACACACACACACACACACACACAAAGACAGAAAGAGACAAAGTCCAAGATTGGGGCTGCTCGAGAGCAGGGAAGACCACATCTTATTCCCTGGCTACACTGCTATTCAGGAAATGATGGGTAGTCGTCCCATCTGAGAAGAACAGAACTGGAGAAAGGTGGCCTGTAAAAGAGTGCACAGGGTGCAGCAGAGGGAACACAGCCTCCTAAGTCAGAAACCACCTTGCCAGTGTTTCCCCAGAGTAGAGCCAGCTGGAAAGAGGGGGGAAAAGGGGCGGAGTTGCCAGGAAAACACAGGGCACCCCATGTGCTAGTCAGCTGTACATCACTGTGACAAAATAACTGAGAAAATCAGCCTGAAGGAGGAAGGATAATCAGCTCACGGTTTCAGAGGTTTCACTTCCTGGTCAGGTGGCTCCAATGCTTGAGGCCTTGGTGAGGCAGAACATCATGGTGGAAGGGTACAGTGGAGCAAAACTGCTCCTCTCGTGGTGGGAAGGAAGCAGAGAGCCAGAGATACAGCAAGGGGTGGGGGCCAGATACAGCTGTCAAAGTCACACCCTGGTGATCTGCCACACCTCCTAACAGCCCATTCCACATGAGCTCGCCCATTGGTGAGGTCAGCTCTCTCAAGATCCAGTCACTGCCCTGGGCCCCACCTCTGAACATGGCTGCCTTGGGGATCAAGCTCCGATACCTGAGTCTTTCAGGGATGCTTCATATTTAAACTATGACTCGCAGTTCACTTTTAATCTCAGATAAACACAACAAATAATTTTTACTAGACCTCGGTCTCAAATATTGCATGGGACATATACTAGAAAAAAATGTCGTTTATCTGAAATTCAGATTAACTCATAGTGTTCTATGTTTTATTTGCTAAAACTGACAATCCTTCAGAGAGGCTGTATTCATTCATTTTTGTTGCTATAACAAAATACCCAATGCCAAGTGATACATAAAGAAAAGAGGTTTATTTCATGTATAGTTCTGGAGGCCCAAGAGCATTATACCAACAACTGCTCGGCTCTGGCGAGGCCCATGGCTACATCACATCATGGCAGTCAGCATCATAGCGGGATAAAACGTAGGAGTTTTGTACTTGCAGTACCAAAAAGGAAAGCAAGACTTTGTTGAGACCAAACAGAGCTTTCCCAAATGCATCTATTTTAGGAACCATAGTCACATCTGTCCAGCTTAGTAACAGTTTTAGTAACTGGAGCAGAGAGAAATGCCCCCCCACCCCTCTTCTCTCAGGAAAGAAGTGTAGGTGGGAGGAGAGAAAAGAAAAGAAGGGGAAGAATGGCGGGGGGGGTTCCTGAAACCAGTGCGAAGAGCAGTAGGCTGCAAAGACTGAGCAGAAGCCGGGCAGCATGGCTGCATGGAGGCTTTCTTCAGCTTGAAGAGTCCCCACAGGCCTTGTGGAGGCCAAGAGAATGCTGGGTAGAAAGCTGGTGCCTGTCATAGGGAGGCGCAGGGGACACAGGGCCACATGATCCTGCAGCAGAGGTCACGGGGGAAGCATGAGGGGCAGATGCAGAGGGCCCCCCGTGTGTGGCAGCCAGCAAGTGTCCCAGGCAGCAAGAAGTGATAGCAGCAACAACCAGGAGCATGACCTAGGCCAAGAAGCAGGTAGGGCGACCACAGCACAGCATTCAGAAACACATGCCAGCAATGCCCCTGGAGACAGGCCAGGGGGCAGAGTGCAGCAGGGCTCACAGGGCTCCAGGGACAGAGCACAGCCCTGCTTCTAGCCCCAGGGCCAGCTCAGAGGAAGCAAGGTTAGCATATCAGTGTTCTAAAACTTGGGCGCCTGACTTGTCCAAGAGACTGTTGAAATTATTGTAGAGTCTGGCTGGCTGTCCTCCGCCACCCAGTGTAGTAGTGAGGGACTCCTTCCTGGAAAAGCACACTATACTTTTCTTATGCATTAGTGTGTTGTATGAGTAAATTTGCAACCTTTCTCACAATCTGTTTTGTGGGTTTTCATTTGGATGATACTCTAAGAAATATTGTGATGCAAGCAATTCCTGGGTCATCTGGATGAGTATATTCCAAACAGAAAATGTCACATGACCTCAGCACCAACATTTGTTCATGTGTTAAAATCATGTTAGCACCAAGGACATTAATTGTTTTAGATGACAGAGAAAGTAAGAAAGGGAAGCTTAATATTTACACATTTATTCACTCAACAAATATTTGTCAAAACATAAGCCAGCCAGAAGAGTGGATTGGTAGGTGGATGGATGGGTGGATGAGTGGATGGATGGGAGCAAAGATGAATGGACTGTAGCTGGATGGGTAGGTGGATGTGTGGCTGGCCGGCTGGTTGGCTGGATGTCTGGCTGGCTGGATGGGTAGATGGATGAATGGATAGATGGATGGATGGACATAGATAGGTGGATAAATAGATAGCTAGATGCATAGATACAAATGAATACGTGGAAACTTAGACAGATAAATTCCATGTTAGGTTCTGGTATGTACATATAAACCTGGAGTGGAATATGGCTGGTAGGGATCAGATCACAGTGCAAAGGCTGGGGAAGTTGTATTTCATCATTTAACACTATGTAGTTTACGTCAGACATTTTACACCACAAGCAGGTCCACTGTAATGAAGTGACGTTCGGACAGAGCCTGAGGAAGAGAAGACGTGGCTCCACAGAGCCACACAGCGTCGTGCAGACAAGGGCACGTGGACAAAGAACACACACACCAGGCCAGCTGCAGCACCGTGCACTGGAGAGACTGCAGGGTGCGGCCGTTTGCAAGTGTGGGTGCCACTATCCAGGTGTCTGGGGTCCTGGCGATGACAGAGACCTGGGAGTGCTGGACGTCAGGCTCAGCAGAGACCCTGACTCGGGCTACAAAGCATTCAAGCGCCACGATCGTACTGGTGCCAGCCTGGCCTGGGGCAAGGACAGGGATAGCCACAGTATGACCACAGAGCCGTGGATGCAGCACTGACCAGGATAGGGGAGCTGGCATTCTATTATTTACAGAGAAAAAGGTACATGTTCACAAAATCCTGAATTTGTGTAAGTATCTCTATACTCTATACTTATAGAGAAACAAAAGTATTTTATTAATATAGAGAGAGTAAACTTACAATGTATAATATCTGTTAAGCTACATAAAGAATCAGCAAATATATTTTATAACATCATAGTGTCTGCCTCTCTGTGTAGAAAGAATGTTCTAACAAAATGTCACTACTGCATCTCTTTGTGGTAGGATCAAAGGGAGTTTTTCAGTGCTTTTTCCCCCTTTTCTCCCCCAACATTTCTGCAATGAATATAGTGGAATTATTTCTATAACACAAAAAAAAAGAATCCTTATCTTGCTTATTTTTTAATGAAGGGAGACACTGGAATCCGGGAGCAGAAAGCTGACATGAGGTGGAGTCCCACTCAAGTCAGTTTACAGGCCCCGGTGCATCAAGGTGGGGCCCGCACATGGTCAGGTGGGCTCAGTCGGAGCTGGGCCTGCGGAGAGACCAAAAGGCCAGCTGAGTGTGTGTGTAAGACCCCCACAGAGCACGAGTTCACCCTGGCGGCACTTCCTGTGGGTGAACTGCTGGCAGCTTTTGAGGCTGGCCTGGACAGAGTGACCCTGCCCTGCCGGTGAGTGAGCATGGCTTTGTGGGGGTCGCGCCACTGAATGGGCTCTTGTAAGGGAGGCTACACAATTTGGGTTTGACATGTGACTGATCCAACTCCACCACAATGGATTTTCTGCACCTGCATTGCTGTACTTCATCGGTTGCTATTTAGTTTAAGTCCTTCACCTCTAAATCTTCATGAGAACCTGGGACCACTAGCCTGGTCTCCCATTGCCCTTGGTCTACTTTGCACCAAGGTCTACGCATCTACAAAAAGAAGTGGCAAATATTCTCTGTCTGTTCCCTGGGGCTGTTTGCATAAGCTGAGATCATCTGTGTCTTGAATGTTTTTGTAGAGCCCATCACTAACCTGTCGGGTCTGGAGGAATTTTATCAGATTTGTAACCATCATTTCAATTTCATTAATGAGTGTGTGCTGCTTTTCTACATCCTTTTATGTCCCTTTGTCATTTATTTTTTTCTAGAAGATTGACAGTTTTGCTATAAATTTTCATGGTCACCTAAAGTATTATTATTATTGTTGTTGTTGTTGTTATTATTTTAAAACTCACCTGTACCTGTGTTTCTGTGCCCTTTTCATTCCCACCCACCTGTCCCATCATTGAGAAATGTGGCCAGGAAATCCCCTTTTGCCGTCCTCTCTGAGAACCATCTTCAGGTCATCTAAGTTCTCGACATTATATCTTAGTTTTATTTTTCACTAATTTTGGCTCCAATATTTATTTCTCTTCCTTTCAAGAGTTTACTGTATCGTTCTCTTCATTTTTGTTAGATCAACAATTTTCAGTCTTTCTACTTTTCTAATAAATACATCTAAGACTATAAATTTTCCCCCAAGTGCTACTTTAACAGAGGTCCAAGGATTGGATGTGTGGTGTTTTCATTATCATTCAGTTCATAGGAGCATTCTTAGCTACTTTATGGTATCTTCTTTGAACCACAAATTATGGCTCCGGTTTCTGCCTCCTCCTTGGTTTGGGGTTCTCAGAGATGACAGCTTTCCCCTATCTTTTCCTGAGTAATATCTTTTATACTGTTCTATCCTTGCTGACATTTTTAGGTATCTTGACAAGATGTTTTTTGGGTGATTGGATTCATCAGAGTGTTAGAAACGGAAGTTTATAATGTGCATTAACACTAAACTATTTTAGACAGTATGGAGCCAGACCAAATGTCCTCCCTGGTTTATCCCCAAAATGAGCAACTCAGGAAGGGGCTCTGCACCACAGAAGTCTTCTCCTCCACTCCTGCGCCTCTGCTTCACAGTCTGGGAGATTTTTCTCTAACTCAAACTCCTAAAGGACGGATGGGGACCTGGGAGAAGTCACCTGTTATATGTATCGGTGAACATCAGAGACGCAAAAATAATACTAAACAGAGCCGCTGATAAGCAAGCAGCCTCTCAAGCAGCCCAAAAGGCCAGAGCTCTCCTGAGGTGTCTAAAGCACCCGGGGCAGTGCCTGTGGGAGCACTATGCCCATGAGAGGCTTTCCAATACCTTGGTAATTTTAAAATTGACCAGTGAGGTGACAGTTCCACACCATGCACCATAGGAAAGTTTAGTATCCACAGCTCACAAGCAAAGAAAGTGCTCTGCCATCTGTGCCCTTGCGGTGCTGCCCAGAGGCACCCAAGCAACAGTGGAAGCCCAACTCTGCATAGACTCTTCTGCTGCCTAAGGGAAGCTGGCCACGGCCGGCTCTTCAGAGCTTGCGTGTCACAAGAGGAGAGTGACGAGGTGTCCAGGCCTGGGGAAGTGGGGCCTGGGAGGTGAGGCTTGCCATCTAGTCCCGGGACGGTGTGCTGCAGTCCAGAGCGCACACGGCCAGCACCCGTGACACTGCAGCAAGAGGCGTCTCACTGCCCAAGGATGTGGAGAAAGCGTGCGCCTCCCCCTGCCGTCCATCTGTGGTGCTCTCTCGGCCAGAGCCGTTTCCACTGAACCACAGACTCAGCATCACCAAACCCACCCGGGGCAATGCCTCAGCTGAAACTGCTCCTCTGGGAGAAAGAGTTAACGCCGCCTTCAAGACAGAGACTTGATTACTCAAGTCTTGGCTTCTGAGCTCTTCCATCCAGAGATGGGGGTCTTGCCAAAGACAGGACGCTCACAGCCTTGCAGAAGAGCTGCCACAGCCTCTCCCTACCTCGCTGGCCTGGGGCAGGGGTGAGTCTGAGCAGGGGGCTTCTTCCCAGGGACCCAGCAGAGCGGATCAGCAAGACAGGTCTCATGGGGCAACTGAGGCCCCGATGCCACAGCTAGGGGCCCGCCAGGCCACGCAAACAGGCACAGACCCACAGATCTGCAGATGAGGGCAGCCAGCTGGCAAGGCCAGATCCAGGAGGTCCCCGCAGCGGCACTGTGGCTGCTGGCCGGCTTCCTTAGCAATCAGCGCTTGTGCAGCAGTGGGTCTGAGCACGTGTCAGGGATGCGCAGGCTGCCCCAGGGCGTGGCGTGGAGAGACCAGAAAGACCAGGGAGGTGCCTGCCTGTCCGTTGCCCTTCTGCTGGGCTCCATGTCCCTCCAAAGGGGCCAGGAGGACACGTGAGCCTGCAGCCCCGCCCCTACTGAATGTGACAACTCACCCGCCCATGTCGCCTGTGCCCCGCAGAGGCCTGCAGCACTGCTCTGAGCTCAGCACCTCGTGGGCTGGGCTCCCCACGTTGGGTGGGACTGATGGGCCACCCAGGCCGAGCGCCTCCAGTCTCCCTGCCACCTGTAGGATGGAGCCCAGCTCAGCAATGTCCAGGCCCAAATCCCTGCACCTGCCCCACATCCAGACCCACCAGTCAAGAGAGTGAGAGACAGGTGCAGCCAGCTGTGAGCCCAGGACACCTCAGAACTGGAGAACGTGTGGAGAGGTGTGGGAAGGCAGACTGGCTGCCAGTCCCATTGTGGCCACTGGCACACCACAGAAAGTCACCCAACTGTCACAAGCTATTCAGTGGAGACAGAGCTCGTCATCTAGAATTCCAGCGCTCAGGAGGCTGAGGCAGGAGGATTGCTGCAAGTTTGAGGTCAGTCTGGACTAAATACTGAAATCTTGTCTCAAAAAAAGAAAAAGAAAAAGGTTCAAGTTCTAGAGTGGTGTCGAGGCCTGAAAGGTGCGTTCTCATGGTTGTACGAGTTTATGGGAACTTCCAAAGAGAGCCACAACTTCCACCTGGACCACTGCAGAGTCCCCAGGAAGGCCTGCAAGACGGCAGGCAGGCGACCCAAGTCAGACTTCACAGAGGCCACAAGGAAAGTAGCCGCCCAACCCAGCCCGGAGCCACCTCCCTCATCGGGCAGCCCAGCGACCGCCCGCTCCGAGGGGGTCTCCATGCCTGCGGTGAGGATGCTGCTTCCCTGCGGGCTCCGAGTCCTCCCTTCAACACGTCCCCACCCCAAGGCTCCGCGCGTTCCTGGCAGCCGCAGCTCACTGGGCCTCACAGCACATGTGGGCCCCATTTGCAGGGCACCGTGCCTGGTAGGGGACCCACAGGGCCTTAAACAGTTCCACCTGAGAATGTGGAGGGACACCCCCCAAAGTGATGAAAGGGACCCAAGAGGGGACTGCACATGCGGGGAGACGGCGGGAGCCCTGATGTGGTAGGCGGGAGGGGTCCTCCGCTGAGTCCACAGACCTCCCAGCGAGAGGACAGGAGGGCGTGCGGAGCGCGGGTTGTCCCCCAAGTCCTCCCTGTCGGGTTTGCAAACAGAGCAGGCTGAGGAGCCTCAGGCCCCACTCACACCAGCAGCTGCCACAAGTCCAGGCAGCCCTCAGTGGCTGTGATCACAGGAACATCATGGAGGCCCAGCCTGGAGCTGCTGGAGCCCCCATAAGGTGCCAGGGACCACAGGTCCAACCGCCACTCTCAAGGAAGCAAGGCACGTGCATGTGGACAACCAAGCAGTGGCCAGCACGTGCTGGAACCCGAAGCTGTGCTGGGCCGAGGCTGCTCCCGCCCCAGGAGCCGCGAGGGCTCTGACCCCGGGGCCTGGCACCTTCCTGCTTGGATCCCAGCCCAGAGCCGCAGAATCCACATCTGGATGGCGCCTAGCAACCCCCTTCTCCAGCAGCAAGGGCCGTGGGTTCCCACGAAAGGGCAGCTGCCCCCTTGGGTGTGGGGACCCAGACCGCGCCACCCTTCTGTTCAAGGCCAGGCAGAGGTCCCAGGAGTCACTGCCCTTCCTAGTTCTTCCAAGGCAACATGGGCCCTTCCACTTCCCCTCACCCAGTTTCCCTGGCCCCCAGTACCCCAGAGGGGTCACACGTAGCACTGAATGGGTGTGAGGTATAGACGGGACTGAAACTGGGGGGTCTGGAACAGCCAAAAGCAGATGGCCCCGTCCCTAGACAGAATCAGAGCTCCTGAAGTAGTGACAGCACAGGACGTGCTACCCTGCGTCCCAGGTCACACAAGCACCACACTGTCCCAGGGCCATGGGCACACTGCAGACGAGCCAGGCCACAGACTCGGGGCCATCCCGGCTTCTCACCAGGGATCCAGAGAGTGTGACAAGCTCCAACCTCCAAGCCCCGGACACACTGGGTTGCCAAAAAGAGGAGAGGAAGCTGACCCAGAATCAGCCACTTCCTTCTCAAAGTCCCCAGGCCTAGAGTCCTCAGTGCCCAGGGTGGCCCTGCGGGACGGAGGTGCAGGGGGACCCCATGAGCCCTCCTTCCCTGGGATCCCTCGGGGCCTCTGTAGCGGCCCTGGAATTCCCGATTCTCAGGAGAGGTCTGGGGAGAGCCTGGCTCCTCTCAGGGGAAAGGGGAAGACGCACTCTCGCCTGGCCCTGCGGCCTCTGGGCACCCACATGAGGTACCCACTGAGGACTGTGGCTGGACGAGGGACACTGGGCCAGAGGAGGGCCCTTCCATATGGGGCAGGAAAGTGCCCCCGGCAAAAGGAGGAGGGCATTTGGAGAGCCTGAAAAATGTCAAAGAATCCCAGAGAGGACAGGAACTTCTTACACTTCCAGTAAGTGACTTTCCCTCAAAAAAAAGAAAGTTCAAAAAGGAAAGAGAAGAAGCACTGTCCCGCCTCTGGGTATGTGGTACGGGAAAGGGAGTGAGGTGGGCAGGAGGGCAATTCACCGTCCACAGTACCGCACCAGCCCCAGAAGGTGCCTGAGCCCCTTGGGCCAGGGCCGGCCTGCTGCCTGCAGCTTTGAAAAACAACTTCCTGTCAATAAATGTGAACAAAAGTTTGGACCCATCTTCAAAGTGATGAGTTATGCTGAAAATATGTTCCTGCAAATGGAGGGGATGGATCGCTCGCCGCTTTGGCATTCGGGAGAGTTTATAAATAACTGCTCGGTCTGCTTGGGTTATGCCTGCCTTGGGAAACAGGCCCCGCACAGTGCTCAGCGGCGGAGACCCAGAGAAGACAGGAGCCATGTGGGACACATCAGGAGGGCGGACGCACCTCCTGCAGGGCTGGCACAGGGCGCTGGGGACGTCCGGCGGCTTCCCGGGCCTCTGGCCAGCACTGAGCCAGGAGGACCCCAAACCAGCTCCCCCATTCACGTTTTGGAGGGAAAAGGAGGGGAGGGACTCTACATGTGGTTTCCATCGGGCAGGAAAAGTGAAACCACGTGCCGCGTCCCCAGCAGACACGGTCCTTGTTATTTTAATGAGAAAGTCCACCGTTAGGGGCAAAGAGGAAAAGAAGCAAAAGGCCCTGCTCCTGGTGCCCACACCTCGCCAGAGGGGAGCCCAGCTGGAGCCCCCCCATGCCTTCTGCACAGCCCCTTTCCCTGGGCCATGGGCAAGAGGAGGAGAGCAGGCAAAGGCGGGTCCCCAGCCCAGCAGTCAGTCCATTGTCAGCGTCTGGACGTCACCACAGCGCCAGCAGCCTTTTTGGGTCCCAAGGACATGGCCGGGTGGCCAGTGAGTTACGGTGCATCAAATCCAGTTATCCAGCCTGGACCCATCAGAAGCAAAACTTCCACAGCCTTTTTACAATTCTCCCAGCTCTTCCAATTATGTTAAAATAGCTGCACCCCACATAATATGCATAAACATTTTATTACGAATATTGGAAGCCTAGGGGATTTTTTTGTTGTTTTGGCGGGGGTTGCTTTTGTTTGGGTTTTGGGTTTTTGAGACAGGGTCTTGCTTACAGTTCAGGCTGGTCTTGAACTCACCATGTAGCCCAGGCTGGCTTCACACTCACAGCAGTTCTTCTGCCTCAGCCTCCCAAGAGCTGGGATTACAGGCAGGCACACCTGGCATCTGCATCTTTTAAGAGGGAAAAGACTGTGCTAGCTGGCAGAGACTCGGCCAGGGCACACTTGGTCCAGCTGCTTTCACGCGGCAAGACAGCGCTGATTGGGTCTTCGAGGAATTCTTCACGAGATTAAGCAGGTGGCACGAAGCCAGCCTTCCTCAATCCCTGCACTGACCCAGGGTGGCCGCACACATCTTGTGTCCTGGTGGGCATCCACTGTGGTCACCCAGAGAGCAGAGGATGCCTCGGGCTACCGGACACCCTGCTGCACCATCGTGTCATGGCTAGATGAGGAAGAAAGCAGAGACCACAAGCCCCTCCCAGATGTGTGTGCTGTGGGTGCACATCTCTATGATGGGTACACAATGGGCACCCCGATACTGGGCTGCCCGCCTTCTGAAGCCTCCCCAGCTGTGCCACATGCCCAGCTCTGAATGTTGATTGCCGACACTTGGACAACAGGGACACATTGCCAGCCAGGAGGGGCACAGGCCCCGGGTCCCTCTCGAAGGTATCAGGGCAGAGCCACCAAGAAGAGGGGCCACGTGTCCTGCATGCTTAGGAGGTGCCGAGCTTGGAACATTGCTGGCAACCTCCCTGCAGCCGCTGCTGGTGAGGAAGGACAGCCTCGGGGACACCGAAGGCCAGGTGGGGGGACAAGGCTGAGAGCTTCCAGAAGCCTTAGGATCATCCTGCGGCACCGCTGAGCCCACTGTGAACATGCTCAGGGCAAGGGGTCAAGGTCATCCAAAGGGACACAAGGACAGCAAAACCCAGACACACGTCCAGGCTTCCCCTTCCCACTGCCTTAGGACAGCACTAGCCCTGACGACCAATCACAGGCTGAAGGACCGAAGGTCAGCAGCACATCCTACCCCCCTAACCCACCGGAGCACAACGGTCAGGGATACGCGTGCTCTGGGTTGTTTTTGAATTTCTTTGCTGGCCATACTGGGGATTGAACCCAGGGCCTTTGCACCAAGCTACATCCCTTTTATTTCTTAATTTGAGAAAGGAGTTTGCTGAATTGTGACGTTGCCCAAGTTGAGCTCAAAATTGGATCCTCCCTTCTCAGCCTCCCAGTGTGCCCAGCTTGGTGGCTCCCCTTGGGATCACAGGGCTGGCTGGAAGCTGTACTCGAGTATCCTGCTAGCCACAGCAGGAGATGGTCCCACCACAGGGCACTGGTACAAAATCAAAAATTCAAAGTGTGGTTTCCACCAAGCACATCACTTTCACACCACTGCAAAGTCAAAACATCCTAAGTCAAAGTGCAGTGAGCTGAGGACTATGCCCCAGAAACGCCACAGCTCTGGGAGACGGGCCGGCCACGGTGCCGCAGTCTTCAAAAAAGAACAGCTTTCGACCACACCGGCCAAGAGCATAGACGACTCACATCACCAGCACGACTGTCTCCTATAAAGTCAGCACAGACACTGAATGAGCCAAGGCCGAGCCACCATCCTGGGGAAGTGCAGGGCGCAGGTCCTGCAAGTCTGCTCCCGTTCCAGCACCGACCAGTACCCAGCTCGCTTCCGGAGGCCGTGTCCGCAGGCCTGGGGGAGACGCTGATTGGTGCGGGATCCGTGCCCCGCACCCTGCAGCTGCCTGGCCCTGAGGGATGCCACACCACAGGTCTCACCACGCTCAGGAGCCATTCTAAACAGGAACGTCACCAACAAAAGCACAAAGACACAGAAAAGGGACATCTTAATGAACTGCTCAGTTCCACATCACAGGAAAATAACAACCTGCTTCGCAGAACTCAGCAAGGAGCTCAAAGGGCCAAAGGACGACAGTCTCCACTGACTCGGGGAGGGGCGCCCAGGGGCAGGAGACCCTGCTCTCTCTCTCTGTTCTTGACATCACTTTGCACCCTGCTTGGTTTCAGATTATCTGTAATGAATGGAATTTTCTATTCTTGCCCAAGCCTGTGCTTTGCCGACTTTCCTCACACGTATACGACAGCTGGAACCCTAAAGCTGAGGCATTATCCTGGAGACACGACACAGATTTGACGTGTCATCGGAAATGATGTTGCTTAAGCACCTCGACTGTGTCACTGTGTCCCACTGGCATTCTATTTAATCTTCACAGAGTTAGGGGAAATGAAGATGTTTCCCATGTCACACTGGAAAGCCTGAGTCTCAGCAAGGCTTGGGCTTTCCCAGTTCCTCGCGATTTTCAGCATATATCAGCGCATGGTTTTACTGCATCCTTGACATAGAAAAGGTAGGTGAGGCAGAGCTTGCTGCCCCCATTTGACAGATGGAGAAGCTGACTGCCCAGAGCTACTGCGGGTTTACAGCCATGACCAGCGGAGTAGGCAGTCAGCGGACAGACACCAGCTTCCCAGTCCCCTGGGGACAGCGGTCCCTCAAAGGATCATGGGGCTGAGCCCCTTGACACCAGGCCCTGCCCTTTGGCAGCCCTCCTCGCTTTCCTCCCTGCCCAGCTCCCTGCCCCACACCCATCCTCCCCACACCAGCCACGCACCCCAACCCTCCTCCCACAGGCTGCTTTCAAGGGGAGCCCGAGAGGATGGGTTTGGGGAGGGGTTTGAGATGGGTTTGGCGGCTCCACGCTGTGCAGCTAACACGTGCTCTGCGAAGGTCTCCTCCCAGATCACCAGACATTCCCTGATGGTCAGCTAGATCCTCCCCTCCCATGCACGAGAAGCAGCCATTCAGAACTCGCTCTTGGCAGCAGGCAAATTGCTAATTCAAAGCCCAAGACACAGGCCAGCACAGCTAACCTGCAGGCTGGAGAGGATCTGCGCTGCCCTGCGCCGGGCACCAGGATGGCCAGGGCAGGGAACAGGCAGGGGCAGGCAGGGGCTTCTGTGGCTTGACTCCACACCAACTGGGGAAGACTTAGGGGGCAGGCATGTGGCTGCAGAAGGTCTTGGGTCTGCATGGGGGAAGGCACCATGCCTGCCCCGGCCAGAGTTCACCTGCCCACCAGCTCGATGGCTCCTGCCCCAGTGCCACCCTCCTTGGCGGCCCACCTGTCCCTCCCATCCAGCCTGCTCCATGATCAGGATCCCCACCAGTCCATGTGTCCTGGCAGGAGCAGATCTCTGAACCCCAGCCTGCTGCTGTTTGGGGTTCTTGTCGGAAGCTGAGCTGATAGCAGCATGGCAGGAAATGAGAAAATTTGCTGAACTAAATGGTGGAAGCTGGAGATTAGACTCAGCAACCACGGAAGCCATGTTCCCCACAGATGGACCTGCCCCCAAAATCAGCTGCCAGCTGGAGAAGGTGGGACCAGAATCTTCCCCGGGATGCTGCCCAGCTGGGACAGCCACATGGGGGTCTGGCCACCAGAGGCGTGCACTGGGGACACGCCAGGAGGGCAGGAAGAGGGAGGATCTTCCACAAATGACATTTATAACATCTTTTCTAGGTATAAATATAACAAATATTTATACCATGGAAAATTTGGAATTTATAAAACTCTTAAAACGCTGAGTTTACAAGCCCAGATCACACCTTTTCATGTTGCTCTCAAACTCGTTCAAGCCCATGCTTCACTCGCCACCCTCACCTGCTAGAACACAATTCGCACATGTTCTCCCACCTTACACACACGCGTTCCTTCCAGATCACCCCGGACAATGGCTACAGGCAACTTGGTCCATAAAGTGTCCCTTTGTGGATGTCAAGCACTGGCTAAGAAGTATGGCCACTCCTTCAAATATTTAAAATAACAGATTTGCTATAAGAATAATCCTTATCATAGAAAAAGGGCTTAAATTTAATAATAGTGTCAGAATGAGGTTTCTGGTTCCACAGATGAGGAGCCTGCAAGTGGTCACTCAGACCTAACAAGAATAAAAAGCCAAACAAATGGAAAAATCCACATCTGTTCCCAGGACTCTCGAGCACAGCGAGGTTATGGCGTGCACTGGATGGGAGAACAGAAGGACAGACAGGCAGACACGGGGAGTAAGACATGCTGAGTGGAAACCCACATGTGGAAACCTCTGGGCCCAATCCTAAGGGGCTCTGCATGCCTGTAAGTTTCCCTTCCCGAGCTCCACCAGCTCATCACAGTGAAAATCAGAGAAACATCCCTCGCGATTTTGCAGAGGGAGAGGGAAAGAGCCTGCATTAGTCGGGGTTCTCCAGAGAAGCAGACTCAGTACAGGCATACCCAACCAAGGGGATTCTTTAGGTGGCTCACAGGATCAGATGTGGGAGAATCCACAGTGGCCAGCTGTGAGCTGCAGGGCCCCACAGCTGCTCAGCCAGGGAAATGGAAGTCACTGGACAAGGGAGACCAGAGAAGCAACACCAGCCCAAAGGCCAGGAGGCCACGAAAACAGTAGCCAACTCAACCGATCATCTGCTGTCAACCATGAGTGTCCATGCAGTGACATCCAGGCAGTATGTAACTGGCCCAAGGACAGACCTGACAGCTATGCTAGGGAGGGGGTGCCTGCAGATTGGCTGATCAGGTCAAGCAATGAGATCCCACGAGATCCCAAAGATCAGATCAGAAAGAATGTGAGGTCAGTGGGGGCTGTGCATGGCAGCAGGATGCAAAGCACTCACAGGGCAGAGGGAGGCAGGACCAGGCATCTGCCCACACAGGCTGCATACAGTGGCCACCCAACGCCAGCCACACTGCCACTGCACTGGTCTTGTCCAGGTCCTTGATGTCCTAAACACAGAACTGAGCAGGACACCCCAGAGCAGCAGGATGGATGATTTAATTGAAAGAGAAAAGACAAGTTCCACTCCACAGGGTGGGAGCAGCCAGGAAGAGCTCACGACCCGAGGGGCTCCGTGAGGAGGGTCTTCAGCACTGGGTTTGGGGTGGGATGGAGGGTTTGGCTTGAGGTTCGACTCCCACCGATGAGCAGTTTGGCTTGGGCCCTCCTTCAGGTGGTGGAGTTTTTGACCCTTTGAGGCCCTTGGAGAAACTGTCCTGGCGTCCAGAGCCCACAGGGGTCAACTCTGTGTAGTCAACGACATGGTAATGAGGGCCAGGGAGGCCACAAGTGGCAGAGAGTCACCAGCCATCACTCCTTCTGCATAAGCTAAGTTACCTGCTACCTTTTCCCACTGCATCAAGACCTGGGCACCCCGGTCCTGGGCCGATATTTAACTCAGAAAGTGGATCAGCCCAGAATGGGCACCAGGGTGGCACTCCCTTGTCATCCAGCCATTTCCTTGGTTACCCAATGCCTCAGACCCAGCCCAGAAAGCAGGGTCTCTTTCCACAGCCTTTTCCCTCGCTACTTCCTGCACCAACTCGACCCTCCGGCAGCTCCAAGCCCACAGCTGATAGGTCTGTCCAGAAGGTGCCCACTACTGCTCTTCACCTTCACCCCTCCGCAGGCCCCTCAGGCCTGGGCATTTGCTAACGCCATACAGTTCCAGTTAAGAGCGCAGTGCTGGGCAGACGGTGGGAGCAGGAAGTGAGAAGGCGCCGGCTCCTGAAGGCACCTCAGCCATCCAGCCGCTGGGCCCCGGGGCGGCCATGCCCCAGGCCAAGGGTGGGTTTGGGCGGCAGGGATCTGGCACGTATTCTTGGCCATGGCCAGACCCAAGTGGTGGGCTAAGTGCACTGAGTATTATTTCAACCGCCGCGAAGAAAACCAGCTCCGCTGTAAAACTCTTGGCAGGTGCCCTTGCTGCTGAGTGGCAGGCGCAAGTGCCACCGGCAGGCTGCTCAGCAGCATTAATTAAAATCCTTTCAAAGGCCAGGCCGTTTTCCACACAGGAAGGCCGTCACCTGGGGAGCGCTTTCACAGGTGAATTGGCTCCTTAAAAGCTTTTAAATTAATGTCATTCCCCATAATTCTTAGTTTCCAAAAAGCAAGTTTTACAAGGGCCCCGCCCTCTGAGGAGAGCACAGGCAGGACTTGGCCTCCTGTTTGACCTCTCCCCCATTTCTGTCCAGAAGAAATGATCCAAGGAGAACTAAACGCCCCACCTCGTGACATTCCTTAAAGACCCAGACAGGATGCATTGTCTGCACTTCGTTCCCAGCTCTAGTCCACACTTCCAAAGCCCAAAAATGCCAGGCTTTGCACCTGGCCCTTCAGGTGTCATGTCTGATTTAGACCTCATAGCAATCCCACAACACAGGTCTCACGACCACAGAGGCGGTTCAGAGAGGCCAAGTAACTTGTACCAGGCCACACAGCAAGCAGGTAGGTGGTGAGGTGGGGATTACATTTCAATCCTTCTGGCTCCAAAGTCTGTTTTATTTCAACTATGTTACATTGTGAAAATTAGGAAGAGGGTGTTGATTTTGTAAGTAATTTAATAAAGATTAAAGGCAAAAAAGAAGACTCAAGGATGCCAAATGTGCAGCTGTGCTGGAAGCCTGGCTCTGGCTGGCTGTCCCGAGGGCTCTTTGCCCCCTCGCAGTCCCTGCCCACCTGTGAGAGGACCCAGCAAGGAAAGAGCTGGTGAGGCCAGGCAGAGTGAACAGGGGCCACAGAGAGGGAAGAGGAGTGAGTCAGAGAGCAGAGAAGCAGACACAGCCCTGGGGGCGCAGCGGCTTGCCACGGGGTGCCCCCACCATGGGGTGCCCATGCCACAGGGTATCCATGTCACAGGGGCAGCCAGGTAGTGGCACAGAGGGGCCTCAGAACTGCACAGCCCACGGCACCTCCCACTGGCCAGGGCCTGCCAGGGCACAGGTGACCATGCCCAGGGGCTCGTCATAATGCAGTGTGACAGGCAGGGCCTGGACAAACCGTAGAACAGCAGGGGACGCTGAGAAGGAAGTCCATCCCCTGCGTGCATGAGGTGCTCTCAGAAAGCCCCACACTTGCACATTCTGGGGCGTGAGGAAGGGTGTGCGGTGTCCTCACCCCAGGGTGCCACGCTGAGCCAGGGACGGACCACGCTGGGAGAGGCCGGCACCAGTTCCACAAGCGCCAGGGAGGCTCCGCACTCCTAGGGATCACTGACTCCTGCACACACAAACCCAGCCCTGCCCACGCCTGTGCTGTGCTTCTCCCTCCCTGCCAGGCCAGTCTACACCTGAATTCCTCATCCAGTCTGAAGCCTCTCAGCAGCCACAGCTCAGGCCTCCTTGACAGAAAGCCGGCCCCGCCCTGCAGCCCTGGTTCTTTGGAGTGCAGGGATTTGGTGGCCCACACGCTCAGGGAAGGCACCCAGGGTGCTGTTTGCCCCTACAGACCACCACCCACCCCAGCCTACCCAGGCCTCACTCCTGGCACCCTGGCCCACCTTCGTTTCCACCCTTTTCCCCTCGGGGCACTCTCAAGCTGGCTGAACCTCTTCTCTCACCCCAGGTGGAAACTGGACACCAGGCCAGGTGGCTCCATACCTTTCTGGGTTGCAGCCCATCTGTGGCATAGCCACAGCTGAGGAAGTTGTTGGGACACGGCCCCACCATGCCAGGCAGAGGCTGCCAGCCCAGGGAGATGGGGAAGTACTCCTGAGTTGGCAGAGTTTCAACATCGAGTTGCTCTGGAGGAGAGGAGAGCACATTTCTGTTATCAGACTCTGCGGAGCCTTGGTCCCCCAAAGACACTTGGTTATGGAAAAATAACCACCACTTTTTAAAACTTTATGTGAAAGCCTAACAGACAGCAAAGTGTGCATACCGTCAGCAGAGAGCTCAATGAATTTTTTTCACCAACTGGAGATGCCCATAAAATAGTTACCTTTAAGCTTTTCGTGTGTGGCCTATTCGAATATTGTTCCCTCTCACAGGAAATGAGCCTTCCTGCCAAGGAGGGCTTTTAATCTGCGTGTAGAACCCTTGCAGACCACTGCGCCTCAGGAGGTCCCGCCTATGAGCTGAGCGCCCAGTGGTGCTCTGTGGAGACCTGGCAGACGCTGGGCTCATGGGACATCCGACCTCTCTGGTGCCATCACCCTGACAGCTGCTCCTTAGCATTACCCATTTTGCAAAAAGCCCCAAACGCGCTGCACCCCGCCCAGTTCGCAATGTCGTGTTGACGGACCCAGAGGGGTCCACCATTCCACGGTGGCTATGTTCCCCACACAACTGTCTCAAGGACCCAGTTCCTGTCCTGCTGGGGTCAGGCAGGACCCACAGATGCTTCTGTCTCAAGCAGAAAGAATGAGAACGCCTGCCTGGCCAGTATGAGTCAGCACAGGCCGCTGTAACAATGCACCCCAAGGGGCATCTTAAGCTGGGCCGTCCTGAGCCCTCCCTCTTTGGCTTGCAGATGAGACTCCTCGCTGTGTCCTCACACGGCTGTCCCTCTGTGTGTCCATGTCCTACCTCTCCTCTTATAATGACACTGATCACATTAGGTCGAGGACACCCAAATGACCTCCATTTAACTTAACCTCTTCTTTAAAGCCCTCGTCTCCAGAAACAGTCAGACCTGAAGCACTGAGGAGCTCTCTGCGTGAACAGGCTGTGGGACACAGCTCAGCCCACAGCGGCCTTGTCCATTCTGCCTGACTAGGAAAGTTGCCAGCTGCCAGATCTGGGTGGGGGTACCTGGTATCAGATGCATCTTCCTGTGCCTGATCAGAAGAGCTGGGCCAGGACCAGGGGCCAAGTGCTGGGGCAGCCCTGGTTGAACTTCTGCACATCACACCATGCCCGTCATGTCAGGGACATGCCTGTGCGTGGGCCACAGGGGGCGCACATCATCTGTAGAGCCCCAGCAGATGTCAGTGTACAGGAAGAGCAGCAGACGGCATAGAGCCACCCTGGACCAGGACCCTCTGGAAATGTGCCCCTGTCTGGACTCCACAACTGCAAAGGTGTTTTATTTCCTGGAACTTTGAGATCAAAGGACATTGTTTTTAAGGCTCTGGGCTGCTATTGCCATTTCTCAAGAGAAATCCTAAGTGGCCACCGCAATTGCTATCCATAAGGTCAAAGGACAAGGAGGAAAGGGCTGCTTTCCCTTCCCCAGCAAGGCCCATCAGAGGCCACAGGGCTGTGGCTGTCACTCTCTGTCCCCGTAGAAGATACAGGACTCACATCCCAGCAAGTGAAGGGTCCAGGCCTGTGTGTGAGCTTGCACCGGAAGTGCACACCTTGGAGCTCCGAAGCCACCAAGAAGGAGATGTCCCCATTTTCTGCTCCTGGGCAGGCGAAGCCCTTCTCCCCACCCAAGCCAACTGTAGGGTCTGGGGACCTCCATGTCCTGGTCACGCCCAGCACTGCTTCCTGCAACCTTCTTCCTTCCCAGTGGGCTGTTTCTGATGAAGAAGAGACACTTCAGGGCTGCTTCCGCTCATTTCACTCCCTTCCCCTTTAAAATTTGAGTTAAACATTGCTTCGGTTTTATGTGTAAGCAGATCCAAAGGCCACCCACGTGTTGGGAAGCTGAGGTTGCCAGAAAAACCCCCAGATTTCAAATACCTCCTTCCTGGAGCCCAGGGCCCCGCTACGCTGCTGGAGGCTGTGTCTTGTGCTCGAAGGCACAGTTCTCAAGCAGAAGAACACTGGGAAAGTGACATTTTTACAAAATGACTTCATTTCTGAAATACAGAATGGCGCTCCTCTGGATGCAGAGGCCTGGCCACTGGCCTCTTCCTCAGGGGCCAGGGTAGCCCCGGAGCCCCCTGCTCAGCAAGACGCAACCTGGAACAGACACCAAGGACCCCCTAGTTGCAGTGGGAGCATCCAACCTACCGGAGCAATGGTTCTGGGTCCCAGTGCTTCTGCTTGGATCCTGGCGAGAGGGATATGTGAGCCCCACAGCCACGCATGCCTTGCTACCTTTTTGGATAAAAGTGTCTGTACAATCTGGTCCTTGCATTCAAAATACTGACAACCCTCCCAGAGAAAGTACAACAGCAGAAAGCTGTGATTCACTCACAATAAGATGCAAAGACAGAGAGAAAACCACACTGTAAATACGTCAAACTTCTCCGGACTTTTGTGGGTTTAATGCCACTTCGAAACCTTAAGTGATTCTAAAGATGACCCGAAAGAAGAAAGGGACAAAAGTAACTAAAGCATTGGAAGAGAGGAGCAGCAAAGGTAACTTACTTTCGGGATAAAAAGAGGCAGCAACAATACAAAAACAAATTTAGTGGTGCAAAAATTCCTAGACCAAGCTATGCATGAAGGCCCAGACCTGTCATCCCAGCACTTGGGGAGGCTGAGGAAGGAGGATCGAAAGTTCGGCCCGTGCAACTGAGAACTTAGCAAGACTCTGCCTCAGAATGAAAAATGAAGGGCTGGGATGTAGCTCAGTGCAAAGATTTCAATCCCCAGTATCAAAAAAAAAAAAAAAATTACCGGGCCAATAAAGGAGTAGAATAGAACCATAAAAGCTTTTTAAGAAAATACAACTGAATGTTTAACTGACTTCATTGTACGTCAAGATGTTTTGAAACAAGAACCAAGAAAAAACTTTACATAAAGTGGGAAAAGTGTCTGTTTCTCAAATATAAAATAAAGCAAATGATAAAGCAGGAAAAAATATGGACAACAAACGTGAGAAAGAGTTAACACCCTTCCTCTAGAAAGAGCATTTGGTAAAAGCCAAATATCCAACAGAAAAAGGAGGGAAGTCAATTCACAGAAGGAAAAAAATAGAAACTGCTAATAAGTGTGAAAGCATATTAAGTCACACTGACCAATGTTTTCTTCTTTATACTTTGCTATATTTTCTAATTTTTTCAGTGTGTTATTTTCATAATCAAAAAATAGCTCAGCCCTTGTGAATCCATCCACAGAAGGCTCAGACGAAGCCTGGAGTCAGGGTGGATGTCACCTTCGGGGGACACTCCTGCATAGGCCACCAGGAGCCTCAGAAACACAAATGTGACAGAGTGTCACCTCTCACCAACCCTGCAACACATCCTTACCATGATGGTGCCAGGCAGCCATTTCTCTGACCATTTCTACACCCATGGGACCCACCCCTTCTCAGTTCCCAGGTGACAGACACCAAGCTCCTGGTCACTGATCCCCAACTGATCCCCTGGCCCCTCTTCCCTCCCTGCACCCAGAAGGTGCCAAGGGGTCTGAGCCGTGCACTGGCACCCCCTGGCCCGGCACCCGAGCTCCCCAGCACTGTGGACAGAGGGCAGTGGTGAGCTGTGGGGAGGAGAGAGGTGGGGAGGAAGCTGTAGGAGAAGGGAGAAGCCACAGCCACGTGGGTGTCCCTTGAGGGTGGCAGCCCCAGCCAGGACTCCTCTATGTTTCCCATGCTGATGGGGACCTCTAGATCCTGCCATGCTTTCCAAGAACATCCCCACTACCGAGTCAGGTGTGCTGAGTTCCAGGCCCAGCTCTGAGAGTCGGCGGCACAGGATCACGGCCTCTCCTGTCTCCTCACCCAAAAATGGGGTGGCGGGTTGGTACAAAGACACTAACTTCCAGGCGCATGACCTAGGCACTCAGTTAGTGACCTCTGTCACTGTCTCAAGCGTCTGAGACCTTGGGAACAAGGGGCCCCACACACCCTGCAGAGGCTGACAACACCTCCACCGCGAGAGATGCAGGAGTCACACCACAGGAGCGCCAGCGGCCCAGGCCAGGTCTCTGCAGGCGGCACGGGTGTTGCAGGGTGCAGGCTTCTCTGGGGGCCAGCCTGACTCTGCAGAGCCTGCAGGTTCCCTCTGGAGCCCAAGATTGTTCCAGCCCCTCCCGGCACAACCCTGTAAAACGCACACATCCTGGCAGCTATCCCAACAGCTCTCCGCGGACACTTTCCTGCTCCAGGCACTGGGCTTGGAGGGGACAGCATGCCTCCGCTCACCCCGGGGCAGCCTCCACCCCCAAGCAGCCACACACTTGCCAGGGCCACTTTATAAGCGGGTGACGGCTTTGGCTAGGGGACACCCCAGCAGACTGTCACCATCCCAAGCATTAGGATGGAGGGATTTCGGGAGCCCTGTGCAGTGGTCAAAAGGCAAATGGTTTTCATAACGACTTAATAAAAGCTTTCTTCCCGGACTGGGAGGCCCCAAGCATATAAAGCCCAAAGCACTTATTGCAACAGATTGAAGCACCAGAAGGCCTGCTCCACACCTAACTCTCCCCAAGCCTGCACTGTTAGTCCCCTCCCGGGCTCTGTTCTGGTCAGCAGCCCAGGACCCTCAGCAGTGTTGTGTTCCCACCAAAGACACCCTGCGCCCCTGTTCTGTGCCTTGGTTTCCTCGGGATGGAGGGCAGTCTCTTGTGAAGTCTCCTGGCCCTAGAGGAAAAGTTCACCCTGTGGGTAAGGTTCAAGATTCTCAAGCAAAGCATGGTGGTGCACACCTGTAATCCCAGCACTCTGGAGGCTGAGGCAAGAGGATCACTATAAGTTTGAGGGCAGTCTGGGCTACATAGTGAGTTCAAGGTCAGCCTGGACTCCATAGCAAAACCCTGTCTCAAAACACCAAAAAAAAGATGAGAGATTCTCTTAAACCTATCTTAGCCTGAAAAGATGAGAAGCTGCTTGAGACCAGCTCCTAAAGTCCAGTGAACCCCTAAACGCATGTTACCTCATTTTCAGCCTCTCACCTTCCTCACTGTAGCTCAAGTTAGAGCAGGCCACCTGCAGCTGGGACAAGACCTGGAAGGGACAGGACCTGGAAGGGACAGGTCACGGGAGGGAGCGATCAGCCCTGCAGGTGAGGGCAGCGCTGGACTCTACCCCCACAGCAGCAGAAAGTACAGGGCCAGGCAGGGAAGTGAGTGAGGCAGGCCGGCCAGGGTCAGGGATGGGAGAGGGAAGCAGTTCCTGGGCCCTGACTATGGAGCAGCGAGGCCAGACAGGCCCTCCTCTGCTACCCGTGCCAGGCCCACCTGGACCCCAGATGCCAGGCCTTGCTTCCCACCTTGAGCGCAGGTGTAGGCTGGGCTACACCGGTGGGCCCAGCAGGAAGTGCTAGTGTGGACACGCCTCAGGGGACAAAGTCCAGCAGCCCACGCTGCGAGGAGGAAATCAAGGCACAGAGAGGTAGGGGCAGCTGAATTCCTGCCGGCTCCTGTACCCCAAGACAGAGCCCACTCCACCAGGCCGAGGTCCTCAAGGACAGACAAGGTCAAAAACACAAGAAGCGAGTAGCAGCTTAGCACCACTGCACACCACACTAAACAGGGAACCTGCAGGCCGTGGTCACCTGACACGCAATGAGGTTGGGTTCACTCAGGAGGCCCCTCCTCCATCCGCACTTCCCAGCAGAGTTTGCCCCTGAACCAGAGATTACAAAAACACCTGCCTTCACCAGATATGGTTGTGCACACCTGAAATCCCAGTACTCTGGGAAGCTGAGACACGAGGATTGAAAGTTCCAGCCCAGCCTGGCAACTTAGTGACTCAGTGACACTTTGTCTCAAAATAAAAAGTGAATAGGGACCGGGATAGCTCAGTGCAAAGGCCAAGGGTTCAATGCCCAGTACCACACACCCCCCATGACAAAACCCCAGCCACTGACTGGCAGTGAGCTAAATGACCATCCTTTCCCCTCCACCACCAAAGTCCCTTCTCTGCCCCTGTTCCATACATCCGCCAGGCCTGCTCTGTGGCAGGGTACTGGGCAGCGAAGGAGTGGCTCTGTCCAGCCCTGATTCTGGGGACCAGTCCAAGGCATATGTTTAAACTGTAGCATCAGATGACAGGAGCACTCTGACTCAGTGATTCAAAAAGCATCTTTAAAGGAAAAAATATATAGGCAGAACATTTAAAGTGCCTGATTAAGACAGCACAGTCACCTGGAGCTGGCAACATCAGTCACCTAGAGCCCACCGCAGTCCCAAAAGTCGGGGCATGGAGTCGGCAGTGGAAACCGGAGAGAGCCGGCCACAGCCAGCGCTGGACCCAGAGACCTGGGGAGGGCAAGGGCTGCAGAGGCAGAAGCTGAGCCCATGGTCAGGGTGCAGTCAGGGTGCAGAAGCTCCAAGGGCCCCATGCCTGCGGGAGGGGAAGTGGCAGGATGGGCGAAGCCTCCCCTTGGTGTCCCGGGCCGCAGCAGGGGCTCCGCACTCGCCCTGCTCAGTCGCAGCTCAGCCCAGCCAGGCAGGTCTCAGCACTAGGCAGACCTTGAAGGACTGGCCGGTGAAGCCCCGTGCTGCAGGACAGTGGTGGAGACTTCAGGAAGTCTTGGATGTCCCTGCAAGTCCCCCATCCTGGTGGCCTCAGTCAGAAGAGGGCGAGATTAGGTAAATTCCGGGCTAATCCACCTTGTTTTGGAAACTTTTAGATGGACACTCCCTAGACGATTAAGGGATTTGGGCCAAAGTCTTAAGGTAACAGAGGCTGCACAACGAAGGCCAAGCGTGTCCTGCTTTCAGTTACCCGCTGGGCATCTGCAGGTCCAGGGGAGGAGTCAAAGTTCTCTTTAAAATGGCTTTTAAGTCCCTGACTGTCCCAGAAGAAAACATAAATCATGCCTTCGATAGTAAGTGAAGACCCAGTATTCTGCCTGTTCCGATCCCTGTGGTGGTTCCCAACTCCGCCTCACCCACGTCCACCCCACCACCCGCTCTCTCGCCCCTGCCCACCGGACCAGAAGTCAGACAGCAGAGAAGCTCCTGAGTCAGGCCCGTCCGCCAGCGTCTCGCAGCTCACACGGGGGCCCACAGAACACACGCCCTGTCTCTAGGAGGCTGCCCTGGATTAATGTCATTCCTACAGGGAGGGGCTGGGACAGCGGGACAGAGGTCACCGGAGGCCAAAGCCCCACATACCAAGCACATACATGCACACACACACAGAGGCACATACACGTCACATAAATTGCATACACACACCACACATACATGCACACATACGTGCACACAGACACATATATACCATGTGCACCCACACACACAGACGCACAACCATGCATACATGCACACACATACCACACGCACATATGCACACACAAGCACAAACTTAGGTACACCATGCATACATGTGTACACACACAAGCCACACTTCGTTGCTGTAACTTCTACAGCATTCTCAAATATTTTCTATGGCTGTAGGTGCATTAAGTACTCTACTACTTCTTCAACTCCTCTTAATAACACATACTTTTCTACAAAATTATCTTCAACCACATTTTACCCTTTTAGCATAAAGACACCAGCATAGTTCTCTTCAGCCTCTAGTTTACCAGGAGTCGCTCCTACCTGACGTACTCACTGTATTCATGTTCTTGTGCTTTTTTCTTTATTAACGAGTTGCTAGTTTATTTTTCGAAAGGGTCAGCTCTGATCGTTGTTTATCAATTTTATTGTTTTAGTTTTCTCATTATTTCCACTGTTATCTTCAGTTTTTTCTGCTTTCGTTGGGTCTGTCTCTTCTTTTAAATAATTTCTAATTAATTTAACAATTTTAAAACTAGGACTTGTTTTCTCTGTTGTATCCCGAAGTCCATCCCATAACTCAAACATGTAACTTTTTGTTTTTCATTCTTACTTTGTCATTTCTGATTTTATTTTTCTCTTTTATTCATGAGATAATTTTATTTCTCAAGAAACTGGTCTTCTGTTTCTAATTTGCTATTGAATTTTTTTGTTGTTGTTGAATCAGGGTCTCACTATGTAGTTCAGGCCAGCCTTGAACTTATTATGTAGCCCAGTCTGGCCGTGAACTCACAGTGATCCTCCTGCTTCACCCACCCAAGCGCTGGGATCACAGGCATGTGCCACCACACCTGGCTATTTCTATTTTTATTTTTACTTTCCTTATATTGTAGCTAAAGACCCATCTGTGCCATCCCAGCCGTCAAGGTTTAGTGCTGACCGTGGACGCACTCTCCATCTGCAGAGGACCATTCCGTGGACTTTGAAAATAATCTTGTATTTGTCACTTACTGGATACCTCATAGGTAGTGAACATGTGGAGAAATCGAGGCAGCAGACTGTCAGGGGGCTTGGGTGGTGGGGTGGGTGCCCCCTTGGGGGAATGGGGAAGCCAGACACGGCCTTCCTGAATATTGAGCCCCTAATGGGTATCTGGTGGGTCTGGTTTCCGGGATTTGTCAATATGCCACCCAGTCTATAGTGCACAGTGACAGCAGCCCTCCAGGACTACAACAGAGGGCACAGAAATGGCCCGCGCCTCCACACGGCGCATGGGAAGCAGAAGGACCACAGGGGCCACCAGCGCTCAGGGCCTGGGCCCCTACGGCTGCCCTCGGTCCGGGGATCTCTGCTCACTGCTGGAGCTGCCATATGGCAAGGGCTCACACCTGGCCCACACCAGAGCAAGACCTGCAGCGCCATGGCGGACAGGGGACCAGGCCTGTCCCCCAGCTCATCTCCAAACACCAGAGGTCAGGCTCACCTCGGTCCTGGCAGGTGGATGTTTCTGTTGAATTGTACTTAATTTGAGGGAAAAGTTAATGCAACGTCATCAGCCCTCTGCAAAGTGCAGAGCAAAGAAGGCCTGTCCTCTCCCGTCTCGTGAGGGCTGCAAGATTGCCAGGGGCCCAGAGCTGCATTTCAGACACTTTCTCCTCCTACGGTCAAGTCTTTGGCAAATAAATACTGCTTTTGTACTATAGAACATACATAATCTCATAAAAAGTGTAACTTTGTTGTGTACTGAACTTTCCACCAGCAGAAAGTCACTCTCCATCCAGTTTAATGTTCTTACCTGGATCTCAGTTTTTCTGGTATCAGTATTGTGACTCCTGCTTTACTGTTTTTGCTTTTTGTTTCATTTTCATTTACTTAGAAACATTCTCATCATTCTGTGTTCATTTTCCTTAGAGTTAATGTACAATTAGCTTTGTTTTATGTGCCATCTTGGGCATCTTTTTCTTAAAATGGGTAAATTTATTCTATTTACATGTATAATTAACAGACACAGTTTGGCTTTCATTATGTGATCTTAGAGCTGTTCTGCATACTTCCTAGATGTTTTCTTGCATTATTATTTTATATACTCTATGTTGCTTAGTTTTCTTCCTATCTGGTTTCTGTGTACATCAGAAGAACACAGGCTTCTTGTTTTAGCTGTAATTATTTTTGGAACTTTAGGTAGACTGCTCAGCCTTGCTTCTGAACATACAGTCTTCCAAAACAAAACAACGTGAGCTACTTAGCACAAGTACACTGTTCCCACTTCCTCATCTGCCTGGTTTTGGTGGGTGTGCTCTGAAAACCCTTTGGTCATCTGAGTTAAACTGTAATGATTTTTTTTACCTTACTAAAATTATTATTATTCATTCAGAAATATTTACTGACCACCATCTAAGTTCTAGGCTGTTATTTCTGGTGGCACAGCAATATGGAAAACCAAATAAATATGATCCCTGTCATCAGAGAGACTGTGTTCTCAGAGGGAAGAGGCTATTTGACTAGTTCCACCACAGACACGAGGTTCTGGGAACACGGTGACAGTTGAGCGGGCTCCAGGATGGCCTGACACACAGTGTCCCTCCCCACCGTGTGCACTGCTAGGTAGCCCCCAGGCTGGAGCTGCCCAGGTCAGCGGGGCAGAAGGAACAGAAGAGGGGAAGTCACAGGGCAGCAGAGTGGACAGCTCAGAGTCACAGTGCAGCGCTGCCTGGGTGAGAGCTGCCTGGCCTGTGTGTATGTTGGGGCACTCTTCCTGGATCCTGGTCCAGTAACTTCACCTTTTTGCACTGATAGGATGAAAATCTTTGGCCAATTCTAAGGCAGGGCCAAGATCCCCTCTAACAGAGAGTATCTAATATTCTCTCCTTATTTAGCACTCCCTGGCCCACCCATTAGACAAGGCTGCAGTAAATAATGCTCCAAACACTTGAGTGTTGATTTTCTGCCCAGAGCACTTCCTTTAACTAGAGGAAGGAACACACACACACACACACACACACACACACACACACACACACACACTCTCTCTCTCTCTCTCTCTCTCTCTTACTTTTGCAGGCCTGCCAATCAGAGTCTCAACCCCATGTGATCCAGCCTGGCCAATCACAGAACTCCATCTTTCTATACACAGTGACTGGTCCAATGCTGGGCATGTGACCAAGCAGAGCCAATCAAAGTCCTGCCCTGAGAGTAGATGCCTGGTGGCTAGAAAGAGGGTTTCTCTTATTTTGCACAGAGAACTCCCAGGTGGACTTGGGCTGCTCAAGGCCTTTACGAGGAGAATTGCCTCCAGGCAGACTGAGGGAGTAGGGTTGGGGGGAAAGGGAGGTACACACTGGATGCACCCTGGTCCCACGCCTGGCTCCCCAGTCACAGGCTGTAACAGCCTCACATGTTTGATCTCACTGGAGCCACCACCCCCTGCCACCAGACACACTCTGTGGGCACCCAGGTGAAAAAGGAGCCTTCTCCCAGCCTTCACTGATTCATCTGCAATAGTGTGGTCAGACTGGATGATATCTGGTTCCCTTAGCTCCACAGGATTCTCCTGGAAAATTCCAGAGCCACAGCTGGGCAAGAAGTGGCTGTGGAGAGGGGGGTGGAAGCTGCAGGTCATTGATAAAATCCTGAAATCCCTCTGCTCTACGCTTCAAAAGAGTTCTTACCAACATCTCCAACTGTCTTTGAACTGCTCATAAAGAGCGCTGATTAATGTGACACTTCACAGGTCCGCCATGAAATTAGGAAGGCCTTAGATCTCCCTCAAACCCGCAGTGCAGCCTTCGCCCCATCAATCAGAGATGAAACCGCACTCACCCTGCACTCCGAGGAGACAGGGACATCCTGGCACTGTGCCACGAAAGGATCACTGGGACTGAGTGAAGGAAACACGGAATGGGGAGAGGGGGAAAGAGAAAGAGGAGCCACTTCCAGAAGGAACAAATTTGTGCGTGTACTTTGATCCTGCTGCGATTTTTATTTGTTTTAGCCACATCCTTTTCACTGCGCCACTTGACTAAAGGTGCTTTACATTAGACAGAACTGAGAAACGCACCCCCACACACACCGCGCCCTGCACCTCACAGGCCTTGGCCTTCAGTCAGTGCGAGATGCGTAATCAGCCCACGCAAGAATGGAACCGGCATGAACTGAGACAAATAAGTAAACTCGAAGGCAGCGCATGTCTTGGGAAGGCTCCTTGCAGTGTGCTTGCAGCAGCCAAGTCTGCACGTAGACGAAAGTGGCAGTGTTTCCCCAGCTTCGCCAGCAGAGGAGCGGGTACCTGGGTCACTGCTGATTGCTGGTGCACAATCAGGATTCCTGCTCACCTGGCCACCTTCCCTCCCCTTCCTGCACTCCCTCCTTTCCCAGTTGTCCAGGCCAAGCAGGGACTTACTTTGCATTTGTTGTCTCTCTCCCCCACCTGACTTCAATAGGACAATGCAAAGACTAGGAGGGGCCTGAGAGCAGGACAGAAAGTGAGATCATGTCTCACGGTTAAATGCCCAGGACCTCTGTTCAAACAAAATGAACAGTCCCCTCCCAGGCCGCCGGTTCACCCAGCACTCAGGAGAGAGCTATCTGCCTGCAGGGTCCCTTCTAGCATCTGTGTTGGTGAGGAAGATTCCTGAGGCCCTGTGCAGGAGGCTCTGAAATGAACCTCTTACCTTTAAAAACCTGTGTTCTCTCCCAGCACTCTGGGAGGCTGAAGCAGGAGGATCGTAAGTCCAAGTCCAGCCTGGGCAACTTAGCAACCAAACAAATATAAATCCCTGCATTCTCTGCCAACCTCACTCCCATGATCAGCCTTTCGCTCTGGATCCCCTGGCAGGCAGGAACCCTCACTTACCCTTCAAGGTGCCATCTTGTCCATCTCCACCCATGGGAGACGTGTGTGCTGGCTCTCTGCTCCCGCACCGCCAGGCACAGCCCTGAGGGTCTCGGAGTTCCCAGCCAACCAGCAGGTAGCTCATCGCTGAGGGCCTTGGCGGCACAGCAGAGGGCTCCTTCATTCTGGACACGTGTACCTCCCAGAAGGCAAGCCCACCACATTTCTCTGCCCACTCTGACGGTGTCCTCGGCTTGGTATCCCGGGCATCAGGCTCTGTCTCTCTCGGCTCCTCTTTGGTCCCCAGGCGGCCAACTTTCCGGGTGCTCACTGGGGACTCCTCTCCCTGACGGCACAGAGGCTGCTGGGAGCATCACTCCTGACACCAGATTCCCTGCCAGAAGTGACTGGGGTTGAGCAACTCACTGAAGAACCAGCGAGCAGGAAGGGCGGCTGCACCCTTCCTGAAGGCCTTTAGACCCCGCGAAGGTTTGTTCAGTCCACGCCTGGCACCCAGCCCTCAGGCACTTCTGGGAGCATCTCACCCTGTCCCAGGCAACCTTCCAATAACCCCAGCTGGGCTGAGATCCAGTGTCCAAAGGGAATTCCTTCTCTCTCTCTCTCCCTCCCTCCCTCCCTTTCTCTCACTACAAAGAATTGAACCCAGAACCTTCACACTAAACTACATCCTCAGCACACTCCTCTTTTTTTTTTTTTATTATGAGACAGTCTTACTAAGTCACTAAATTCCCCAAACGGGGCTGGAAGTTTCATCCTCCTGCCTCAGCCTCCCAGAGTGCTGGGATCACAGGCAGGCACCACCACACCCAGCTGCCTAAAGAGAATTCTTGGCCTCTTTCTCCATTCCTTCCAGGGCCTCTTTCTCCATTCCTTCCTAGGCCTCTCTTTTGATGTCTTACATCTCAGATCAATTCTGCTAATTCACACTTCCCAAGAAAGTCACCCATCCCATCTGATGTTTGAATGTATTAGGATAGAGCTCATGGTGGCAGCGAGAGAATCATTGTAATCCCCATGTTGTCCCGCCCCTTGACATACACCTCGCTACATGACAGGTTCTGGCCAACAGGCTTTGGACACGAGCAAACCAACAACCAACCATGTGGCATCTGGGCCAAAACACAGGCGAGCCAGCACGTGACCCTTGCCCCAGGTGCCTCTGCCCCAGCGGCACCACCCCACACGGTAGAGTCGCACTTGGCTGGGGCCCTGGCTGTCCCGTGGAGCAGAGCGCCTGGGTACACAGGAGCACATGCCCTGAATCTGTGCTGTGGAAGCTGCCAAGACCCCACTGCCACCTCTGATTTGGTCCCAAAATCAACTATTCCTGCGTCTCACCTGCAAATCATCGCTCCCCAGGGCTACAGTGACACTGCCCTTTGTGTCCTTCCACAACTGCTCAGTCTGCCTTTCTAATACCAGGATCTTAGGCCAGCTGGTGTCTGTGCCAGGTGAGGGCAAGGCAAGTCCCCTGAGGGGTCCCGCAAGTCACAAGTGAGAGGCCACAGGAGACTGTGACCAGGACAGAGGTATGGGACAGTTATAGCATCAGAGAAGACATCAGGGGACCCCAGAGCAGACACACAGATGAGACCATCACACTCCCCTCCTGGAAAGGGCCACAGCCAGTGAGGACAGCCGCCTTAGTCACAGGGTGGTGGCCCAGGCCATGGCAAGAGCCGTGACCGAAGAGACCCACAGAGACCAGAGCAGCACCCCACCTGTCACCAATGTGATGGAGGGGGAGGGGCGGAGTCACTCAGAGCACGGCCTCTCCAGGAGAGCCTGACACTCAGGACCTTCCAACAGGTTCAGAGTTCGGAACAACTGAGAACACGGTCCCAAACCAGCAGGTGGAGCCGGCAGCCTCTACCCACGAGCACCTTCAACCAGCCTGCTGAGCAGGTCCACCCTTGCTCCGGGCACAGGCAGCCCCAGCCCTGCAGTCTGCAGAGCTGGGCTCTCAGACACAAAGCTGAATGCCACTGTGTGTTTCCCAGGCTCAGCACACAGTGGGTGTGCGCGTCAGTGCTCTACTTCCTTCAGGATGCCACGCCTCACCAGCCTGTCCATTGTGTGATTTATGCAGGAATTCCACCATCCATGGTGTCGCCTCCCCAGTCCCTGAACTGCCCCAGCTGGACCCCCTCGTTCAGCTGAGCCCCAGTCAACCCCAGCGCACGCAGCGCAGCCATGTTGACAAGGCTGGCTTCAGGCCTCCCCTGCCTGCTCTTCCCCACACAGTAGCCACTGGTGGGCTGGCTGGGACAGGGTGCAGGAAGGCCCATCTGGTGCCCGAGCCCCCAGCAACACAGCCCAGGACCTCGGACAGCTGACGGGAGGACTTGCGTGGCCGTGATTCTCCTGCCCGGGCCACACTGCCATCCTGCTGCGGGCTGCTCCAGAGCACCTCCAGCCTGCCAGTCACCTGTCACCCAGCGGCCCATATGCAGCGCCAAGCCAGGGAGCTCCCGCCAGCTTCTGAGGTGGGATGTGATGGGTTCCGAATTGTGTTTAGAAAGCAAGCTCTCTGAGAAAAGACTTGAACCGGGCTGGGTGGTTCCTTTGCTGGAAACCTCAGGACGGGGTTTCTGGAAAGTCCAGGCCTGGTTGTCAGGGAGGTTTGGAGTCCGCCCCTGGCTCTGACTCCGGTGAGCTGTGCAAGCTCGGACCACCGCCAGCCCTCCCTCAGCACCAGCTCCCTCACAGGACAGGGATGGAGGGCTACTGGCCACGGCACAGGACGGGGCCCCAAGCAGCCACACCTGGGGACGGGGGCTCAACTGATGGCGTCATGGTGGTGTGCGCTGCAGCCTGTGGTGAATGTGTCCCTCTGGTAGTGGTAGGTGGCGTCTTCGTGGTGGCAATAGGTGTCCTGTGCCCACAGCAGGGAGCCCACTACCCCACTTCGCATGAACTCTGGGCTCCCCTCCCACTGGCCCTGCAGAGAGCGGGGACCTCAGCCCCTGGGATGCTGTTTGCGCCAGGTCCTCCACAAGTCTGGTCACGGGACAGGCACAGAGCTGTATCCTAAGTCGGTCCCCACTGAGCCCACAGCTGACCACAGCCGAGCTGACCTCTGCCCACTGCCTCTATGAAGAGGTCCTTGGTGCTCAGGGAGCATCACACAATCACAGGCACGTGTCTGCACGTGTCCTGTGTTGTGGGCCAGGCTCCTGAACCTCACTGCTGGGAGCACTGGACCTGTGGAGCTGGCAGAGATGGCTGGCCAGGCCAGGACTACAGACAAGCCTGGGCCTGCACAGGCCCCGCAGGCTGGCAGGCAAGGTGGCACCACACTGCCCTGCTCACAGCAGGGAGAGCTGCACGGGGACCGAGAGGGTGTCTCACCCGGTGGCGTGGGAAGCGTGGAGAAGAATTTATGAATCAGCTCCAGGCCCCGCCCCACCCCCGCTCCCCAGGGCAGCTATTAAAGCCCTTCTGGCCTCCAGATGCAGGTCTGCAAGCTATTTCCCTTCTGTTATTTCAAGCTCGGGGCCTTGATCTTTTGCCACTTTGGAAGAAGTGGGGAAACAAAGAGATCTGGAGCTGTTGCCTAACAGTGAGGCTGGCTTTGCCCAGGCCGGCTGGCATTCATCTGCCGCTCTGTGCCCGCGCTGCTTTGATGGAGGAGGCAGGGACCTGAAAGCTCCCTCTCCTGTCTCCGCAGGCCTCTTGCACGAGAGGCCACTGGTCAGCCCTTCCTTGCATCCTGTCTCTCCCGGGCTGCTGCAAATAGGCCCTCCGGTGTCAGCAACATGTGCGTGTCTCGAGCGGCTGGGGCTGCCAGGACTTGGCCACACTTCACTCACTCAAGCTGGAGGTGCAGAGTCCCCTGTAGCCCCATCATCCCACCACCCTTTGAGGCCTGTTGGGAGGAGCACTGGAGGAAGAGTCCTCGGGCCTTAAGCCAGCTGCCTGCAGGCACCAGGCTCTGAATACATTGTGGGCGGGGAGGGGCTGCCGCACACACTTGCTGAGTGGTAGAAATCTCAGCTCTACCATGAGGAGCCAGGAGACACTGGACAATCCTATTCATTCGTTCATTTGTTCACGCCTTCATTCATTCACACACCCAAGAAGCAACCTGAGGGCCTGCTGTGTGCCAGACAGGAAGGGATATCGCCTGCTCTTCAGGGTAACGAGTGCACAGAGCTTGGCAGAGATCCATGGGAAGGACGCAGGGAGGAACAGGCCGGCTCCTCGCAGGACTATGCCCACGCTGAGCCTGAGGAAGGAGGGCTTCTCTGTGCATGAAAAGATAACACAAACGACCCGGCCCGGGGTGCATGCGGACACAGGACTGCAGAACTCCAGAGGCAGGGAAGGAGATGTTCCCCTGAGAGCCCTGCGGGGCCTACAGGAGGAAATGGAAGCCACCTGCACAGCGCACAGGGCCGCCATGTTGGGGAGGCAGGCAGCAGCCAGGGCAGAGGCCACCGCACCCCACACTGCAGTAAGGGGCCACAGCAGTTTGGCAGGGCCACCCTGAGAGTGCTGGGAAGAAGTGTCAACAGGACTCGCAGGAGATGCCCCCACCTGGGTGACAGAGAGTGAGTCCTGCAGGACTTGGCGCCATCTGCTCTGCCCTGCTCTGCTCAGGGTGACATGGCTGAAATGCGCAGTGGGGAGGCCAGGCGGAGGGCAGCCAGGAAGTGTGCTGGACAGAGGCTGGGTGGGACATGGAGTCATAGCACCTGTGGGACAGCAGAGCCTGGTGACCGAGGGACCCAGGAAAGCCTCTGTATCCTAGGGCTGGGCAGAGAAAAGGCCAGCAGAATGACAGGAGAGGGTCCTTGGGGGCCAGGCCCAAGACACATGGCCACAGGGTCCTCTGCAGAAGCACCCTGCCCCACCTTAGTCCCTGGAACCTGCTCCTCATCCTACACCAGCCAGCCTGGGGTTCAGCTACAGCCGCATGTCCCCAGCCATGGGCCTGTGCAGCAGGACCACAGAAAGTACCTTTCCTGATGCCCCTGATTTATGCCAGCTGCCTCTCAGACCAAGGGTCAGAACACTAGGCTGGGAGCGACAGGTCTGGGTCAAGTTTCGACTCTGCTTGTGGATCAGCAGCAACCATATCCTCTCCTGGCCTCATCCACTCCATTACAACAGCCAAGTACTTGTCGGAATAACAAGTGTGAAAAGAACATTACGGTTCATCATTGCCCTCATAATCCCCTACCACCACCATCACCATCTACTACCATCATCACCCCATTCATCACCATCATCACCACCAGCACCGTCCTCATGACCACCATCACTACCACCATCATCACCACCACCATGACCATCAAAATCCTGAAGATCACCACCACCGTCATCACCACCGGTCCCGTGTCACTGCCATCACAGTATCATTATCATCATCTGCCCCTCCATCATCATCATCACCTCATCCCTGGTGCCATCACCACGATACTTCCCATCGTCACCATTGATACAGCAGGAAAGCTCCATGTTGAAGGCTTGGCCCCCAGCTGTGGTCCTACTGGGAGGCAGTGGAACCTTCGGGAGCTGGGAGTAGTGGAAGGAAGTTGGGTCGTCAGGGGCGTCCCCTTTAAGGAGACATAAGGATGCCTGCCCCTTCTCCTCCTCTCTCTTTGCTATCTGGCTGCATGAGGTAAGCAGCGTCTTCCACTATGGGCTCCCTGCCATGACGCACTGCCCTATCACGAGCCCAAAAGCCACAGGGTCAGCCAAGCATGGAGGAAACCCCAACATGGGGGCCAAAGCAAGCCTTCCTTCTAACCAGTTGAAAATCTCAGGTACTTCATTACCGTAAGTCGACTGTCTCGGGTATTTGCCGCCATGACAGAAAGCCGACTGACACAATCACTGTCGTCACCATCACCACCATTGCCACCATCACCGTCATCCCTGCTGCCACAATGCTCCTCTCCACAAGCCATCCTGCCCTGCCATCTTGCCAAGGGGTCTCCCGTGACAGAGGACAGGCAGCCCGCAGAGCCGGCCCACCCACACAGGGGCACTTCTGCCAGCAGAAAGCTCTGCCCTGGTGTTTGCTTGCTTCCATCACTGCGATGGGCCTCCTAACCCTTCACCTTCTGAAACAAAACGCATCCCGCTTTCCTGTGACATCTCCTGAATATCTGAGGAGGTTGCTGTATATCCCGATTACATAATTTCTTCACCCTTTCCATTTTATTTTCATGTAACATCTGATCGTTAAATTAACACCTGTTCCTAGCGAGAAATTTAGAAAACCAAGCTGAGTCCTCCAAAGAAAACTACCTGTCACCCCCACAATCTCCAAGAAACTGCTCCCAGTTTCCTCGCTGTTTCTCATATCCCTTTCTATAATAAATACACACTTTTTCCCAGCTCCAGGGCTCGGCTCTGACCTGCCTGTCTCCTGTGCTAACTCAGTAATGGCCTCCAAGTCAGCAATCTCCAGAAACACCATCCTCCTCCTTTTCCAAAGCCGCTAACTTCGTACCTGCTCCTTGCCCTCAGCAGTTTCCGGAATCCATTGGTGAGGACCCCACCTGTGCATCCCATCACCCCACCCAGCCTGCACTGCATCCATCCCTGGCCTGACCACCTGCTGACAGGAATGCCATCTGGGGCCACCTCCCACAGGGCCCAGGGCCCTAGGACACTTCCTCGCCACTGTTCTCCCACGGCAACATGGAAACAGCTGGTATCTCCGCTCTAGCTCCTCTCCAAGCAAGGCCTTCATGCTCCAGACCACCTCTCCTCTCAGCTCCTCTTTCACACACACGGACACACACACACACCCGCCAAGTTGTCACTACCCAGGGCACCGCCTGTGCTGGCTGCACTCCAGCTTCATTCTCCTCACACAGCAACTGTCAAGGCCCCGGGCTTACAAACTCAGCGTGACCCGGTTTCATTTTCTGAGCTCACCTCATATCCAGGTCTTTAGAGGCCCGCACAGTCCCTCCCTGACCCTCCAGCTCCCACCTGGAGGACACACCTGGAGGGTGGGCAGCCTGACCTCCTCCCCTGCTCTCTCTGTAACCAGTGGGTACCAGGCAGCATGCTACATAGCCCCTGGTTTGTGACTTTTCAAGGACAGGAAAGAGAAAGGGGGCTGAATGCTCTGTCACTTACATTGCACTCGTCTAGGCATATCATTTAGCGTTCCAGGCCTCCGTTTCCCCAAGTGGTTACCATGAGAATTAGAGGCAGTTGACTGCCTGGTGCCAAGGCTCCCTGACAAGAAGGGCCTGAAGCATGTGCTTCTCCCACAAGCCCCAAGGGAGGACAACCCCAGGGAAGACACCAGAGAGAGGACAGAGAGAGCAGCACTGGACACCCTCCCCTGGGGGTCCCAGAGGGCGGGGCCATGGGCGAGTAGCCGCATTGTGCCAAATCTGCCCTGGGTGGAGCTGTCCCTATGACCCCTGCAGGGGTGCTGCCAGCCCCCGCATGCCACACTGGGCCTCAGCAAGACCAGCAAGTGCAGACCCATTGCACTGCAGGGAAGGAGGGGACCCAGGCCGAGCCGTGGGCTGGGACCAGAGAGCTGGCCTCCTCCTGGGTGGAGACATGAAGCCCCAGGGCGTATGCACCCTCTTGGGCCTTGGCTTCCTGGTCTTTAATGCCGAGGGTCAGACAGGCACTGCCCGGGTACTGGACGTGTGTCTCCGTGAGCATGCACCCAGGAAGATGCTCTGTGACTTTCAGCGGATCATCAGGGGTCCCCAGAGCCTCAGCGCTTGGACCAGTGCAGACTCCCTGGGTAGGTGGGGGCGGTGGACCCAATCCCCGAGCAGCAGGGCACTGCAGGACAGCGGGGACGTTGGTTCCTCCTCTCCTCAGTGCCCTCTGGACAGGAAAGGCTGCAGGGTCCTCGTCCAAACAACAGCAAAAAGAGGCCCCGGTAAAGATGAAAGCCTCGCATTAGTGCTGCAGGGTGAGTTCCTTCAGGCCCAGTCTCAAATATGAAAAAATAAGTAGCAGAGGACCCAGCCCTGCGCAGAGCAGGGGCACAGCTGCACTCTGCCCCCCACATGGCCGGGCCAGGAATGCACGTCTGCACGAATGCGTGTCTGTGTGAGCAAAGACGTCAGCGTGTGTGTGAAATGTGTTTGAACATCAAGGCTCCAATCTCCATCCGCCTGGGGAGGCGGAAGTGCTCCGAGTAGAATCAGATGCCGAGATGTGTCTGACATGAAGTCCCAGCCTAATGGAAACAAGCCTCCTGCCTCTGCTCCCTGGGACGTCGGTGACCCTTGCCTGCTTCTCGGCTGCTTCTGCGGGGCTCAAGGGCTCTCAAAGGGGCCAGCCATCGCCCTGGCCAGGATGACGGACACATGCATTTCTACTCCAGCCTCAAGTCCAAGGAAGCCACAGCAGCCCTGCAGGCCCTGAGGAAGCAGCCTGCTGGCCCAGGGTTTCCTGCAGCCAGATGGACAGACCAACGAGCTCCCTGAGGGGACCAAGGAGCTCTCCCTCTCGTCACCTTCAGCCAGTTCCAGGACTCGGTGACAAAGAAAAGCAGCCTGATAACCCACATTTCCCAAAATGTCACATGTCCCTACACAATGTCACACTCCCTCCTCTCCGCCACCACCAAAAATGTCAGGAAGTAAAAGGACACTGCAATCAGGAACCTTCCTCTCCTGATAACTAACCATGACTGTGGGAACTCACAAGGTCCCCGAAGAGCTCTCTCAGTCCCTGGCGAAGGCAGTGCCCCAAGACCACTTGGCCCCACTCAGAGGCCCCACTGCATCTTAACATTGCACCCAGGCTTCCAGGACGCCAACATCTGGGGCACAAACCATGTCCCGGCCATGGCAATGTCCAAGGTGAAGATGAGGAAAAAGGAACATACATGTGTGGTTCAATGATGGCCAGGTAAACCCAAAAGACCTGGCTGAGAGAGTGAAGTGCTTGTCTCTGGGAGCCCTGGGGAAGGCTGCTATTTTACCTCTTTGCATCTTTAAGTTCTCTGCATGTGTCACTGATTAAAAAAGAAAAAAAAAAGTAAATTTTCAAGAAATAAGATTTTTAAAACCTAAGCGAGTATCCAGCTAAAGCCGAAATGAAGTTTGGGAATTTTTAGCCATTGCTATTCGATGCCCAGGCAGGAAGTGCAGAAGTCCTGGAGGGTGGAGGGTGTGATCCCCGCAACAGCACCCTGACCCCACCTCATGCACACAGCCCGGGCACCCCACAGAATCCCATGGCACGTAAAACGTGTGTGTGGATTCAGGCAGCGTCACACCACGCCCACCCTCTCCTCTTTTACAGGGAGGCCACCTGTGAGTTCCTCTTGAGCGGAAAGGCGAGGCCACCTGTCTTAGTTTGCTATCGCTGATGTCACAAAGTACCACAAATTTCATGTCTTAAGATCTTTTTCCTACATGACTGTCTGGGGCACAGACATCCCAAGTCAGTGTCACCAGGCTGAAGCCGAGGTGTCAGCAGGGTGTCTCAGCTCAAAGGCTCTGGGAAAATCCATGCCTTCCTCTGCAGGCTCCTGGAAGCTGCTTGTGCTCAGGACAACGTCCCCATCCCCAGGTCCTCATCCAGATCTCTGCAGAGCCCCTGGCTGCGGCTTGCATGTTTGTGTTCCCCAAAATCCATGCATTGATGCCTAACCCCAACGTGACGGCATAGGAGGCAGGGCCCTTGGAGGTGACCGGGCCGCTTGGGCATAGCCCTCACGCGTGGGCTTTGTGCCTCCTAACGGAGACCCTGGGAGCTGCCTTGCCCCTTTAGCCACAAGAGGATCCCAAAGAAGCTGCAGCCTGGGGACCGGAAGTGAGTCCTCACCAGAGACCACAGCGCCCTGAGCCTGGACTCCCGACCCCCAGCACAGTAAGTGCTGAATGTCCGCTGTGCATAAGCCACCAGTTTGTAGCGTTTTGGTATGGACTGAGACACCCTTCTGCCACAGAAGGAACCGCTTGCAGTTTCTGGAGATTAGCACATGACCTTTCCCTGGCCATCACTGAGCCTGTCCCATCTGCAGCAGGAGCTGCAGGTCAGAGAAAAGCTGGGAAGCAGCCACACTCCAAGGACTGCAGAGCTTCTGAAGCTGGGATGGGCAAGAAGAACGCTTTCCCCTCCCAGCCCTGCGCACTCTGACCCCAGAACTGCAAGAGGATAAATATGTGTCGTCAGAAGCCACTGGGTGTTTTGTGATAGTGGCCACAGTAAACACACAGCCCTGGGGAAGCAGCCTTCTTATAGTGGCTGTGGGACAGGAGGAAGGGACTGAGAACGAGGAAGCCCACAAGGCTGGGCAGGGACCCACAGGCCTAGGAAGTCTCTGTTCCTGAGTCCCAGGGCACAAAAGTCCCCCAGTGGTCACTTTGGGCTCACAGCAGGGTCTGTGCACTCTCCCAGGGCCTGAGCCCATCAGGGGTGTCCAGGCACCGGGGCCAAGTGACAATGCTGGAGGCCGGTGCACTGGGAGCCAGTGCCACTGACTGGGAGGTAAACGATGCACTAGCCGGGTCTCCGTCCTCTCTGAAGTCATTTAGGCTGAAGGTGGTCAGTGAGTCGTACCTGAGGTGTCCTGAGCCTTGGCTGTCATGAATGCAAGAAACCCACCAGGGTGGGGCATCCAGGCAGAGTGAGGTGGACCCCCCTGAGCCCTGGGATTTTCACACCATCCTAGCAATACACTGGCGACTCGGCCCTTAGGGCTGCAGCCAGAGGGAGAATTACGACTTGTGACTCCGAGAGTGAGAGCAGCCTGGGCTCTCTGCGCCAGGAGACAGAGAGTGGGACATTCACAGGGAATTTCAACTGCAAAGACCAAGGTGATTTAGAAGGTAAAACATTTGCGTTTGTGTCAAATTTCCACACCTTCCCCTCCAGATCCTGGCTGCCCCGGCTTCCTACTCCGCATGGCTCCCCCTGTGGCCCACCTGATGACAGCCGGCTTTGGGGGCTCAAGTGTGCAGGTTGGAGCCCAGCAGCCCTCCTGCTCCCCGGGGCCCATGGAGCCCCACTTCCTCATGCTGGATCTGATGTGCGGCCACCCCAGGTGGCAACGCAGCCTTGTGGCTGTGGTTGGGCATGCAGGGCCAGCACACAGATGCCTCCATTGTCCCCCAGGCCGCTGGCCCCGGGCCAGCCTCACCCCAGCTAGTGCATATTTTCCAAATCCTACATTTACACATTGGGTTTTGTAGCTTTAGGTTGCTGATGTACTTCATTTCGCCACGATATTGAGTTTGAATGAACTGACAGGAAAACACACCGATCTGTAACAATGCCTGGCCCAGCGCCCCTGCTCACAGGTGTTTCCCATCTGTGTCCCTGCATTTGTCTTGCAGCCATTTGTGTCCTTCTCCCACCACAGTGGTAGCAAGGTGTGCCTAAGGCACGTTCTTGCAGTCAGCTCGGTGATCACTGCAGGACCCGGGCCCCAGCTGGCCTCCCTAGGGACAGCTCTGTCTAGGGTCTTTCACAGTGAGGATCCACCAGGCACTCCGTCACCTACACTTTTGGCCCTGGCGGGTCCTCACACGTCATCCTTGGCTGAGCAGTCTCAGCCCCGTGGATGATGACAAGCAGAATAATAGGACTTGCAGACAGAGGGAAGGGTTTAGACCATAATGCACCCCTCCTTCAATAATACAAACACGCAAGAGCAAAATTCCACCATCATCACTCGGTGAAACCTATGTGTTTTGGAGAAACTGAAATTGAAAATGCACATAATAGTCACAGCATTTCTCAGAATGTGGGTGACCGAGTTTATAGTCCCTTATTTGCATTTCCTGAGTCCTACATTTTCTTCAGGGAACAGGCATTCCAGTAGCTACCAGGGAAAGTGAGTCCCTCATACACATGTGTAAAAGGATAGAATGTGTGTGAGACACGCATACTCATACTTCTGAGGCTGGTGCTAGGCTCTCCCACCCACGAGGCAGGCGCCCAAGTGGGTAGCAGACACAGGTGCTTCTGCTGCAGTGAGGTAATCAGGCCAGCTGTGTGCGTACAGAAGAATGAGAAGGGGCTGCCTCTGCCTAGAGCCCCCATGCATGGCAGCAGCCCCTGCAGATGTCCAGGGCACATCCCTGCCATACCCAGGCGCCAAAACCCTCCCAGGAGAGGAAGGACCCCTGCCCAGACCTCCAGCTCCACTCCTGCTCTGAGCCCCACAGTGCTGCTGTCACCTCCTAAGGCCAGCACAGGGAGTGGCGCATGATATGAGCGGTGAGAGGGACAGCAAGCAGGGCCGCATCCAGGCTCTGCAAGTCACTTGCTGTGTGGCCGCAGGGGAGGGACCTCACTGCTCTGTGCCTCAGTTTCCTCACTTAGAAAACAGGCGATAGACTCTCATGCTCCAGGGAGATGCAGCACCCGAAGACCTGGCAGGGGCCTGGCTGACACCCATGAGGGCTCCATTCACCACAGCTCCCATCCACAAATGCACACACACATGCATCACACACACAACACACGTGCACACACACACGCCCTGGGAAGCAAAATCTTCACCTGATCCACACTCGTTTCTCTTACAAACCCTGGACTTGGACCTTGCACATAACACACAAGAGAGATCTCTTAGATAAATAAATGAGTAGCACAGTCTTCACACATCCACTTTGTTCCTCCTGGTAGGCCCCCGGAGATCACACCAGTCTTGCATGACGAGCACACCCTTTACTGACCCGAGAGTTAACACACCTGCACTCGTCTTCTTCCACTGCCCTCTAAGGCAGCACAGGCGCCACGGCCGGCTATCTGTCATCACCGAAAGCTCTAAAAGGTTCGCTATGACTGCTCTAAGGCGACCCTCACAGCTCAGCCTTTCAGAAAAAGGTCACAGCCACGCCCGGCCATGTGTGTGAACCAGCAAGCAACCGAGCGGGCTTTCAATATCCTCAACCTGCCTGGCTGCCTGGCATTCTTCAGCATGTTTTCAGTCTTCTGGGCCAAAACAAAAGCAGTGGCTGAATGTGTGTTGCTCTGACTGGGACTCCGAGAACTATAAGTACCTGTTACCTGAAGACACCCCAGACTGTCTCCTTACGCCCAGGAGTCCTCCAGGTTCATGGGCAAGGCTGGCCCATGGAAGGAACAGAACCCACAGCCTTGTAGGAGGGTCTGCCTGGCGGTGGCGATGGTGGTCACAGGGCCCTTTGTATTTGGCTTGAGGCAGAGAACATGCCAAAAGAGTTATTATCACCTTCACCCATGATTCATGCGCCTGCTTCCCGGGACGGGTGTTTTATTATGATTTCTCAGCTCCAGCTCCTTCCCACAGGCCAGGGGCTGGGCCACATTCCTGCAATACTGAGCTGTTCATAAAACACAAATGGCCCATTCAGCACATCCTGAGGTCCTCTGGAAGATGGATGGCCCCTTCCCAGCCCAGCCACAGCCCAGGTGAGCTGGTCAGGGGCCTGCAGAGGGCCTGAGTGGGGATGCCTTGCACTTCCAGACCAAAGTCCCAAACCTGGGGGCAGCAAAGCAGATAGCAAATCACACCCTAAGGAAGGCACCACAGACCCCCCATCCCTGTGCTAGGACCAGCCCTCGGCCCAGTGACCACACCTTGGGTTGTGATTCTCAGACCCAATTCAGACCTCTTGAAGGAGGACATACAAACACAGCATGAAGAAGGGAAACTTTGCTTCCAGGCAAGACGTGCCATACCATAGAGACAGCTCCCAAAACATGTAGGATGGGAGCTTGAATTTAGAGGGTGCCACTGTTGAAACTACAGAGTTTACAGTAGGGTTATTCCTGTTTCTTGGTAGAAAACCAGCGATATTTGATGTGGTTACTACATCTGAACAGTCAAAACAAACACTCCAACATCTGACATCCACTAGCACAGCAGCTGTTGGGGGACTGACTCACATCCCTTGACACTGCTGGTCCTCAGCTGGACCCCACCTCCAGGGCCAATTCCTAACCAGCTCTTCTCTCTTCCCATGCTGACCAGAGGAGTTGGGAGCAGCCAGGATCCACCTCCAGTAGAAGAGATCCCAACAGGAAAGCATGGCAGAGCGGCATCACAGAGTAGGAAACAGTCCACGGCAAAGCAGGCAGAAGGCAGCAAAGCAGCAACATAGAATCTTCCTTTCCCTTTCATCCCATCCAGACTACCTGCCTTTTGGGTGGTGCCACTCACACTCAGGATAGGGCTTCCCATTACCCGCACCCAGAATAATGCTAAACCAATCAGCGGACTAATCCAATTATCATTCCCTTAGTTCATATTCATACACCCTTAATCCACATTTACACACCCTAGATCCAGTCACCTCTGAAAAGCCCCACCTATGAACACATGAGGCTTTGGGGGGACATCTAGATACAAGCCATAATAGGCACTCAAGGCAAATGTAGATGAACAGAAGCAAAGACAAATCACTTGATCATCTTGATAGATAGAGAAAAAGCATTTGACAAAGTCCAACACCCATTCATGATTAAAAAAAAAAACCCTGCAGACAATGAGAATAGATGGTGTTTATCTCAACCTGATAAAAGCCATCCATGACAAACCAACAGCCAACATCATAGTGTAGACTTCATGCTAAATGGTCAAAAACTGAAAGCTTTCACTCTAAAATCAGGAACAAGATAAGGATGTCCACTATCAACATAGTTCAATATAGTTCTAGAAACATTAGCCACAGCAATTAAACAAGAGAAAGAAATAAAAGGAATAAAGATAGAAAAGGAAGAAGTTAAATTATCATTATTTGCAAATTACATGATAGTCTACATAGAAGACCCCAAAAACTCCACCAAAAGACTTCTAGATTTGAGAACCAAGTTCAGTCACATAGCTGGATACAAAGTTAACACTCAAAAATCAATAGCATTCCAGTACACAAATTCACTGAGAAGGAAATTAGGGAAGCCACACCCATCACAATAGCATCAAAAAAATAAAATACTTAGGAATCAATCTAACAAAAGAAGTAAAAGAACTTTACATTGAAAACTACAGTGCTCTAAGATAGGAGATCAAAGAGGATATCAGAAAATGGAAAGACATACCTTTCTCATGGGTAGGAAGAACCAATATAATGAAAATGGCCATACTTCCTAAACTACTAAACAGATTCAATGCAATCCCGATCCAAATACCAATAACATGCCTCACAGAACTAGACAAAACAATCCTAAAATTCATTTGGAATCAGAAGAGACCAAGAATAGCAAAACAATTTTGGGCAACAAAGGCAAGGCAGGGGGCATCACAATCCCTGACTTGAAATTATACTACAAAGCTACAGTGATAAAAACAGCATGGTACTGGATCACCTCATCCTTGATGAAGGGGTCAAACAGCCTCACTGGAAGAAAGAGAGCCCCTTCAACAAATGGCACTTTCCATATGCCGAGACTAAAACTAGACCCATGTCTCTCACCACGCACTAAACTAAAATCCAGATGGATCACAGAAGTCACAAGTGTAGGCAAAGACTTTATGAACAAAACCCAGACCACACAGGAACCAGTACAAAGAATCAACAAATGGGACTTCATATTATTAAAAAGCTTTTGGACAGCAAAAGAAATCACCAACAGAGTGAAGAGACAACCCATAGAGTGAGAAATAAAATTTGCCAACTGTTCCTCAGACAAAGGTCTAACATCTAGAATATATAAAGAACTTAAAAGAATCAGACCCCCCAAATTTAAAGACCCAATCAAAAAATGGGCATCTGAAATGAATAGACACTTCTCAGATGCAGAAGTACAAATGGCAGGTAAGTATCAGAAAAAATGTTCGACATCACTGGTCATTCGAGAGATGCAAATTAAAGCAATGCTGAGTGTTCATCTCACTCCACAAAGAATGGCTATTATCAGGAAATCAACCAAATGCTGGCGGGGCTGTGGGGAGAAAGGAACCCTCCTCCACTGCTGGTGGTAGTGTAGACTGGTGCAACCACTGTGGAAATCATTGTGGAAATTCTGCAAAAACTACAACTAGAGGTCCCATTTGACCCAGCTATTCCCCTTCTTGGTATTTTCCCAAAAGGATTAATATCATCATACCACAGCAGTATATGTATGCCCATATTTACAGCAGCACAGTCCATAATAGCTAAATCTTGGAAACAGCCCAAAATCCCATCAACCAATGAATAGATAAAGAAAATGTGGTTTTTTTATACAATGGAGTACTACTCTGCCATAAAAAAGGATAAACTTGACACACTTATAGGTAAATGGATGCACCTCGAGAACATACTCTTAAGTAAAATAAATCAGATACACATGAGTAAATATCACATTGTTTCTCTGGTACAAGAAACCAAAAGCGTAAATAAGGACCAAAATGTATAGCAGATATTATGAAATAGAAAATGTTCAACGGGGAAGTGAAAATGGGGACAAGGAAGGGGGAAAGGAAGGAAGGGAAAAGGAAAAGAAAACAAAAAGAGAAAAGATAGAAAAAGTGGAAACAAAGCTATTGTAAATAAGGAGGGAGGAGTCGTCGAGGGGAGGGGAGGGAAAAGGGAAAAAGAAAATCGAAATTTAACACATACAGGTACAAAACCCCTGTGATGAATATGATCATTATGCATGTCTGAAATGTACCAATAAAATTTATATTTAAAAAAAATTTTGCCAACTATTCCTCAGATGGAAGACTCATATCTAAGATATATAAAGAAATCCAAAAATATTACTTTCAAAATAAAAGACTCAATCATTAGTTATTGTAGTACATTTGTTTTTATGGACTGGGAATTGAACCCAGGGCCTTTGCACTGAGGTGCATTCCCGGCCCCCGTTTTTCACTTTTATTTTTACCAGTATATATTTGCAGTACGTAATGATTCATCATGGGGACTTGGTCCATGTGCATAACACACTTTAATTCTTGTCTCATTCCCTTCCCCCTCTTCCGCCCCTCTCCCTCCATCTCCTTTGAGACAGGGTCTCACTAAATCTCTTACATTGCCCAGGCTGGGCTCAAACTTGGGATCTTCCTGCCTCAGTCTCCCCGGGTGCTGGCTTACAGCTCTGTACCAGTGCACCAGGCTGCAATCACTTTTTTTTGTCCCACAAATCTGTGTGCATGGAGGGGCTTGAAACATTTAGAAGATTTATTTGATGCGAGCTGCTTCGTCAGGCTGAGGAAGCACAGGGCAGGGGCTTCCTGACTCCTGGCAGCCAGTTCAGTCAGAGCTTAAAGAAAAATTTCATTCCTTTGCCCATGTGCCTGTCACTCACGCAACCTGTCACTGTCCACACTCCAGACCGCCCCACGGAGACACAAGCTCACCGCGGGGTTGGTGAGTGTCCCAGGGCTCCAGCGTCACCCACGCCCCAGGCCCCAGGGTTCCTCACTTCAAAGGCCACTGTGAATGCGCCTCCCTCGCAATAGTCCAGAGCAGCTCTGGGGCCACCCTGGGGAGCGGCCCTGCCAGGGGGAGTCTTGCAAGAGAAATCAACACTCTCCTGGGAACAGTCAGCAACGCAGTCACTGAGGCCCCCCGGGGGGGCACCAACTGGAGCCCAGCCCCTGGCAGGAGCCACGTGGGCTGAGGGCACCAGGAGGACCACAACCCAGCTCAGGGGGCCTGTGCCCAAGCTCTAGCGGTGGAGGGACAACCGGCCAGGGAGGGAGGGAGGCAAAGGAGAGGGCTGTCAAGGCTGACGATGACCAGAGCCAGTAACACTCAGGCCCCATCAAAGGGCAGCCTCGCCCCCTGCTGAATAATTCCAAATACTCAGTAAGAATGTGGCCCCGCCCCACCCACCCTGTAGGCCAAAGGTAAGGCTAATTAGCAGCAACCTCTGGCCAGATCCCAGGGGTGTGGGATGCGTCAGCCCTTGCCCTGGGGAGCCCCCTCAGGGATGATGATATTGTTAACCCTGAACCAGAAACAGGAGCCTTTGTCCAGGCAGCCATCTGTTCCCCCAGCCCCCACCTTCTGGGTTCTTCTAGAGAATCCTAGCACACAAAGGTTACCCAGGTCACGCTCAGCCCAAGCTCCTCAAGAGGCCCCGGGTTCAGGACACTGATGTCACCGAGGGAGGGAAACGTCCACTCTCTCCCTGCCATCATCAGGCTGAAAGTCCAGGAGGCAGGACAGCCCCGTCCCTTCCACCCAGCATAGAGGGCAGAGGCTGCATGGGGAAACACCTGTGGAGCCCTTGGCTTCCCAAGGGGGCCTCAAAGAAGTACCATGCTGGGCAGCTTCGAACAACAGACATCGAGTCTCTCAAATTTCTGGGGCCACAGGTCCAAGCTCAAGGCAGGGTTGGCTCTGACCGAGGCCTGGGGGGAGGATCAGATCCAGGCCTCGCTCCAGCTCCTGGGGTACTTCCTGCCCGCCTCTGCCATGCCCTTCTCTCTGTCTCTGTCTGAGTCTCTCTCACCTTTCTCTTTGACAGGTACCAGGCTTAGATCTGTGGCCCACCAAAGTCCACCACAGCCGCACCTTAGCCTACTTCCATCTGCGGGAGGGAGAAAGGGAGGTGGGAAGGAAGAAAGGAGGAAGGGGCAGGAAAGAGGCTTCGCTGGGAGAAGCCTAATGCAGGACAGCAGCGCTGGCGGACGGGTACACTAGCCTCTTCAAGCCACCAGCCCCTGCACCGGGACTCAACCGAAGCAGGTTCTCAACCAGGATCATGTCCCAACATGTGCCAAGCACTGCCGTGGGAATGAACATGTGGGATCAGGCCTGCCTGCGCTGTGGGGAGCGGGGCACACGGGGTGCACATGTGCCGCGTGTTCCAGATGGCTTTAGTGGATGTGTGGACAGTACGTGGCATGTGTGGTGTACTACATGTGTGGTATGTGAACACGGTTTTGCGTGGGGTGTGTTATGTGCATGTGGTGTATATGGTTTGTGGCGTGTGTGAGCTTGTGTGTGGTGTGTGTGCACGTGGTGTATATGCAGGGGCTGGGAGGGGTTGTGTGGGGTATGTGTGCATATGGTATATATAGGCGTGTCTTGGTTACTTTCTCTTTTCTGGGATAAAATACCTGACACCCACACGTTAAAAGAGGAAAGGTTTATTTCAGCTCACAGTGTATGCATGGTGGAGTTGTGATATCTGCGGTGTGTGGTGTGAGGTGTGGTTGCGGGGTGTGTTTATGGAGTGTGTGGAGGTTTCAGCTCACAGTTGGCTGGCTCCAAGGCAGGGCAGCATGGCGGAGGGCATCGCAGAGGAAAAACAGTTCATGGCATGGCAGGCAGGACACAGCAGCCTTCCTTCTTCTTTCCCTTTTATTCCATCCAAGCGACAAACCTATTGGTTGGTGCCACCCACACCCAAGGTGGGTCTTCCCTCTCCAGGAAATCCATCCAGCCACGCCCAGAACTTGCCAAACTGATCAGTGGACTCATCCAGTACCACGTGTCCATGATCCACCCATGAGCGTGTCCATGATCCAGTCACTCCCAAAAGCCCCACCTATGAGCACATGAGGCTTTGGGGAGACGTCTAGAAACAAGCCGCAACACTGTGTGTATGTAGAAGGTATGTATGTGGGGGAGGTGTAAGGGGTGTGGTATCTACGTGCGCTGTGAGGTATGGTGGGTGAGGCGAGGTAGGTGTATGTGGTATGAGGTTGTGGGGTATCTGTGTGGTACGAGTGCCTGCATGTGGGTGGCATGTATGTGGGGGTTGTGATATCTGTTGTTATGGTTTGTGTCTAGATGTCCCCCCAAAGCCTCATGTGGTAAGAGATAGCTGGATCTAGAGTGTGTGATTACTAAATTGATCCATTGATCGGTTTGGCATTGTTCTGCTGGGATCAAGGATGTGAGACTGAAATTGGGGGTGGGAGTGCGAGCTGCCCTGGGGGCAGGTAGCCTAGATAATAGATACAGGAAGAAGCTAACTAGCTGCTTGTTTGCATTGCTTATTTGCATACATTCCTTGCATTTCCTCACTTTACTTTGCGGCCGGCCAGCTGCCAGTCTGCCACACCAGCCCGCTCTGCTTCGGACCCAGCGGACTATAGACTGAAACCTCTGCAGACTGTGAGCTAATAAACCTTTCTTCCCCTAACTTTGGGTGTCGAGTATTCTGTCCCAACAATGAGAGAAAAGCAACTAAAACATCTGTGGTGCATGACGTGTGGTTGTGGGGTGTGTGTATGGTATATGGTATATGTGGAGTATGTGGTGTATATGACATGCAGTGCGCGGGTGGGAGTTGTGGGGGTTCGTGGTGTGCGGTATATATGATGTGTGGGGTGAGATGTGGTGGGTGGGTGTGGTGTGTAGTTGTGGGGCGTGCGGGGTGTGGTGTGGTATGTGTGTATATGTGGGGAGTGTGGTGCAAACAGAGTGTGAGCTGTGTGTGGAGCATGTGTGTGGCATGTGGTATCTATGCGGTATGTATGGAGTATGTGGAGTGTATGGCACGTGGTATATGGTGAGTGCGATATTTGGTTGTGGGGTGCGTGTCGGGTATGTGTGTGTAGTGTGTGGTGTGGTTTTGTGTGTGGCACGTGTGGCATGCATGTGTTATGTGTGGTGCGGGAGGGCTGTGACACAGACACAACAGCCAAGTTCTCCTCCACTATGCTCACTTGAGGAGACGAGTGTGTTAGGAAGCGGGCACACACATGGCTCCCTGTGGACTGGGGCGGGAGGTGCTCCCGCCTTCAGGAAGCGGTTGGCTTTGCATGAGAAGCGTCCGGGTGAGCTGGGCTGCCGTAATGAAGCCCACAGGCAGCAGGAAGGTCAGCACACTGTCAGGGCGGGGTTCGGGTAGGGCCACCTTCTTCTTGCTGTGTCCTCCCAGGGCCTTTCCTCTGTCTGGTGTCTCTTCCCCTGCTTACCTCCCCACCCTGGGGTGACAGGGCCCCAGGCCTACGGCCTTATGACGTTCCTCACTCCTGGGACACCTCGCCTCCAAATTCAGTCCCACAGGATGGGCAGGAGGGTGTATCAGGACTCCGCCTAGAATCTGCACCAGAAGAGGCACTGCTGAGGCAGCCACCGCCCGGCCGCAGCCCACCGCCCGGCCGCAGTCCCGGGCCTCTGCTCATCAAGGCCAGCGCTGCCGGCCTGCTTCTCCACACCTCTGCTCAAAGGAGGTGGTGACAGCCGGGCCGTGGCAGGCGGCACAGGTTTATTTGCTGCTGGGATTTCCTAGGCGCTCGGCACTGAAAAATGATTGCCTCCACATGGCTTTTGTTTATAGAGAGTTTCACTCATGTTCCATTGAGAGCCTTCCTTTTAACTGAGTGACTTCCCCACCACCCACCAGGTTCCTCTTCCTCAGTTACTGTGTTTCCTCCTCCCTCAGCGGTTTGTGTTCCATTCCACGGTGTCAGGAAGAGTGCACAGAGATTTCGGCGTTGGGTAAGGGTCAAGAAGACGGTCTGCCATACACAGCTACAGAAGCCCTGACGACCACCTGACCCCTCTGCATCTCCATGTCCTTATCTGCAAAATGAGGAAAATAACTCTCCCAACTATTTCACAGGCTATGATAATAATCAAATTTTGAAATCGGCTGATAACCCATATGGAACAAGTGGTCTGGAATCGAAACGTCAGGCTGGTATGACAGAATCGGACATATCAGAACAAATTTCCTGCCTCCTGAAGTCAGGAACACCAGACAAAGCAAAAAGATCCCAAGCAGAAGGAAACTGTCCCAGGTGAACCTGAATACTGGGTGCTGTTCCCACCCCAAGGGCACTGAAAGTGCCTAAGCGGTATGGACCTGAGAGGACGAGAAATCAAGCAGAAAGTGCCTGCTGTGAAGGGCAGAAGTGCATCAACCTCAGGGAGAAAGAAAAACTGCAGTTCACAGCCATCAAGTCAGTCAAGAGCTGAAGACCTTAAGAGACGAGACAAATGCACAAAACTGAGCCCCACACTGCAACACCTCTCTCCTCAAGCTGACTGCTGATCTGAAACAGTAGTCCAGCAGCACAAAGCCTGGAGAAAGCAAAAGTAAAGTGTCTTGAAAAGCCAAGCAGTACTCTGAGCACTCTTATCTGATGTGGAGAAACTGGAGTTCCAGCTACAACATAGAGCATCATGTATGCGGATGATCTGAAAAAGACAGGGCCTCGGGAAGGCTGAAAATCACCTCAAGGGAGTTTGTGCCCTACTTGGATTTAAATGATCTGCCCCTGATCTCACTGCCTGTCATAAGAAAACATACAATTTCTCCAGAGGGAGATAACATCACCAGGAGCTATAACAATTTATGTGCACAATGTCCAGCACGATATTGAAAACTGCAAGACACTGGACACAGCACCAAGAGAACAAAGTCACAGGAGAACACTACTGCAGATATTATTCACATGTGAGTAACAGTAGAATTAATAAGTAAAATGTGATAGATTCATATGATGGGTTGTTACACAGCAACTAAAAACTGCTGCTGTGGAGAACAGCACAAATGAATCTTAGTACTGAGTAAACAAAGTCAAACACAAAAGAGTGCACACAATGGGATCTACTTATAGAAAATTCAAATACAGACAAAACTAATCCATGGTGACAGAGATTTTTTAAAACTGGTTATCTCTGAAGGAAACATCAACTGCAAGAGACATGAGGTATGCTGAGAACTTAAAACATCTTCATCTGGGTGATTATTATTTGGATGGAGATATATGGAGATATAGATGCATATGTGTATCACAGTTCACCAGGCTAAAAAACACTTAGGATATGTATACTTTACTGTATATAACATATTCTTTATTGAAAAAGAAAAGAGAACTTATTCAAAATAAATGAACGTCAAGGCAGATGGGACATAACTAAAGAGAGAATTAGAGTATTAGAAATTAGCACAGAAAGAAAACACACAGTACAACATACAGAAGGAAAAATGCAAAGGAAAATAATAGACAATCATTTTAAGAGAGATTTGGGACAAGAAAGATTTAACATGTGAACAAAGAAAAGAGAAAGTAATAGGTAAATTAAAGCCCAAATATATTAATAATTAAATTAAATGTAAATGTATTAAAATATTACTTAAAAGACAAACTCTCAGGATAAAAATACAAAGTGCAATTTTGTGATGCTTATAAGAAATTCATCTTAGGGGTTGGAGATTTAGCTCAGTGATAAAGCACCTGCCTAGCAAACGCAAGTCCCTGAGTTTGATGCCCAGAACACCCCACCCCCAAAAAAGAAATACACCTTAAATATAAAGAAACAGAGAATTTGGGATTAAAAAATAAAGTACCATGCAAACACTAACTAAGGGAAAACCCATGAAACTATAATATCAAATTAAACTCAAACGTAAAAAGCATTAATGGACATAAAGAGGGATAGACCTTTTCTAAAAAAGAAGGGGATCAAGAAATGGTAAAAGGGGAGGAGAAGAGAATAAACAAAAGAATTAAGATGTAATATGTCCACAGACCAACTCCTCACGAGGAATGTAATCATTATGTACTGCAAACGTGTACCAATAAAAATAAGAATTTTTAAAACAAACTATCACTTCTTTTTAAAAGGGGGATAATTCATAATAGCAAAACGTTCATTACACCAGGAAGTCTCATACAGACAGCCCTGACTTAGGATTGTTCTACCTAATGAGTTTTCTACCTTTAAGATGATGTGAACGTAATACACATTCAGTAGAAGCCGTACTTCGATTGTGAATGTTGATTTTCTCCTGGGCTCACAGTTAAGGTAAAACACACTCTTGCCATCACAGTCGGTGTCAGCAAGCCACAGCCTGCAGCCAGCCACACAGTCACAGGTTGATCAACCAATGCTGTACGAAGTATTTTGGGTATTCAATTGATTACATGACAGTCAACACTTTTGTATAAAACAGGCCTTGTGTTTGATAATTTTCTCCAACTGTTGGGTAGCGTAAGTGTCCTGAGCCTCTTTAAGGACGGCCAGGTGTGATGTTCAGTGCGTTACATATATTGAATGTATTTCGGACTTACCATATTTCAACTTGCCATAGACCTATTAGGACACAGCCCAATCATAAGTTGAGGAGTATCATGTCTTAAAACATACAAGAAAATTTATACAAATAAAAGCAAAAATAGATGGCCCCACAATCAAAATGAGATGTTTTAAGAAATATCTCCAAAATGGAATGAATAAGCAGACAAAAACACCAGTAAGTGTATAGCTGATCTTAGGCACATGTTGAAATCTCAACCATTTTAAAGAATTGAAAACATACAGATTATGTTTTCTGTTTTCTGACTACAGTGGAATTAAGCTACAATTGTGGGGAAATTTAAATTTCAAATACTCCTTTAAATAACCCATGATTCAAAAAGAAATAATAAAAATCAAAAACATTTTGAAAAAAGTGTACATGAAAACATATCAAATGTATGAGATTAAAACCCTATTCAGAAAGAAATTTTAGAAATCTAAATGTACATAAGACAAAAGAAAACAAAATTCATTTGTGAAAGTCTCCCTTCCAAGAAATTAAAAGAGAATAATGAACCAAACCCAAAGAAGGCTAAAACAAGCCTAAGAGGTCCTCTAGCAGACATCTGGGACCACAGCTCTGTCCAGGGGGGAACGCCGCCCATGAGGGTCACAGAGGACTCACAAAAATGTCCAGGAGTTTACATGAGCAGAAACACTGCCGGCTTAGACGGAAAGACAGAGCAGTAACACTAAATAAATGGAGGTGTCTGCGCTCCACTTTCCTTCGCTGCAACGCGTGGTCCAGAGCGGGGGACCAAGAGTGTGGAGGGCAGAGAGGAGCACGCAGAGGAATCCCCTCCGGGCCTGAGACCTCGCCACGGGGTGAGAACTCATGTGCCCTGTGGGGTCTCAGAATCGCTGTGGACCAGGACTCTGCACACTCTGCTTCCCCCTCTTCAGAGTGGACACACTGCCTGCCCCACTAGGGTGGCCCAGGAGGTGTGGGGCAGCTGGCCAAGCCCTCAGTTTCATGGGCACGATGACAGGGAGGAACTGTGCCCTGGGCACTGTCCCTGAGGAGCCTCATCACAGGGGAAGCCTGCACACTCGTGGTAGGAAAGGGACACGGTGGCTGGAGCTGGAGGGTACTTGGGTCTGTTCGTACTACTACAAATCACCACAAAGCGGGCAGCTCAGAAACAACAGACATCTGCTTCTCGCACTTCCAGGGGCTGGGCGCCCAAGAGGAAGGTGCCAGTGATGCCACCCAGCAGGCCAGAGGAGTGAGCTCTCCGGGCCTGTTTAGGGCACCGACCCCATCCACAGGGGCTCCTCCTCCTGACCTTATCTCCTCCCACAGGCCCCATCTGCTACTGTGGTTGCCTTGGGCTAGGCTTTCAACATGTAAACTGGGGGAGGGACATACTGTTCCAACCGTAGCACGGGGCATGGGGCAAGTAGGCTTTTACGGCACAAGGAGCCTCCAGGGAAGGGGCGGGAGGTTCACCCTGCCTCTCAGGGGAGGAACTAGAAAGGCCTTGTATGGATCCAGGGAGGGTGACCAAACAGGCCAGACCCCATCCCTGAACTCCAAAGAGTTACATCCACCCGCCCAGGATCTGACCAGGCCTGGGCCCAGGAGACTGAGCTTCCACGGCTACCCTGGTGTCAGCCCTTCTCCCTCCCCCTCCGCCAGGTGCCTGTAGCAAAGCTGGACTCCAGCAAGGGCCAAGGTTCTGGCCTCTCCCTGAGGTCCAGGCCAGCTCCTCCAGTCAGATGCCCTTTGCAGAGTGCAAGCCCCCTGTGACCATTTGACCATCCCTACTTCAACTGTCCTGTGGCTTCCACGGGCTACTCCAAGTGCTAAGCCAGGCCTGTGGAGGCTCCGTAGCCTCTGCTGCAGTCTCCCCCCTCAGACCACCCCTTCTCCTAGCAGCTCCCCCAAGGAAGCCATGTCGCCCAGCTTTGGCGCATGGCTCACCATAACACAGCAGCCCGTCCCTTGGGGTTAGGAGCGTGAGATCCAGCCCCCAGCACCAGGCTTCAATAAAAACTTGTTGAAGAAGTGAATGAGCCTCATGGAACCCTGGAAGTTGGCCCAGCAGTGGACATTCTTGAGCTCCCTCTACAGACTGACAGGCCCAGAGGAGTGAGAAGAAATGGCCAAGGTCACAGAGCAGGGGCAAGCATGGGAGACTCAACCATCCAGTCAATGGAGAGAAAACACAGGACCTCCTGGAAAGCAAAGCTAAAGCCAGGCCGCACCTTCTCTTCCCTGCTCTCCTGCCTCTTCCTCTTTCCCTCCATGCAGTAGCTCACATTCACCCCTCTCAATACTTCCCAAGGAAGCAGCCTGAGCAGTCATTCCCACAGATTTGAAAATTCCTTGCAATAAAAATGTCAGGGGTAAAATAAGACAATGCATTTTCTCAGCCACGCATCAGGCCAAATTACACACTATAGAGCCAACACCTGAACAATAAAACTCAGAGGAGGGTCACCTTTAACTTACTGGAACCCCAGTTAAGACCAGGACTCAATGGCTCGGGGTGGAGTGAAAGCTGACATTCTCCAAGGCTTTTCGGACATGGCCAGAGTCGGCTCGGGCCTCTTCCCAACCTCCTTCCGCATGGGTCCCACTTGCTGTCCCTGCCACAGCCTGCCCACCGGGAACTCAAGAAAGCTGGAAATGCCAGAGTCACAAGCCTGCCTTGCATCCCAGCACAGTGGTGAACACCTGTAGTACCAGATATTCAGGAGGCTGAGGCAGGAGGACCCCAAGTTCCAGGCCAGCCAGGGCATCTTGACGAGACCCTGTCTCAAATAACATTTTTAAAGGGGGTTGGGGGTGTAGCTGGCTTCAATCCCCATGCCATACACACATAAAAGCCTGCTTGCGCCTGCTCAGAGTCCATCCATCAGGGTACAGAGTCCCGAGGGCCCCAAGCAGCCATCTCTCCTGGCCCCACGGGGCTTCGCAGAGTTGGTACCACACCCGGCACCGGGCCAGCGCCTGCAGGTCCAGACACCACACACCTGGAGACCCGGGGGCCGGGCGCGTGACCGGGGCTTTTCCCTACAGTGCGGACTCATGCACCCTGCTCATGACTTGTCTCTTTCCCCCTTTGAGGGAGGGGTGTTGGTTTGTTTCTACGTTTGTATTTATTCTCAGTGCCACAGATGCACCCAGGGCCTCCTGCAGGCGAGGCAAGCGCTGTACCACTCAGCTGCACCCCAGCCCTTTAACCTGTGTGTTTAGGTGAAGGGACTCAAAGACTCCTCATCCCCAAGTACCTGAAAATCCTCCTCCAGACCAGACCCCACAGAGCCCGCTCCCAGGGCCAGGGTGTCCCACGATGCCCCCAAGACAGGCCACGGCAGGTCATCATAGCTTCTAGAAGAACTTGATGGCAACAGAGCCCATTCAGTTTGAAGAGATTTGGGGGAAAATACTAATGGTTTCCAGAGCTGAGCCAGGAAGGGGCAGCGACCCCATGAAGTGCTGATCCCCAAGATCTTATTCCGCTCTTTTACCTGTGACACAATTCAAACTCCCCTCACCTGCCCAGTGTTCACAGCAAGCCCAATCTCCCTGTCCCGTGTGACTCCTAAACTCTGATCCCACACAGCAGGGCATCCCTCCTCTGCCTTCATTCGCAAGGGAGGGACACAGGACCCAGAGCCAAGATGACGGCCCCCAGTCCCCGCAGACTCTGTCTCCACAGGAAGCCCTGCAGGGCCCAAACCCTGTAACCAGGCCCAGCAGCCTCTACACCTCTGCCTGGCATGCAGCTGTGTGAGCCAATTATTTTTCCTTTTTGTCTCATTCTCTATAGAGATTAAAAGGTAACACTTGATGGCTAAGGTGGCTTCTTCTGAGCTAAGGCAAAGAAAACTGACCCGACCCCAGGGTGTCAGAGAGGCCACATGGGGAGCCAGAGCCCCACACCGCAACCGCAGCCGGCAATAACAAAGACTCCCTTCCCATCCCCTGGTGTCACCAGGCCAAGAAGGGAGCCTGGATGTCCACCTCTCCTGACACCCCGTCTCAGTTCATAAGGTGTCGAGACAAGCCTGCCGAAGCAGAAGGGTCAAACGAGATTGAAAATGTTCAGGACACAGCTGAAAATCACTCATCTCAGCTTGAATGAGAAGAGACAGTTGGCAGACGCAACACTGAGATGCTGTGTGCTGGAATCACGTGGTGGGGATTCTACGGCAGCCATCATCAATATGCTGCAATGAGGAATGGGAAACACACTGGAATAAATGAGACACAGAAGAGAAAGAAACAGAAGGAAACATTACAACTGAAAACTACAATAAGCAAAATAAAGGTGAAAACTAGCTGCACAGGTTCCACAACAGAACAAGAACAAGAGGAGCCCGTGAACGAGATAAAGTATCGGATCTAAGCGACAGCAGGCAAACAGCCTGGAAAGAAGGAAGACGCGTGTGACTCGACAGCACAGAAGGCGCCACACGTATGTCTTTGGAGTTCCGGGGAGAGAAGAGGAAGGGGTCTGAAGAACTAGGCAAAGAACAAACGGCTGGAATTGCCTAAATTGGGATCAAATAACCCCAAACCTACAGATTCCAGACACTGAGCAAAGGCCAAGCAAAACAACCCCCAAAATGCGGGCCAGAGACAAAGAGGCTGTTGTAAACATAGAGACAGCATCAACACCTTCCCCAAGAGAAAATCATTTGCTGAGGGTGGGTTTCTCCTCAGAAACCGCCCAGGCCTGAGGGAAGTGGCACGATCCATTCAGGTGCTGACTTAAAAGATGCGCCTCAAAAATGAGAAGAAAGCAAGACATTCTCAGAGAACGGAAAACTAAGAGAATTTGCCACGAGCTGGTCTAGCCTCAAAGAACAACTTAAGGAAAAGAGAAATGCAGAAAAAGTAAAAAGATCAGTAAATACAATAAACCAGGCTTTAGAAAAACATTTTACTAAATATTAGTGTTTTTCAGGCCACAGTGAGGTTTGTGGGTTTTGGGGGGGGGCTGTTTGGTTTGGTTTGCTGTTTTTGCAGTACTGAGTACTTTACCACTGAGCTGCATCCCCAGTTAGCTAGCTAGCTGCTCACTCATTCCTCTACATCATTGAGACAGGCTCTTGCTAAGTTGCACAGGCTGGGCTTGAACTTGGAATCCTCCTGCCTCAGCCTCCTGAGTATTGCAAGCGAAAGCTTGGCATAAGTTTTTTGTTGTTGTTGTTTTGTATTATGGTACTAGAAACTGAACTGAAGACCACTCTACCGCCAAGCTAGTCCCCTAACCCTTTTCATTTATTATTTTTACGTTGAGACAGTAACTTGCTAAGTTCCCCAGGCTGACCTCGAACTTACAACCCTCCTCCCTCAGCCGTCAAAGTGGCCGGGGTTACAGCTATGCACCACTGCAACAGGCTCCGTGTGAGGTTGCAAATACACAAATGATGAGCACCCAGGAAGCTTCTGACTCTTTAGAAGAGGTTCGGTCCAGTTTCAGAAAGAAAAAGCAGTGCCTCTCGATCATTTCGATCATTTCGTTTGCTTTCCAAAATACTCACCACCCTTATTTATAAGTCAAGCTTCCCACAGAGAGCTTTATCTGCTCACAACAACTTCGATTGTATTCTTAAGTCTGTTCCCAATAAGAGTTGCCAGAGTTAATAAACAAAAATGTAAGAGGCTCAGTCAGTTGTAAATGGTGCATTGGCCACAGTTACACTAAAAAGTGTTCACTGTTTACCTGAAACTCAGATTTAAGGGGCTTCCAGACATGGGCTAGCAGCACCACAGGATGTCAACAGCCATGTCTGGGAAGTGCCGGGAGCGTCTATGTCTCCCCACAAAGATAGGAAGACGGGATTAAGAGGTGATGATCATGAGGGCTCTGTGCTCATGGGTGGATTTGCACCCCATGAAAGGGCCCGAGGAAGCCAAACAGCCCCTCTGCCCTCTGTCCCTTCCACCATGTGAGGGTACAGCATTCAAGGTGCCATCATAGAAGCAGAACCAAGCCCTCACCAGACACTGAACCTGCTGGCACCCTGACCTTAGACTTTCAGCCTCCAGAATGGTAGAAAATAAACTTCTATTATTTTTAAGTTACCTGGTCTCCAGCATTTTGTTAGAGCAGCAGGAACAAACTAAGACACATGGACTGTGATATTGTGAGATTTCTTTTTTCAGTTGTAACTCATAAAAATGAAATGCATCTGGTCCTTAGAGAAGATATCTCTGCAACCTGGCCACTACTCTGAGTGCCTGTTCCAGACCACCACAGCGGGAGAGTGACACCCATACTCGAATCCTTATGGCAAATGCTGGGCCAGGGCAGAGGGTGCCCAAGACCACAGGCCTCGGAGCCCGGGGAGGGGATACCACTCACTCCAGGGAAGTCTGGCTGACTACGGGCTAAGCATACTTGTCAACTTGACTGGTTTGGAAGCCTACAAGAGGACTAGGAAAGCACATTTGTGGGGGTGTCTGGCTGGGACCTGGAGGTACAGCCTGGGAACTACACCTGGTCCCTGGCTCCTTCCGCTCTGGCATTGTCACCTGCTCTGTTTCCTGGACACCATGAGCTACGCAACTGTGCTCCACCATGTCCTTCCACCAGATGTTCCTCCCAGGGAGCCAGCCAGTCATGGACTGAATCACCTGAAGCTGTGAGCCTAAGAAAATCTATTCTCCTTTACACTGTGAGTGTTGGCATTGTATCTCAGCAACAGGAAGGTTGACCAAGATACCAGCAGAGGGGTATCTAAAAGGGGCATCCCTGAGAGAGGACATATGGGCACAGTTCTGGGAAGAAGCCAGCACACAGCTGGAGTGGGAAGGGCACCTGCAGTCTGTCAGGCACAGGGCTGGGTATTGCAGCAATGGACCCAGAGGCAGAGAGCAAGGCGGACGGCACAGAACTCATCCAGGAAGCTTTTCAAGACTGCACGTCACATGCAGCTTTTTCTTGCACACCTGGAATTCCAACTGGGTTTCACAAGCCATGAAATGTGAGCTCTCCAGTGCAGCAGGCCCCTTTGAGGCCCAGGCCCACAATCCCGAGACACTCAGAACCCACAGCTCACCATGGCTTGGCTCAGAGCCACCGTCACTCCTTCAAACACAGTGTCCACAGCCCACCTGGGACCTCAGAACCATAAATGTATGTCTTCCAGGAACCCCTTCCCAGGACTGCCACATGGGAAGCCAGACACCCCAGATCCAGGAGCTGGCAAGGGAAGAAGGCCTCCAGGAGTCCCAGGTGACCGGGGTAGGGCGGAGCGCACAGGGTCTCTGGAGTGGGCTCTCCAGAAACTGGTTCAATCTACAACACAAATTCTTTCTAAAACAGATTGTTTGCTCATTTACCCATTTATTCATTCATTCAACCGTATTTTGGTGCATCTACTGCAAGCCAGGCTCTGCAGGAGAGGCCAGGATGCGTGGGAAGGGACGGAGACAGGGCTGCCCCTTCCCGGACCACGGGCTCTGTGGGGAACACTGGCTGCCACTCTAACTCATCCCGGCTCATTCCCTCACAGAAGGGCCTCCTCTTTCGTTAGATGTCACCGTGAAGTCCAGATGCAGAAGGACAGCATGCGGGGAAGGCGCCCTGGGCTCATCCAGTGCTGCATGTGCTGGCACCAGCCATGGGGAGCAGAGGCTGAGTGCCAGGAGCAGGAGGGTGGCAGCCACCTCCTTTCCTCCAGAAGCAGGGACTGAGGCATGTCACTTCCTACAGGTGCAGTCCCCTATCCAAAGTGCTCAGGGTGAGCAGTGTGCTGGATTTGGGGTATTATTTTCAGATTTTGGAATATTTGCATATATATGGAGACATATTGGGGATAGAACCCATGTTTAAAGATGAAATCTACTTACATCCCACACGCACCCTGTGTACACAGCCTAAAGGCGATCTTAGATGCTTTTTTTTTTTTTTTTCCGGTGCTGGGGATCGAACTCAGGCCCTTGTGCTTGCCAGTTAGATGCTATTTTAATGACAGTTTTATTGGGTGGGACTTTGCACTCAGGTCTCATGTCCAAACGTTCCGGATTTTGGAGCACTCTGATGCTGGATTCCAGATGTGGGGTGCTCTGCTATGCCTCCACAGGGAGGGGTGACTGAAGAGGAGCCTGAGCGCTCACAGCAGAACATGAAGACAAGAATCCCCTGTCGGCACACAGGATCCCCAGGGATCCCGCTGCAGAAATGCAGGCGAACTCTGCTTTATAATTAATGGTCGGGGGCCCAACTCGCAGGGGAACAGTTTTCTAGGGAGGTCTGGCCCCACCTGCCTCACATGCTCCACGGTGCCTCGGAACCACGCAATGCCTCCTCCCGGTCTCCCAAAGTGCTACATGACAGCCGGTCACACAGAAAGGCCAGCAGGGACCATCCTGGCCACGCCGGGTGGAGGAGGCACCTGCCTGACACAAACACCGTGTTCCTTCACCCCAAGGGAGGTCGGTGTCCACATTTTGCCCTTTGGACAAAAGTAGAAGGACATGGGCGTGGGCAGAGCAGGAAGCGGGCCTGAATACAGGCTGCGTCCAGGGGGGAACACAGACCTAGAAGTGCGTTCGTGGTAGAGCAACATCCTAGAAGAGGCTCTGCTGCCTGGGACGGTGCTGCCATCCCAGGAGCTTGCCATCACCCCATCCACAAAGCAAGAAGGGAGACACATGTGCTGGCATCTAAAGCAGCCCTCCACTGGTAAGGAGCAGCCCCTGGGCCCCTGCTCCAGGATCCGCAGGGTGACTCCATCCTGCGGGGAGGAGAGCGGACAGACACTGACATGGCCTTTGTATTTTGGGGACTGCTAAACCCAGCTTGCTGCACTTTCTTTTGGATGTGCACTGATGCTTGTAAGAGATGGACTAGTATGCGCTTTCCTCCTCCTGTCCTTGCAGGGTCTGTCATCGAGCTGCCTCGCTGCTTGCCGTGAGTTCAGCTGAGTGGCGGTCAGCCAACGGGTCTGAGCTCTAACCCACTGCCTTCCCCGAAGGGAGACGAGCCCTTCTCCCCGCCAGCGGAAGACGCAACGCCAGGCTCCGCCGGCAGAGGGCAGCAGGAGGACACGAGGAGGAAGCCTGCCCTCCTCCCTAGCCCTGGCAGAGGGCTCCCCTTCCAGGGAGCTGCAGGGCACCCGAGCCGGCTTTCCCATGGACAGCTGGGTGGTAGGCCGCCAGTGCCCCCAGCGAGGACTGCGAGCACCCTGGGCAGAGATCAGGACAGCCCTGTGGAGGGGTTCTCCACAGCTAGCAAGTCCGGCCCAGCTCATCAGCCTTCTCAGCAAGAGTGACAGCACCTCCTTTCAGGCAGCTGTGTGGCCTTGAACTCACAGTGATCCTCCCGCCTCAGCCACCTAGGTGCTGGGATTACAGACGCTGGCCTTGAACTCACAGTGATCCTCCCGCCTCAGCCACCTAGGTGCTGGGATTACAGACGCGTGCCACTGTCAACACAGGAATGAGGTTCCATCCCATCTTCCTTGCTCACATTATCGTCTCGTTACTGTCTCCTGGTCTGGGCCTGGACTGAACCACAACTGGTACTAAGAGCACCCACGGGACACAGACCTGCAAAGATGCCACCTGGGAACTGATCTGCCCCAGGGCCTGAATGGCATCCAGCTCCCTGGGTGCCACACCCAGAACTAACAGCTGACTCCCGACATCAGTGGACTGCAGGACGTGCCGCCCGCAGCCGGTGCTCAGGGAGCCCCCCATAGCCCTGCACTCGGCTTGTTACGGCAGCAGTGACCACCGGGACAGTGGAGGGCGCCCTGAAAGACGACAGCCAGCTCAGCCTGAGGACACTCAGCATGCGTCACGGTGACAGCTGCCATGGAGGCCAAAGGAAGCCTTTCCCCCAAAGTCACAAGAATGGTATTATTTCTCAAAATCAAACAGAAAATGTACTTGCGCTGGTTGTGAACAATAGTTGACTCTATAGTCTCACCAACATCTTGTTGGAAAGTTAGGGCATCGAGCAGGAACTATAGACTTGGAGTGGGGACATCTGGGGGGACCCAGAGGAAACTGACGTCCTTCTTAGTCTCCACTCCTACCAGTGGCTTGACCCATCATGTCACAGAAGTTAACATTCCTTTGACTGGAAATCCTGGGACAACGTCCCAAGTGCAGACACTCCCTGTCTGTCCCCCACAATCACCAGGAATTAGCGCCAAACCCCAGAGGCTCTGGGGAACAAGTGCACGCTGTGCCCCAAGAACAGCTTGTTCAAAATGGGCAAGACTCTGCTGATACTTAGCAGTAGAAATATGAGAAATGCATCAACGTGGATTCCACAGGTGTTAGACGGAGAATGTGGGATCTAACACTACAGCAGGTCAAATTTATAGGTGTGGGCAAAGTTGCCCGAGAGCCTGCATGTAACATTCTGAGCAGCTGGAGGTGGTTTTCACAGCTTACTGGATTGTGTGGCTGGAACAGGAGCTCCAAAGTGACCTACGTTTCATAAGGCTGGATGCTAGGGTTCCCTTGGCATGGAGGAAGAGCCAAAGGGAGACAGGAATGCTGGGCTGGATGGAGCTGTGTGGCCTGCATGCGCATCACCCAGCTGCATACCCTGCACCTTCACCAAGGTGCTGAAGCGTGGTACCAGGGGCCCCTGCGTCCTGGAAAAGCTGCACATCTGCTCTCCTTGGCTGGCAGGGGATGCATGGAGGTGGCTCTGTGATCACAGTGGGGACAACAGCTGCAGGAGAAGCAGAGGCCGGGGAAGAGGACTTGACCACCACAGGCAAAGGAGACCCCTCCAGGAGGGAGGGCAGCAGATGCATGCTGGTTACTACACACTGTGGTCCACAGGGATCTAAGTGGACATGGTGTCTCTAGGAACACAAGTTTACTAACTGACCAAGAAAAAAAAAGAACAACAGGTATGGAAGCCAAAACCCAAGTACCCTCCGTAGAAGGTGACAGCTTCTCCCCCAGCCCCAGACCTAGCTCCCTGTACAGGCTAAGACCCCTCTACCCAAAGGGAGGCCAGGCTCAAGAGAGGGAGCTGGAGGAACACGGGGGCAGGGACAGGTCTGCCTTCCAGCTCCGCAGTGCTTCCTTTCCTTCTCAGCCCTCAGCCTGTGGCTGGGATGTGGGAGACCCGCTTCACAGCGCCCAGCGGGCAGCTTCCTGTTTGTGTTCTGCATGGGTCCTAGCAGGTTTCTCCACAAGTTCAGCTCCCCTTGCACACGCACCCTGGCAGTGACCTGGTTTTCTTGGGAGCCCGTCCTGCTGCAGCCAGCCCCCAGCCAGCTTCAGGAAACTCTCCTCTCCCAGCCCTACCAAGTGGCTGCCTGCCCACCAGCCTGGGCCACCACTGGCCTGGAGTAGCTGCAAGCCCTGTAAAACCCTTCCATCATCTGCTCTGACTGTGAGCCGGGCTGCAGGAGACACAGGTCCAGGGGTCCCAAGAGTTTCAGGGCACAGTTACAGAACCCCTGTGAGTTCTGTCTTTCTGTTCTCTGTTGGAATAAAGAGCACCCCTGACACAGGGTGATGGATGAAGAGGAGACGTGCATTGGGCCTATGGTTCGGAAGGCTGGGAAGTTGATGATTGGGCAGCAGCATTTGGTGAGGGCACCGTGCAGCTTCAACTTGTGGCAGGAAGTGGAAGGGGAAATGGGCACATGTACAAAGGGGAGCGTTGCTGTGTAACAAACCCATCATGACAACGAGTCCAGATCCATGCGAGAGAATCCCTTACTCCCGTGAGACAGCGCAACTCCATGTACCAGGGCAGAGCCTCCTACCCAAACACCTCCCGGAGGACCCTGGGGAACCAACCCATCTCCAAACCACAGCCACCCTGTCCTGAGGACCCAGAACGGCATTTCTGCCAGGGCTGGCTGGGCTTCAGCTGCCCTTGAGGAGACAGGCCCAGAGTCCTCCGTCTCTCCAAGGAAACAGGCTCCCAGGGCCACCATCCACGCACCACCTTCAAGTACTTTGGACAAGTTAGATTTCCAGGGATTTGTGCATTTCTTCTCGGTTCTTCCCACCTATCATCATGAAGTTGTTTATGATATCCTCTCACCTTTTAGTAGCTCTGGGATCATGCTTTTTAAAACTCCTTTACAAAGCTGAACAGTGACTGCCATGTCCCATCTGCTTAGTCTTTGGTGGGTCAGCAATTCTTTCTCTCTCTTGGACTTACTGTCGCTCTGTCTTCTACTTGGGAGTTCGGGCTCACCTGGCTGTCCTTCCCCAGCCCTCCTCAGCATCAGCCCCACCGTCCACCTTGTCCTGACAGACATGACCACCGTCCACCTTGTCCTGACAGACATGGTTCGGCTCGGTGTCACTGCTGCATGTATACTACTGTCCTGTTACCAGGACTACACACATACTAATCACAGCTGTCACACACTTTGTGTGACTGTTTTTCTTTCTCATACAACTAATTTTCCTTAGAGTTAAGTTCCTTGATTTTCTAGGAAGGTATCACGAATTCAACCCTAACTCCTATCCAGATCTTCTGTCAGTGCATTCAGAGGCCATAGGTGTCCAATGATGAAGGCTGTGCAGAAATCTAACCTAGGGTGCCTGTCCCCTGGCCGTGCCTTGCCTGAGTGGACTGCCATTTCCTCTATGCTGTGCCTTCTCTCTTGGGTCACTCTGTTCCTCTGTGGGAGTATATCCTCTAGTCACTTGCTAAGAAAGGGTGTGCAGGATGTAAACATTTAGGAAGAGCCTACACGTCTTTCCATGTGACTTTTAATCTACCTGTAAATAATTTCCCTTCAGAAACATGGAGGTAAAGGTCCACACTGCTGTAGTTTCTGATATAGTGCCGGACACACCAAGGCCATTCTGCTTCCCGTTCACCCTCGCCCAAAGTCCTCCGGTGCTCTGATGTCCCTCCCACTGTGCCAGCACCAGCTTCAGCGCTGTGTGCACACTCAGAGCCTTCGCTCTTGGAGTTGGCTATTTGCTGACACTGCCTGCTACCTGTGATCATTTCTCTGCCAACGTGGCGAAGCTGTCTTGTGCCCTTTCCCCGGGGCTGGAGAGACTGCTCTGAGAAATCTTGGCTTCCGGCTGGCAGGTTTCACGCGCAGAGGCTGAGCAGGGTGCGCCCTCTGTCCCCCGCTGGGCTGCGTGCAGTGGGAGGATGCCTGCTCCTCTACAAGGAAGGCTGCCCCAATCCTCTTGTTTTCAGCCTCTCTTCTCAGTGACCTGAAACTGCCACTTCCCGTGCCTTTGGGGACTCAGATTCTCACCTGTTCCCACTTTTTTTTTTCTTACAATGTCATTTTTGCTGGTGTTTCTAAGTCAGTATTCACTTATTTCCTTGAAAGCTTCCAATTTTGTTGCTATTTTTAGTCATTCTAGTGTTTGTGCTTTAAAAAACAAAACAAAACAAAAATTCCCTGTCGTTTTAATGGGATTTCAAGAAGGATCGATGGGAAACAGCCACGTTTAGCCTCTCAACAGCTGGGCCGTGCAGCCTTTTTCTGGGAATCCAAGTGTTCCGCCCCAAACTGCGGACTCCTATTAGCACAGACGGTGGCAGCAGACGGTGAGTGGGAACCGGCAAGCCTGCCGCACACAGCCTGGCTGTTGGAGGCAGAGCCTGCCCTTCAGGAGTGCGGGAGGGTGGCAGGAGCGAAGACGACGCCTGACACAGAGGTGCCGCAGCAGACACACCAGGCAGCCACCTGGCAGGAATAGATGTCTTTATTCAGTTCGTTCAGCCCTCACCCTCCCTCCGTCAGGCCCGTCACAGGTACCACACAACACTGCGTGATGCTACTGCCCGGAACTGTGGGCTGGGGCACAACTCCTCTGGAACCACACAGCAGGGTCACTCACAGTGAAAGGGGCTGTCAGGCAGTGTGAGCTTGTGTGACATTTTGGGTCCCCTAGAGCCCCAGACCCCCCCACGGAGTGGGGACACCTGTATAGAGCCCTGCTGTCCACTGGATGGTGTCCACAGAGCCAGTTCTTCTCGTACCATGCACACCAAGGTTCCCACAGTCAATGCTTCTCCTCACAAGAACGCAAACCACAGAAGGCAGG